>CM075446.1:932159-1342159 GCA_037832335.1 Carallia pectinifolia | reverse complement strand
TCGGCCTCCAGAGGCACCTTACAAGCAAAAAGTTGATGGCATCCTCGAATACATACTGTACGTATTATTTTGTTCTTTATGTTGGTCCATACTTGGCTGTCCTTTACCCTATCTTCCTGTTGATCTTCTTTTAATTTTTAGGTATTGGTGTTCTTTTGGTCCTGATGATCATCGGAAAGGTGGCATAGTAAGACCCAGCAGGACAACATATGTTCCAAAGAAGAAAAATGCTGGTAGACCAAATACTAAGCGAGGCTGCACTTGCCACTTTATTGTAAAACGTTTGATAGCTGAACCATCTGTAGCATTGATCATATATAATCAGGACAAGCATGTCGATAAAAAAGGTTTACCATGCCATGGCCCACAAGACAAGAAGGCTGAAGGAACCCGTGCTATGTTTGCCCCTTATATTTCGGAGGATCTGCGTCTTCGTGTTTTATCTTTGCTATACGTTGGTGTCTCTGTGGAGACCATAATGCAGAGACACAATGAGTCAGTGGAGAGACAAGGCGGTCCATGCAATCGTGATGATCTTTTGACTCATAGGTATGTGCGAAGACAGGAAAGGAGCATCCGCCGATCTACATATGAGCTGGACATGGATGATGCGGTTAGTGTCAGCATGTGGGTTGAAAGCCACCAGAGTCATGTATTCTTTTATGAGGATTTCTCAGATTCAGATCCTCTCACTTTGGGTATCCAAACTGAGTGGCAGTTGCAACAAATGATTCGGTTTGGCAATCGCAGCCTTCTGGCTTCTGATTCAAGATTCGGAACAAATAAATTGAAGGTTTGTTCTTTTGATTTATATGATATAACCATTTGAATGTCATTGTCACAGCCTATTAGGCCTTACAAACATTTTAGAGGAAACTCAGCGTGTTCTTTTCTTTGGTTTCATTCAGTATCCAATCCACAGTCTTCTGGTGTTCAACTCAGAGAAGAAGGCAATCCCTGTAGCTTGGATAATAGCACCAAGATTTGCTAGTACAGATGCCCACAGATGGATGAGGGCACTTTACAATAGAGTCCGTACCAAAGATCCTACATGGTCTTTGGCTGGGTTTATAGTGGATGATCCTTTGGCAGACATCCTTTCAATCAGGTTTGCGACTGACCCTTTTTCCCCTGATGTAGATGTGTAAATTTGTGTGGTGTTCTTTAATTTATATGATAGTTGATTAAACCTTTTAAGTTTTTTAGGGCCTAGGTCTGCTTCTGACCATATTTTCATGTAATGTCGCCGTATTTGTGTTGTAATGCTGCTATATAAGCAAGACTAATGTTTTGGGACCCTAATCCCTGTAACAAAATGCTTAACATGGACTATTGCCTGTAGCATGTACATGAGGCACCATCTTTTGTACTGCTTTAGTAATTGGCTTTAAGTCAATTGGTAGAGTGATTCCCTGCTGTCCATTGTTTCATCTTCAAACAAAAATGGAGATGAAAAATAACTCATTTGAATGTATGCATTTTGGATTCAAGACTATTACTTTTGGATTTTCAATCTAATTCTGTGATGGTCTTGGTCAGCTAACATCTATGTGTTTGAGAATGACTTAGTGCTTTGGTGCAGGACATTAATGAATAATTGTAAGTGTCCAAGGTGTCCCTGTAGGTTTTCTATGTGATATTGCTTGTCCAAGCTAGACCTATGTATTTAATCTTCGTTGTCCTCAGGGATGTTTTTCAGTGCTCTATATTAATTTGCTTTTGGCGAGTCCGTCATGCATGGCATAAGAACTTATTAAAGAGATGCTCAGAAACAGAGACACGTGTTCAAATATCAAGACGGCTTGGGCAGGCAGTAGATGATATTTGTAGAGGAAATGGAACTATGGATCTATTTGAAGCGTTTATGGAAGACTTTGTTGATTGCTCTGATTTTATTGATTACTTCAAGGCGATCTGGTATCCTAGAACAGGTTGGTTACCATATCAATTATTTTTCCTTTTACATGTTTCCTAGTCTGCTCAAACAGACTGCTAGCTTTTATATCTTTCATCTTTAGAGTCGAACATGTCTCTGGATCAATTGATGGCCATACTGGTTTACCTGTCATGTGAGGAAGGGTAAAAAAAATGTTTCTTTTGTATCAGGAAATTGGGTTACTGCATTAAAAACTCTTCCATTGGCTAGCCAGGAGACTTGTGCAGCAATGGAATTTTACCATAACCAGCTGAAGGTCAGGCTGTTGAACGAGAAGGATCCTGGAGTTTATCAGCGTTTTGATTGGTTAGTAGATAAGTTAGGTACAAAAGTGCATTCCTACTTTTGGCTTGATGAATACTCTGAGAAAGATGATTTTGCAAGATATTGGAAAGATGAGTGGGACAGTGGTTTAACATCTTGGAGAAAGGCATTGAAGATTCCAGACAGGAATGTTGTTATGGAAGATAAATGTGCAACAGTTGCTGATCAGCTTGATCGAGACAAGTTTCATGTTGTATGGAACCCAGGTTCGGAATTTGCTCTTTGTGATTGCAGCTGGGCAGATATGGGCAATCTGTGTGAGCATGTGTTTAAAGTTATTAGGTTATGTCGCCATAAAGAATGTCGGAAGCCATCTATTAGCCTGTTTCAGTACAACAAGGCTTTGTTTGACATGCTACACTGTCCACCTCATGACTCTTTGATACGTGATCATGCTGTTTCGCTGGCAATTGCTGTACAAAAGCAATTAGATTCTCTAGTTAACTTGGATAGTTACCAGATAGCCGTGGATCTCACTCAGAACCTAGGACACACTTCTGGGCAGCAGATAGGTGGGTCAGAATCTACCAATCAGAATGGAGGATTATTGACTGAAAATCATCTATCATCCAATAATATGAACAGACATGAGGTTCATGGTGGTGTAACAGGTGATGTTGAGGGCAGCAGTAGGGAAGAAAAAACCGCAAATGAAGAAATGGAGGTTGACCCATCATCCATCCCCACTTCTCATCATGGGTTACCTTCACCTAGTAAGGTTGCACCTAATGATAATTTATCTGAGAATGGAGACAAGATAAAAATTGATAGTGGTCCTGACATGAGTGAGAGTCAACCTTCTGAGGACAATGGTTTGACTCGTCAACAGAGTGCCATCGATGTGGAACCAGTGTCCATCGATGTCCCACCCTCAGCGGAGGAGCAAAATTTGGCAATTAATGAGAATGAAAATCATCTGTCATCGAACAATGAGAACAGACTTGAGGTTTTCGTCGGTGTAACAGGTGATGCAAAAACCACTTGTGAGGAAATGGAGGTTGACCCATCATCCATATCTGTTTCTCATCCTGGGTGATCTTCACTTGGTAAGGCTGTAACTTGATTGTGAGTTTCAGCCATATCAAAGAGTTGAAAACCGCGATAACGAGAAATAATGCAACAAGAGTGTATCTTGCACAGGAAAAAGAAGAGTAGACAAAGGTGCAGGGATGGTATCGGTTGCAGGACGAATCGTGGAATACGCAATTTTGCAAAAGGCCCAGGAGACGCTGATGCAGCTAGTGAGGGCTAATTTGCCCAATTTTTTGTTCTTCCTTTTTGTTTCAATGTACATACCCCCCAACTCTCTTCCATGGGCACATATTAAGCGGTGATGCCCTGTTAATTAATTTTGTTAATTAATTTAGACATATCTTGGAAAAATTCTATACAAGAAGAATCAAGTTTTTATGTTCTTGTTTTTTTTTTTTTTTTTTTTTTTTGTGATTCTACATGAGAAGTATAGCGCAATGTCGGCAACCACATAGGAGATGAAATGCAGAAACTAGCGATTGCTCCTTGTTATACAATTGCAATCGGAAGAGGAATGCGATTAACTAGACAAAAGGAATGGTGATTCTCATATACAGAGAATTTTATTCTAATTAAAAAAAAATGTGAATGACATTTTTCTTTAATAATATTCACTCATTTTCATTCTACCATCCCAGTGTAGGAATGATAAACCAAATGCGCAATCTTTACATCAAGTGTCCGAGAATTGATGGACCTTTTTATTTCTGTTGTTTTTGTTTCTGTTTTGTTTATTTATTTATTTTTTTTGTGGTTATTCCAAAACAATTTTTTTAAAATTCCTGTTATCAATCCAAGCCAAAAAAAGGGACGTAAATGTAACTTCACTGCCATTTTGAATCGGAGAAAATTTTGGGAATGTGGGCATATTAGTGGAGGGTAGTGGCAGAAACCGCCTTAACCGTCATGACCAAAAAACTCAACAAAAACAACGAAAAAAACACAGTGAAGTTCTGCGAAGAAAAGAAAGACAAAGAAGAAACAGAGAAAAAAGGGGGTGAATGAGTAGTAGGGGAATTTCATAAAAGTGTGGGGGTGGGGAAAGAAAAAAATGGAAACAAAGAGAGAAGAAATAAGAAAAGGGCCATGGAAAGCAGAGGAAGACGAGGTTTTAATAAACCATGTCAAGAAGTACGGCCCCCGTGATTGGAGCTCCATTCGATCCAAAGGCCTCTTGCAGCGTACCGGCAAGTCCTGCCGTCTTCGTTGGGTCAACAAGCTTAGACCCAACTTGAAGAAGTAAACTAATAAACATTAAACTAAAATTTCGAACCCCATTTCGTTTAACTTCTGTTTCTGTCACTCAAATAGTGATCTTGCACGTTTTGCCTTGTCTTAATGCAATATACTGAAATGGGGTCTCTTGTTTTTGCAGTGGGTGCAAGTTTTCGGCGGAGGAAGAGAGAGTGGTGATAGATTTGCAGGCGCAGTTTGGGAACAAGTGGGCAAAGATAGCGACTTTCTTGCCTGGGAGAACCGACAATGACGTGAAGAATTTCTGGAGTAGCAGGCAGAAGAGGTTAGCCAGGATCCTACAGACTTCTGCTGCTGCTGCAGCGCCGCCCTGTTCCTCTTCCTCGAATTCCAGGCCGCGGAAGATTAAGAAAGAGTCTCCTGCCTTTCATGATGTTCCTACTTTAGAGGTAAATCGAATTGCATAGCATTTTTTTTTTTTTCTGTTTTTTTGGTCAATTAAAATGGGATTGCGGGGTGGTGCTCTAGATTCCCGTAGGAGTATTGCATCCTTTTCAGAGTACGAAGAATCGGGATGGTTACTGCATTCTTCATTGAATTGCATTGCATTGCTTTTTTTTTATTTTTTTTTTGGGGAATTGGGTGTTTGATTGATGGCTTACTGAATTTGGTCAGATTAATCTTGGTATCATTCGGTTTAACTTCTCTGGCTTCTGCAGTGGACTATAGAAAGCGTCTGGTTAATTGACTCAATGAAGGTTTTATTAATGTTTTTTTTTATTTAATCACCCATAGGAGTCATTAGTTGGTCTCGGAGTGCCCCCAATAATCATTCCAATGCAAGAGTCCCCCCCCCCCCCCCTTTTTTCTTTCCTTAAATGGTCACAAATAAATTGTTCCGTGATGTTTGCCTACTTAATAAACATGGCGGTGGCGGCCATTAATGTGACAATTATTGTTTTGTTATAATTTTCTTCCTGAATTCTGTTTTAGTGGTTTCTGTTGTCTAACCAGAAAACGGTAGAAAATTGGTGTAATTTTAGAAGCATTAATAGAGGAAGGTTGAGAATGATCCCAATGACTGATGTTGTGATGGATTAATTTTACTTTTACCTTTCATTTTTTATGGAGACATAATATTTTCTTGGTGTTTTGCTCTTTTACCTTAAGGGTCCAATGTTCAGTTCTCCAATGGAGGAAGAGTCATCGTCCAAGCATCAATCATGCTCATCATCCTACATGGAGAACCCGGAAACGATCAGAATGGTGCCGTTACCGGACTTGGTTAGGACTGAATTGCCTAGCTGTGATGTGAATCCTGTATTGCAGATTCCTTTCCCTCAAATGTTACAACCACAAACAGACCTTTCATTCTGCCCTGAAAGCCAAGAACTCTTGGCTAGGCTCGGTGACCCTTATCTTTTTAACACTTTTGGAGCAATTGGTCCTCCTGAACTTGGAGACGGTGCACAACTCTCCCTTGGACCGCCCTTGTTCGATCCAGCAACAGGTTGTGCCTTTGGTGCCAGGGATGTGAAGAATTCCGTGACCCCCGACACCTTCTTCGATGACTTCCCAACGGATATGTTTGACCATATCGAACCACTTCCAAGCCCCTCAGAGTGGTGAATTGGACACTGTGTTAAATAGGTAGCTGCAAAACTTGATATGATCGTTGTGCAACTCTTACTCTTGTAACTGTTATTCTTTGCACTAACTCTTTGAACCCCTTATAAATCATGGGTCCGCTGCAGTCTCTTCCTATAACTTCCTCAATGTGTGCTAATCCAAATGGTGTAATTCTATTTTGACGTTTTGAGATGAACTCTGCTCTTTCCCTTTTCCCCCTAATTCCCCCGACTTTGTTACTGATGCACTTGGGCTGTAAGGAACATACATGGTGAAGAACAAAATGGCTTGTCATCTACTTCTCATATCCTCGCACGTAAAGGTAGAGTTTCAAGTGAATTTTACTCGAGAGTTATTGTTAGCCAATATCACTATCAGCGTACAAAATAATTACCCTCGTCATAGTTTCCGTCACCAACAATCAAAGTAGAAATGAGTCAATTTCAGAAATGTATAGCAAATGTGTCTGCTAATTATTTTGAGAAAACCTCCAGTACAAATATGGCAAATGACGAGCCTCCACTTCCACCAGTTTGCTTGGTAAATGAAATTGTTATGGAGCAGCAGGCATGGCGTGTATACCAGATTGTGAAAACATCTCAAAATCTCCAGAATTTAATGACTGGCCTTTGTAACAAACATGTCTTCTCAGAATTGAGTATGCACAATTCTCTATTATTAAACTTGTTTTGGCAACAGAAAACGCTCTAACTGACGTGCGAACTCCTTTCCCTGTATCACCAGACATGTAGAAGAGTGTGGGGAGAATGAAAAAAGACCGAAAGTTAAAGGCTTCACTGGACTGTCTTGACTTAAAGTCATCATCAACACAGGAAAAGTAGAATTTGGCAGGGATTTCCCAATCTAAATTCCCAACTTGGTCGATAACGAGGTCAACAGAAAAATCAATCAAATTTGAAGAGGATAGGCAACCATACAAAGCTTACCGTGCGTGACAAGCAGCAAGTTTTCCGCGGGGTATTTGTTGGCAAGTTCTGTTATAACATGTTTGTACCTTGCAATAGCATTCGCCGAGGTTTCTTGCCATTCTGGCAGCTAAAGTTCACCTCAAAATAATAAAGAAAACGCCATTATGTCCAACTGTCCATTATCCACACACCCATTATTTTTAAAAATAAAAATTATATAACAACATTTAGAGAACAATATGATAGTAACAAAACACGTAAACTAATTAAATCTCATTTGATCTTACAAATAAATAAAATAGAATGTAAAAAAATTATTTTAATACCCTCTTATTATTAATACGTTGCTTGTTATGTGTTGTCACATAATAGTTATACCCTATTATTAACGCGTTTGTCTGTACTATGTTAAATTGACCTTTTCCACGCTATGTTCATTAACCATTATGTCCAAACACTAGACTTAAAGTCATTGAAAGTGGCACCTAAAACACTTGCCTCTTTATAGATAGGCTCCACAGCATCCCATGTTCCATCAGGCAGCACGGCTTGAAGCTCAGGGACATTAAAGCCAAAGTTCCCATCTTTTGGTTCAACCTCAGGTCTAATGGCTTTCGAATTCATCATCTCACACAACCCATACTCTACAGAAACCTGAAAATTAAAGTAACAAAACAAATTGGGTTTTTAAGTTATTTGACAAATACAGCCTTGAAAACTCAAATCCAGTAAAAAAATACATTGGGTTTTAACTAGTCTATCAAATAAAGCCCATAACCTAATAATTAGTAAAAAAAAATTTAAAAATATTATAAATTATATCAAATTTTTATATTTTATCGTTATAAAATATCATACACTTTAAAACCTATGTTAAAGTCCAATACCAAGGAAATTAGACTGAAAATGGGTCAAAACTGTTAAGTTCTGAGGCATATACACTTTAATATATCTTTCTAACACGTTTTAAATTTGATGTTAAAGAAATTAGACTAAAATAAACCAAATCTTAAAGCTAAAAAGGTCCATTCAAGTAATAACTGTAGATAAAATGATATAGTAAATTTTAATATTATGTCAAATAAAATCTTAAAATTTAAATTTATCTAAAAATTTAAGGCAATATAAACTTATAATTATAAAAAAAATCGAAGAATATGAATATTATAAATTATATCAGTTATTTGTATTTTATATAACTTTATCCTTGCTCAAATCTTAAAGAAAACATGGGAAAAAGATTGGCAGTTTGGTACATTACCTTGACTTTGGAGGGATCGGCGGCGATAGCGCGGCCGGACTTGGTATCGGGATCATCGTCCAGGGCGCAAAGGGCGGAGACAAGCTCGGAGGCGGTCTGGACGCAGCGAAGGAAAGGGGAGACGAAGACCCTGTGGATCTTGAACCCCAGACTGGAACGTAACTTCCGGCCAACTTGGAACGCCATTTCTCGTCCCTCGTCTGTTAGGGGGGCGTCCCAAGGCCTCGCCGCCGTTGCCACCCACTGTGAATATGAATCGCGCTCGAGGTTGTCGATACGGTCGCCGTGCCTCATTACAACGACATTTTGTTCAAATTCGTGGACTTGTCCCCAGTGGTTGTTTTCAGAATCCATTGTTGCTGGACCCTTTTTTTTTTCTTTTTTGTGGCGAAGCGTGGTCTTTCTTTATGAACAGAAGTTTAAAATGTTAGAAAGGCACTTCTTAGAAAGAACCAGGAAAAGGAGCTTTGGTTTGGTTTCTTTCTTGGAAGTTGGAAAACATGAGTTTATAATCTCCATGACAACTGGTTATTCTCCGATTTAAAAGCCTCGCAGGACGTTGACCTCACCCCTCCAAACAAGTTCTGACGTTGACGGACTGTGGTCGGAGTGACTTAGTCATTCATCGATTAAGGCATGGTTATATGGATGCATAAAAAATAATATAAAAAATAATATTAAAAAAAAAAAATATATATATATATATATATATATATATAAAAGTTGACGTTTTACGACAAAAAGATATACTTGTATAACAAACTCTTCAAATTTTATAGAAATTAAAAAATATTTTTTAATTATTTTTTAATTATAAAAATTAAAAGATTTATTGTACAAATATAATGACTAATTATACTCTATACACGCGCTTATTTTTTAAGCGTCCACCTAACTTTTCTGCAATGATTAATAGTGTGAGTTTTTTCTTCTAAGAAAATTTCACGTAACTTTTTTTTTTTTATTCTTTAATTGAGGTATTCATCGTCGATCACGATGATTAATTTCTTCATTGATTTGTAGGCACTTCGAAAGATGAGATAATTGGGTCAAAGTTTTAAAACTGCTTTATATCCAAAATCAAAAATTAAAATTCTGATCTTTAATTAAGGATTGATGAGTTCTTATCATTCAACCGTACTGAGTTAAAATCTCACGTAACTGATGGAATGGTAGGAATCTTACGTAAGTGGGGCTTCACTGGACCGTCTTGACTTAAAGTCATCATCAAGACAAGGAAAAGTAGAATTCGGCAGAGATTTCACAATCTAAATTCCCAACTTGGTCGATGACGCGGTCAGCAGAAAAATCAATCAAATTTGGAGAGAATAAGCAACCATGCATACAAACTTACCGTGCGTGACAAGCAGCAAGTTTTCCAAGGGGTGTTTGTTGGCAAGTTCTGTTATAATATGTATGAACCTTTCAGTAGCATTCGCCGAGGTTTCTTGCCACTCTGTCAGCTACAGTACACCTCAAAACAATAAACAAAAACGTCCTTATGTCCCATTGTCCATTACCCACGCACCCTTTATTTTTAGAGCGCCAGTTGGCTGCCGGAGAAATGCAATCCGATTATTTGTTTTGCGAGCAATAATACTATAATTTTTAATAATAATGTACATATTTTTAGTAATAAAAAATTAAATAATAAAATTTCGTTACTAAAAATATAGATTTTATTATTTAAAATTAAATTTTTGTTACTTTTAAACGCTCTCTTGGGCTAAAAAAACCTCTGTCACCGAAACTTTTTTCTTATTTTTAGAGAAAGATTAAATAACAACTCTTAGAGAACAATATACTAACAATAAAAATTATAGATCAATTAAATCTCACCTGATTCCACAAAGTAAATGAAAGGGAATATAAAAAAATTATTTCACTACCCTCTTGGTATAAATATGTTGCTTGTATGTGTTGGTACACGGTGATGTTGCTCTAGTATTGGTGTTTGCTAATTTTTATAATCTTACAATATATGATAAGAGAGTTCTATTTAAAATAAAAAAAATAAATTTGTGTGTAAAATAATATAATAACAATAAAAAGCGTAAACCAATCAAATCTCACATGATCCAACAAATAAATAAAATAGCAGAAATATTATCTTATTGATGCTTACTAATTTGACTCTTTTTTTAGTGAGTAAAATTTACACACAATTTAAAACTATATATTTTATTTTTTTTATTTTAAATAAACTCTACTTATTATATAGTACAAAATCATAAATAAGTTAATTCCCTTAAAAATGTGAATCAAATTAAATTTTTTCCTATTTTTTACTACTCTTTTATTCCTAATAAGTTGCTTGCTATGTATTTTAGATGCTGATTGTGCTCTATTATTGGCACTTGTTAATTTTATTAAAATTTTTTTATAAATATAATTCACTTATAAATTTAAATCACATAAATTTACTTTTTTTTTATTTCAAGTAAATCTTATTTGTTATATCTTATAAAATTATAAATAAATTATATTAAAAAAATAAATTAAAATTTTCTTTTTTTTATTAATGCATTTGTCTGTTCGATCAATGTTACATTGACGTTTTCCACACTATTCGTTAATCATTATGTTGCATAACCAATACGTCCAATCACTTCAAGTTATTGAAAGTGGCACATAAAGCACTTGCCTCTTTATAAACAGGCTCTACTGCATCAAATGTTCCATCAGGTAGCACAGCTTGAATCTCAGCGATAGTGAAGCCGAAGTTCCCATTTTTTGGTGCGACTTCAGCTCTAATATCTCACGCAATCCATACTCTACAGGAACCGGAAAATTAAATTAACAAAACAAATTGGGTTTTGCCGTTTTGGTCAATTTTTTATTGGTCTGTCAAATAAAGTTTTAAACATGCAAATTCACGTACAAATAAATTGGGTTTTCAAGTCAGTTTTTTAGATGCTCTATCAAATAAAATTTTAAAACTTCAAATTAGTTGGAGAAAAAGTTTAAAAATATTATAAATTTTATCAAATTTTTATATTTTATTAATATAAAATTTTATATTTTTTAAAATATCTTATTGACACATAATAGGTATAATATTAAAAAAAATTAGAATAAAATGAGCCAAACTGCCAAGTTACGAAGCAAGTGTATTTTAATATGTTTTCATGATATGTATTAGACCCGACACTAAGGAAACTGGATTAAAACTGACTGAAACTTAAGGCCAGAAGGGTCAACCCGTAAACAGAAAAAAGTAAATCAGATTCTAAAACCACTGAAACCTCAAAAATATCAGATGTTATATTTTATCAATTGGTTTGCTTTAGAAGCCATACAAAATTATCCTTTAGTTTTGTCTTTATATGTATATAAAAAAAATTAATTATTAATTTTTTTATAATTTAATGGAAAAATATAGGTGGACGGGATTTGGTGGACGGAAAATAGACGTGAGAATTTTTTTGTGCAACTAGTTCCCTTTTTTGTGCAACGAGAAACTAAATTATTGTAACAAATTTTGAAGTTTTTTTTCATATATTTTGTCGTTGTAAAAATTAAGCGCTTGGTTGCACAAATAAACCATTTAGTTGCACAAAAAAAATTTTCGGTCCATTTTCCGTCCACCTAATCCCGTCCACCTAACGGGACTCTTTTATTGATAAAAAAGCAACAAAAAATTTAAAATATATTTTATCACTTTAATTTTTATTTTTTTATCACAATTATTATAAAAAAAAATTAATAATTAATTACTCTTTTTATACAACAAATCTTAAGACATCTAAGGAGGCTATTAAACTTTTTCGTTCATCAATATGTAATTTTATATTCTTTTTAACATTCGTCAAAACTAAAAGAAAACAGGGGAAAAGGATTAGTAGTTTAGTACATTACCTTCACTTCCGAGGGATCGATGGTGATTCCGCGGCCGCACTTGGCGTCGGGATCATCCTCGACGGCGCAAAGGGCGGAGACGACCTCGGAGGCCGTCTGGACGCAGCGAAGGAAAGGAGAGACGAAGACCCTGTGGATCTTGAACCCCAGACTGTAACGTAACTTCTGGCTGACTTCGAACGTCATTTCTCGGACCTCGTCTGTTAGTGGCGCGTCCCAAGGCCTCGCGGCTCTTGTCGCCCACTGTGAACCGTACTTGTCAGTGGTCCATACGGTCGCCGTGCCTCATTAAAACGACGTTTTGTTCAAATTCATGGACTTGTCCTCATTGGTTGTTTTCAGAATCCATTGTTTCTGGACTCCACCTCCTTTTTTTTTTGTTTTTATTTGGGCAGCGAAGCGTGGTCTTTCTTTACGAACAGAAGTTCAGTGTCAAAAACAGACAACGAAAACATTACAACACACGAGATAAATTGTGTCTGAAAAAATTGTTCGAACGTAACTCCATCTTTTTTTTTTTTAATTATACCTTTATTTTTTATAATAAAAAAAAGAATATATCTTATAATATTTTTGTT
Organism: Carallia pectinifolia; assembly: GCA_037832335.1. Lineage (NCBI taxonomy): Eukaryota > Viridiplantae > Streptophyta > Magnoliopsida > Malpighiales > Rhizophoraceae > Carallia > Carallia pectinifolia. The sequence continues at coordinate 1,329,418 of CM075446.1, read as the reverse complement.
CAAAAAAAATAAAAATATAATTATAAAAAATAAGAATATGATTGTACTCAGATAAAGTATTCGAGCACAATTCTCTGATATTGTAATAGTGAAAGAAAAACGGTTGTTAGAAAGAACCACGAAAGTAAGACTAAGACTAAGAAAGAGCCACGAAAGGAGCTTCGTTTTGGCTTCTTTATTGGAAATTGGAAAAGATGAGTTAAAAAGCTTGACGACAATTTCGTTACTCTCCGATTTTGTTTTTGTTCAAAAAAGGTTACTCTCCGATTTAAAATTCTCGCAGGACGTTGACCTCACCTCCAAACAAGTTCCGACATTGGTCGGACTCGTTCAACTTCTTGTCGTAGAGAGGATAGAGTGGACGTTGACCTCACTCCCAGATAAGTTTGGATTCGGTGGAGATGTTGATGTCTTAATATGATTTTTTTTAGTAGAAAGAGTCAACAACTTCGATTTTGTTAGTCAACAACTTCGATTTTGTTAGGTTTAAGCAGAATATTTCTTATTAGATCACGATCATATTAACGAAATTAAAATTTAGCTCTAGACAAAAACACATCGTCACTAAATAGACCACCACTTCTACTATTTTATTTTCTTTGTACTCAAAATTTTCTAATGTTATTTATTTTTATATCAAATAGAAAATGCAGAGTCCCAAGTAAAAATTTAATGCACAACAAATGTGGAGGTAAAATCTGTGAATATCAAATTCCCGATGTAGCCGAGCATGAGTTTGATACATTGAATCTCTCGTTGTGAAGACAAGCATTGTCAATTCAGCAAAGCCAATATGGATTTGATGGTAAGAAACAAACACCACTCAAATTTAATAGTTTTAGCCGGTGAAAGTTAAAAAAATTGGAGGAAACGGATATGGGTCGATGTGCGCGTCAAAATAAAGCATCAGACTATTTTAGGCAGGCATAAATTACAAATGCAGAGTTTTAGATATGCTTCCTTCTTTTGAATCATCTCATTACTTTGATGCAAAAAAAATTCGAGAGTATTTGTTGGAATGGTTCTCATTGAACATCTCTTTTAGTTTTGATGAAGAAGTTAATTTATTGCCAAAATGCTCCAAATTATGCTGCTAGACGCTTTCTTATATTCGCCATCGTTCGTATACCCCATAAACTCTATAAACGTGAAAGATTATTAAATTATTCCTTCATTTTGATGAATATATATCTATATATTGTGACATTTTAACTAATTATCGGCAAATTCATAATGTTTCTTTTTTGGCAAAGCAAATTCATTCTTATATAGGCATTACATTTCATTATATTAACATCAAGTTATGCGTTTATATATATTATATTCTACAAGAGTACACTTCATTTTTTAAAATTTTACAATTTATATGGATAATGCAAATGCCAATCCAAAGAAAGTATGAGAGATTTTGAAAAACCAATAGATCTTCTTGGTAAGTTTTGCACATCACGTGTCGGGGTTTAGCGGCAACGTCATTGTAGAGGCGATGGTTAAAGATTCGAATGCTCCAAGTTATATATAGTAGAACTAAATGTACGTTTGATCTTAACAGTTATGGAAAAAGTAGATAATTCTTATTGGATATCGTCAAGTTTACTCTTCTATAAGTTTAGTGTAGTGACTTAGCTGTTATGTGGTATACTCAACATAATCTTCTCTTGCGGGATTACGGAGTAACCACCATTATTTTTTCATTTTAAGAATTTAAAAAAAAAAAAGATGTATCTGTTGATTATGTATTGCAGTGTTGTAAAAACTAGATCGATCGATTCAATCAATAACTGGTCAGGTCTTCGGTCCGATTCAAAACCTATTCTTGACCAGTTTCAAAACCGCTCAAACCTAATAAAAACTGGTAAAAAGAGGACTGGTTAGACCGACTAAAGCGAACCAACAATAACCAAAAAATAAAATTTGGTCCTAAATTTTATTTAAATTATAATTTGAATCTAAACTTTATTTAAAATGTTCAATTTAGTCCTAAATATTATCAAAATTTTTAATTTTGTTCTTATAGTTAAAAAATTAATATCTAATCACTATTTATAAGTATTATTTTTTTAATTAGTGTTATATATATATATTAACAAATATCGATTCTACCAATTCAATTACCAGTTGTTTTAATTCAAACTTGACCCACTAATCATTCTAATTCAATAGCCGGTCCGATTCCAAGAACTTTGATGTATTGAATTTACTTGTGGTCACACCTCCAACAATAAATGAAAGACAAAAATTTTATTTAACTAATGATCTAATATTTTCAAAAGAATTTTAAGAAACGTCCATATCTATGAAAATAGTTTCACTACTTAACTACTTAACTTAATTTTATGTAACAAGTAGTAATAACTTATCTTTTGTTCTTTTTTTCAAATTTTAATTATCCAACAATTCATAATACTTTATTATTACCTTTTTACTTCCTAAATTTTATTACTTAATATTTTCCTTGTTCGAACACAACATTTGAAATTTTGATGGAGCATTTAGAGTATTCCAAATTTGTACTTTGGTTTTGTTAGTACTAATATTCTTAATTTATCTTTATGTCCCGACAATCAGGATTCCTTTTAGAAAAAAAAAATTGTGAAATTTTAAAAATTTTTTAGTGATGTATTTGTATTTTATGTGGTGTTACCAATACTACCACGCATTTTTTTGTAATTTAATGTACTAATTTCGTTGCTCTATTGCAGGAACATGGAACTGACCCAAATTTGTTCATTCCGTTCAAAGCCATGAAGGGATAACAACTATTGAATTACATAATGATTAATAGCAGTTCATATTCTCAAATTATTCCCAACAACAAAATAATAGTTTTCATAATAAAAAATCAAAAAAGCATAAATGCAATGAGTCAATTTCACTGTGTGTAGGAAGCTGTCTGCAAATTGGTTTTGCAGGAAGCCTCCTGTAAAAAGAATTTCACAAACAAATGACAGAACCTCTACTTCCGCCAGTTTGTTTGGTAGAATGGAATTGTCAGGGATGGTCATGGAGCACCAGGTATGGTGCCTATACCAAACTGGGAAAAAACTTCAAAATCTCCAGCTTTAAATGACTGACCTTCATAAACAATATGCCTTCTTAGTTCTGCATATGCACAATACTCCACTTCATACACTGTCTTGGCACCCGAATACGCGGATACTGAAACGCCAACTCCTTCCCCTGAATCGTTACATGTTTAGAAAAGCGCATGGAGAACAAAAAGAAGCAGAAAGTTTAAAAGACATTACCAAGCCAAGTAAAAGTAGTGTTTGGCAGAGACATCATGATCTAAACTCCTAATTAGGTCGCTGAGGAGGTTTTTTTACACAATTAGCTTTGGTCGCTGAATCTTACCAGCATAACCGAATTATATCAATTATATTGGAACAACACTCAGTTCGATTAATTTCAAAAAGCCTTACACAATTAAATAAGAAGTGCATGATAAACTAAAACACCACGCCCTTATATAGTCATTAATATCTAATTCAACTCAATTGCTGAAAATATATCAAATAAGATTTAACTAGTCTAAATTTTACTTGAATATTGATTAACTAAGATCTGGATTAACTTCAGCAGGAAAAATCAAATTTGAACAGAACAGGAAACCATACAGTAAAGAGTTTACCGTGCGTGACAAGCAGCAAGTTTTCCAGCGGGTATCTGTTGGCAAGTTCCTTTATAATTTGTTCGTACCTTTCTCTAGTATCGGTCGAGGATTCTTGCCATTCTGGCGGCTACAGTATCACAGACAAAAAAGAAACCCATTATGTCTATCAACCCCATCAACGCATTTTTCTATACTGTGTTATATCAGCCATTTCGAACAACTAATCTAACAGAGCTTCTCGTGTTAAAACAGGGGCAAATTTTATGGTGTGTATATATATATATATATATATATATATATATATATATATATTATTTTTTATTTTATTTATTTTTTTTGAGAAAACATGCATCTATATATTTATGACAGTGTTAACAAACTCGAACTAGACTAGTCAATTCAACCGGTCAGACAGGTGACCGGTCCTAAGTGCAGTCCGGTTTAAGACTTAAAATCAAGAAGTAGACAGACCAGTCAAAATCAGTGAAAATAGAACAGGTTGGATTGATCCAAAGTAAATAAAAAATTTCATAAATTATAAGTTGACTCTAAATATTATTTAAATTATAATTTAAACTCTAAATTGATTTAAAGATTTTAATTTAATTTTTAAAATTTAAAAAATTAATATTTAATTACTATCAATAAATATTATTTTTTTAATTATATATATATATATCATTAAATATCAATTCAAATATCAGTTCGACCAATTCAACTGATTCAATATTAATCCATTAATATTTTCGGTTTGATAATCGATCCGATTTTGACAATCTTTTATACACACATATTTATATTAAAAGATTTACACCATATGAAAAGGACATTATGTCTATCATCCACACACTTATCAATTTGTCTGTACTGTGTTACATTGGCCTAGTGGTCTATCTTAAATGTAATTGTCACCAAAACAGAGTTTCTTGTAGTTTTTTAAAAATAAGGCTTTTGAACTCTGCGTGTGTTGCGTGTGTTTATATATATATATTTGAAAGATTTATATATATATATATATATATATATATATATATATTTGAAAGATTTGGTCCATGACAAAATTGCAATTTCCTATTCATAAAGTTATGATAGTCCGGTTTTAAGTCTTAATTCTAAGTATTGTAAGATTTATGAAAATAGTGTTTAGTTACGGACCAACGGCATCCTATTGACAAAAAAAGGAAAAAAAAAAAGTTACGATCAATCACTTATCAAGTTATTAAGAGCGGCCCCTCAAAACAATACCTCTTTATAAACTGGCTTCACAGTATCATCCCATGTTCCATCAGGTAGCATAGCTTGAAGCTCAGAGATATTGAAGCCAAAGTTCCCATCTTTTGGTGCAACGTCAGGTCTAATGGCTGACGTATTCATCATCTCACACAATCCATACTCTACACAAACCTGAAAATTTAAGTAACAGAAAAAAAATTGGGTTTTTTAGTCCTTTTCTTTTGAAATGGTCAAAATCCAAAAGGAAAATAGAGGAAAAAGATTGGTAAATTTACCTTCACTTTGGAAGGATCGATTGCAATATCGCGGCCGGACTTGGCATCGGGATCATCGTCCAAGGCGCAAAGGGCGGAGACAACCTCGGAGGCGGTCTGGACGCAGCGAAGGAAAGGGGAGGCGAAGACCCTGTGGATCTTGAACCCCAGACCGGAACGCAACTTCCGGCCGACGCGGAACGCCCGTTCCCGACCGGCGTCTATCAGGGACGGGTCCCAAGGCCTCGCCGCTGTTGTCACCCACTCTGGATCGAAGTTGTCGATACGGTCGCCGTGCCTCATTACGACGACGTTTTGGTCAAATTCATGGGCCTGTGCCTTGTGATTGTTTTTGTCAGAATCCATTGTTTCTGGACTTCTCTTTTTTCTGTTTTTTTTGGCAACGAAGCTTGGTCTTTACGAACTGGAATTTATAACGTTATAAAAAAAACAGCTGTCAGAAAGAACCAAGAAAAGAAGGCTTTTGCTTTCCTATCTTGGAAGTTGGAACAAATGAGCTCGTCACCCTCCGATTAATTTATTTATTTATTTTGATTTTTATTTGAGCTGTCATATTTAAAAAAAAAAATTAAAAAGTTATCTGTTTATAATTAAGTAAATTTAATTTATAATTTTTTAGTTAAAAGTGTAATTAAAAAAGTTATTATTATTTTTTATATATTAAATCTACTTAATTACAAATTAAATCTAATTAATTATATTTGAATAGATTTTTGAATAATCTTTTCTTTAAAAACATACTTTTTTTTATTTTTATTTTGATAAAACAATTACAGTAACAGACACATAAGAAAAATAAAAAAAAAATAAAGTTCGAATTTCGGGATATTGTCATGAGGTGCACGTGTACCTCATTACAATTGGAGCAATCAACGCGTCTCCTCTCCGACTTAAAATGCACGAAGGACGGCGTACCTGGTGGCCCAAGAGGCCCAACACGTAAAGGACTGGAAACTTCAAATGCTTTAAAGTCCAAATGGGTGGCTTGACTGGCCCACGATTAACCCTCTTACGTAAATGGCCTAACCACAAATTAAAATATTTTTAGAGAACTCAGTAATAATTGAAGTTGTGGTCGAGTATTTGTTCGAGTGACGACGAAAGTATTTGTTATTGCACCAATCAGGGTTCAAACCTCCACTTAGTCTATAGTCTCCCCTCTTTTTAAATGCTCAATTATGAGCTCCTCGTCATTAGGTTAAAGACAAAGAAAAGAAAAAAGTAGTGATTGAAGTTATTTGAGACAATAATATCTGTTGAGAGAATTGAGATTTGAATTTTAATTTTTCTCTTATTTTCTAATCTCAAAGAAATTGTTGGACTATTAGTTCTAAAAGACTTAAAAAAAAAAAGAAATGTTTAGTCATGCACTTCCACCAAAAGTACTCGTGATATTCTCGTGGAAGTCTAGTAGTTTCGCATTGGAATTTTCATGGTTTTGTTCTTCTTTTAATTTCCTTTACAAATAAATATATATATATTCCAGCGCACAATAGATTATTTTGTCTACAACACTTAACAAGGTTGGTTATATTTTTTACGCTTTCTTTGTTTTTCCACAACTTTTAACATCAATGTCCAAATCCAATCGTTTCGATGCATACCATATTGAGGTCTATCAGAAAATGGGAAATAACTGTGAAGAAGTTATAGCAGTATTTCTAGAACACGAAAGGAAGTGTTTTATTATATATTGAATAAGCTGAGAAAATTCGTCCCACTTTCGATTGCCTTGATTGCAATTCACCGACTATCCTTCAGGTCAGGGGTTCAAAGGGCTGGCACAACGAGGAGAAATTTCGTTTCACTTTCTTCTGTTTTTTTGCACTTAGATTTTATCTTTGAATTTTATATCTCTATTAGATAGAGAAGGACTAGTCTTTCTACAATTAAAAAAATATTACTGCTATTGCTTGAACTTGTAGTTATGAGTTCAAATCATGAAAACATATTCTTTACAAAAATAAAGATAAGATTGTACGAATTTGACAATTTCTCAAACTCTACACATGTGAGAATCTCTTATCGAATTTTATAAATATAAAAGATTCCGGAACACTCTGTCACTTGAATAATTTTTTATTAGATAAATAAGAGAGTGGAGGTGATACCTTGGACGGTTCTGCTAAAAAATATTGGACCTTTTATTTGTATTATAGATGAGAGAGAGTTCAGTTACTGAACAATTGAGCCCCTCCTTATCCAATTTGTCCAACTTTAGACGGTGCCTCTCGCAACTGTCACGTTTGCTGGGCCCAATGGCCCATCAATAGCCCAAACAGCCTCGGCTGAGCATCACACAACGTTGCGGTTTTATATATATATATATATATATATATATATATATATATAAGGTGTTGAACAAAAAATAAAATAAAATAAAATAAAGGAATTGGTTTTTCATAAACCAAAGGTATCGGTTTTCCCCATAAAAACCTCAAAAGCAAATTGGCTTTCCATAAAACGAGAAAAAAAAAAACATAAAAATGGAGGCTGGTTGACGTTTATTGTTTTCATTGTAATGGGTTGTTGTTTTTTGTCTTTTAAAACCGATAACCCAACAGTATAGGGAGGAGCAAAATGAACGTCAAATCTAATTTTCGAACTCCAAATTTGAGAGTGGAGATAAAAATTTTAAACTAAACAAACTATACTTATTACTCTTGTAATGAGTTGTTGTATCATATATAAATTATAGACAATCAGTGAATTAGATTATATCTGCGCCCTTATGGAGCAGTTAATCCTAAATTTAATAGATATGTACCGTGTTATTAGATGTTCCGACGTAATTAATGAATAAAAGAACGAAGTTTCGCCTAATTGGAATGTTGGATCTCCTACCTCCTACGATACATTGAAAGTAGACATGAGAATCTTCAAAAATTCAACCATTCACATGTAAGAAACGTTGTTGACTTCTTGTCAAATTATGGTAGTATAAGAAAGACAAAATTTTGAGTTACATTGATATATATTTTCGGGATGGCTTAAAAAAGAGAAAAAAGGAAAAATCCAGTGGAGAACTTCCTCATTTGCCATTTCCCACTCTCAATTTCGTGCGCCCTTGGGAAGAGAGAAAAGAAAAGTTTGAAAGGAATCCTACAAAATTTGTTCTTTTTTTTTTTACATATATATATATATATATATATATATATATAAACACACATTGCATTATGAATATAACATAGACATTTCTTTTGTGTATTATGAAATTAAGTTATAAATTATATAATAAAATTATTTTTTTTATTTTCATAAAATTTACCCCTCTTCTCGTAATTAAAACTCAAAATTGGCATAGACATCTTTGATAAAAGCAAGTTAGTTCCAATGAATGGTAGTTAGGAGCGAAGGAGTGAACATAATGTTTCCAAATTTTTCATAACCAATTAAGAATTATTTTTAGCACAACTATATTATATTTGTGAAATATTAAATGTTGGACCATCAATTATCGAGAATAACGGTTATGAGGAGCTTGTACGTTGTAAGGTTAAAGGTTTTAGATCTAAGTGACGCTTTTGGTAAGATAAAATTTTATATTTACACCAAATGTGCTGCTTGGATGATGAACGCAAAGTTTTTTAACATAATACTAAGGAATTTGATATTTCTTAAATAAGATATTGAGTTCGAGTCTTATAAATAAAGAAAATGACGCTAGGAGAGCCGCCCCTAAAATAGGTCTGACAAACGTTCGAACTGGATTAATTAGATATCAAATATGAATTTTCAGATACCAGGAATTTATCCAAAAAAGTTATGTTTTTTAACATGATTATAAATTACAACTTCTGCTTTCTATATTATGCACACAAAAAAATATTAAACGCTTGGCATTAACATCTTGATATATTATAAGAAAAGATATTGGATCACTGGCATTCTTCTTGTTTTTTTTTTAATAAAATTTTCCGAATCTAAGTATCTCACTGTCCCTGACATTCTTTAAAAAGCTACACTTCAAGTTAACACCCTCTTAGTAATTATAGGTAGAGGTATTTAAATTTGACTCAATTCGATGAATTGATTTAAACCTTTTTAGAAAAACAAGACTCATATTTAACTTGAAAATGTTTGACCTGAAATGAATTGAATCCAAAATATCCAAAAAAATTTAAAGTCAAACTCAAATTCGACCTACAAAACCCCTTTTTTTTAAGAGAGAAATAATAAAATAAAAATATTATAACATTTGAATTATATATTTTATATTATAAAAGTATAAATTTTATTATTTTTAATATAAATCTTAGTTATAAATTATTTTTAAAAATATTTTGAGATTTTTTTGTAAATTTTCAAATTTCATTTTAAGTTTTTAAAATTAGAAAAAAAAACTTCTTAAAATATTTTGATTTTATGATTTTATTTAATTTTTAGTGTTTTTTACAAAATTTTTCAAATTTTTTAAAATTTTAAATTTTAAATAAAAGCTTCTGTAACATTAAAAATGTTGAAATGACTAATATGTAAACAATAAAACCCAAAAGTAATATAGCTAGAATCTAAATCAAAAGTGTAACCTAAAATACTTAGAATCTGAAGTCATCTAATTTAAATCTGACCCGGCAACCCGTTTTGACGAATCCTCGGTCATCAAGTATAACCAAGACAAAGACGGCCGCATGCATTAGATCCGACGGTTGAGATCCCTCACTGTCGTCAATCGTGAATCCTTCACAAGCGTGCCCTCTGGCACGTCACCTAAGCAACCTCAGCCACGTTGACCGAAGCACCTTAAAAAAAGGGAAAACAGACAACAAATTTTCCACGTGGCTTACCGCCCCAGGAATTTGATTTGCATCAGGAAATGGCTTTGCTAATTCCACTGGGGGTTATATTATTTTCTGTATTTGCTAATTTAATTATTTTTTTTAAGTATGATTCATATATAATTATATATTATAAAAATTTATTATTTTCTTTTAAATAAATCTTAGTTATTATATAACGTATGTGTATGATCACGTATAACTTATATTCACTAACTAAAAGTAAGTTAAGTTCAAAAAGTTAAAAATCTTTGTCTCCTGGGTAAGCAATTAACATTTGTTGATATAATCATGTTTGAATTTAACAAAAGGGAAGACTTTGTAATCGGGAGTTTATCAAATAATTTATCTATTTTTAAAATTTAATGCTTAATAATTTAATGATTTAAATTTTGTGTGTTAATTTTGTGTTTTTTTTTTTGTTTTGTATGTTATATATTTTTTCCTTAAATTAAAAAAAAAAAAAAATGGGACGAGCCGTTGTCCTTCTTGTAGTGGAGCTCGAAGTATTGATACGCCTTCTCGTATTTCTCTGGAACCAGGACACGAAGAAACAGCCTCCTAAGCCTAGCCTTAACCTGGTCTTGTCTCGTCAGGTATCTCTGTCACCCTCTTTCTTTCCCTCCTTTGGTTTTTTTATGAATACGATATTTCCTTTTTGGCGGTTTAATAGGTTGGTTATGTAACTTTGTTGTAGGAATTCTTCTTTGGTGTCCGTCTATTGTCTGATTGACTGAGGTTGCTGAACAGCTTGGCCTTGTCCTCTTTTTTTTATTAATTTTTATTTTTTTGTTTGTTTGGTTTTTATTTGCAAGAATGGAATCCTGACAGGGATCGACTTTATCCTGTACTTATATGTAAGGAACTGTTAATACTTGTATTCTCCGCTTATGTAAAGGGTGAAAAGGGAGGCCTTTTGCTCTTTTGCCAAATTTCTTTTTTCGTTTTTTTCTTTTATGGTACGGTTAACAAAATGGAAAAGCAGGGTGACACCGCACACGACCCGTGAAAAGGGTTGTGCTGGCTACACAGTAAGATCACGCAGCTTACAGCCGGGCCACTGGGGTGGTCCGTTGGTTGGTTGAATGTGTTGGCTAAATTTGTAAGCCTTGCCTTTGGACTCTGGGTTTAACAGTCCGACCTGAAGTCATTTGTAATAGAATGTGGCTTTGAGAAGGTTGGCCTTTGGACTTTGGTTTAACAGTCCAGCCCATGTGGTTTGTGATGGGAAGTGACTTTGAGAAGTTTTAAGGAAATAAAGTGGCACCTGTGACAGGAGGTGCTTGATGTTAACAAAATGTCACTTGCATCTCAGGGATTGCAAGGCTTGTTGCAATACCCTTACTTTGTAAAAAGTTTTACAAAATGTCCTATGGATTTTTTGTTTTGTTGCCATCAAAGTGTGGGACAAACATAGGTTTGTAAGCTGCTATATAATTATGTCGAATTTTTTGTTTGAGCTGTCTGTGATTAAGTTGCTCGAGAATGCATGTCTATACAAAAGACAATTCTCAAGACCACTGCATTGCCAAAGTTGTATGTTGCGTACTTGTTTTGAGGGAGAAGCTTCTTTATCTCTGTGTTTTTTTTTTAATTACGACCAGGAGGGGAAATAGAATAAAAATAAAATGAGATAAACTAATCAGCAACTGTTACTGGTCATATCTGTTTGAAGCAATGATAAGTATGTAATTTTATTTAAAAAGGGAATGTTTCAGGATCTTCCTGGATTCCTCTTTCAGTTGCCTCTTCGCCATCTTTTTCTTCTTGTTAACTGACTTCAATTGCAAACTAGGACTTATGATATGTTTTACTTTTGAAGCAGCTTCTATAGGAATTTCATAGCCATGTTTGGGCGTTTTCCAAGTAGGAGTGACAACACCAAGTATTATGAGATTCTGGGTGTCTCTACGAGCGCAAGTCAAGATGAAGTGAAGAAGGCTTATAAAAAAGCTGCTATAAAGAATCACCCAGATAAAGGTGGAGATCCTGAGAAGGTACATCCACTTTGTGTTTGCTTGTTTAGGCACTGGCATTGGAGCCGTCACTTGAGAATCATGCCATGATGGTTTCACTAAGTAATTCTTTTTTTTTTTTTAAACATATAAGTGCACTCGTGCTCACATGTCTCCTTTGTCTTAAGTTGGGGAATTATGTGTTTGGTTGCTATTGAAGTTGTTATTTATTAATTGAAGAGCTCTGATTTTGTTTGTTAGCAACTTGATGTTTGCAGTTTTATGGAATACTCAATCTTTTAGGATAGAGACAAATTGGTTCATATGGATTAAAAAGGGCTGCGGGACATACCCTGTTCCTTGATTTTGCCATTATGGGATGTTAATGGTAGTTCACTCTTGTTATTAGCAGCTCTTGAGCAACTGCTGACAATATTGTTGCAGAATTGAAATATAAAGATTTACAAATTGACATCCAAAAATAATTATTCCCTGTTCACATCCTAACACTCGTTCGTTCCCCTTTATACTCAGTTCAAGGAGGTATCTCGAGCTTATGAAGTTCTTAGCGACCCTGAGAAAAGAGAAATCTATGACGAATATGGTGAAGTTGCACTTAAAGAGGGAATGGGTGGAGGTGGTGGCAGCGACTTTCACAATCCATTTGATATCTTTGACTCATTTTTTGGTGGAGGTGGAATTTTCGGTGGTGAGAGACAATCTTGCTTTACTTGTTTATAGTATTTCGTGCTTCTCCCATTCTCCTCCCCTCTTTTTTAGATGCCTTTCCTGTTCATTGTGTTATAAGTTACTTTCTTAGCTGGAGACTTCTCTTTTCCTCCATGCCCCCATCTCAGTCTTTACAATAACAAAGGGGTTTTATTGGGTATTTTTGTACACCGGTTCCTTCGGTTGCTTTACTCGTTTATGGTATTTTTGTACAATAACCCCAATAAAAACCCCTTTGTGCTTCTTTCACCTTTTCTGTTTAGTCCAGACTTTGCTGAACATCTGGACCTTATAGGCAGTGGCAGCTCAAGAGGAAGAAGGCAGAAGCGTGGCGAGAATGTAGTGCACACTTTGAAGGTTTCCTTGGAAGACTTGTACAATGGGACAATCAAGAAACTCTCTCTTTCAAGAAATGTTTTATGTTCAAAATGTAAAGGGTATGCACTTTGCTGAATAAATGTTGCATGTTTTTCATATTGATGAAATGCCTCTCTTGTGAGACTTTGCTGAAGCCACCTGAAGGGCAAAAATGGAAAATACGATTGCTAGTGAATTGACTTCTTCATATTTTGATGGCTTCCAATTTATTGGGAGTGGTCGACCAGTGCTGTTTTCCTAGACTTATTTGTTGGTCACATCAAAAACCATTTCAGGAAAGGTTCAAAGAGTGGAAGTACCGGAACATGTTATGGATGCCAAGGTACAGGAATGAAGATTACGACACATCATATTGGATTGGGCATGGTTCAGCAGATGCAACATATCTGTTCTGCATGCAGAGGCTCAGGTGGCTACCCAAAACAGATTTGCTTCACTTTTCACAGCTTAATTTCATTTTTGATTCCATATTGATTTTCGCTGTTGTTCAGGTGAGCTCATTGATGTGCGTGATAGATGCTCACAATGTAAAGGAAACAAGGTGATGCAGGAGAAGAAGGTGCTCGAGGTGCATGTTGAGAAGGGTATGCGAGATGGCCAGAAAATAGTTTATGAAGGTCAAGCTGATGAAGCCGTAAGTGAAGTAGAATTGCACACTTTGCGTTGAATATGTATAGTCTTCTTCCCTTTTGTTTGTATTGCCTTGTTTTGTTTGAAATCAAAACCTATTTTTCCTAGGACTAAAATGATGTGGCAATTATTGAGGTTTAATAAATGAAATTGATGCTAGTTGCTGGGATAGTTTCATGTTTATGGTTCATTCTTCGGTTATGATTCACATTAGAAGAGTTTTTAGAGTTTTTGCATGATCATCCTTGCTTAAGGTTGCAACAATGGGCCGATATTTCGGTGATTTTTGTTTTTAATTTTATCTTGACAATGCTGTACAATCATTTTAGTAGATGCATCAGAATGGATTGATTGGTCTTATGATTTAATCAGGATACAAACAATATAGAACTTTTGTTATCATTTGTCTACAGAAAGCTCCTCGTGTGATTTCGAGCTCCTCACATCTTCATTGCATTCTTTGCAGCCTGATACAGTTACAGGAGACATTATTTTTGTACTACAACAGAAAAAGCATCCCAAGTTTTCGCGGGAGTTAGATGATCTCTTTGTGGAGCATGCTCTCAGTTTAAAAGAGGCTCTCTGTGGTTTTCAGTTTGTACTAACTCATCTTGATGGCAGGCAGCTTCTTATCAAATCACAACCAGGCGAGATCATAAAACCAGGTATGAAACTCGCTGTTCCACTTGAATGTATTTCTGACACTTGATCCCGGATTTTTCACTTAATTCACCTGATGTAGGTCAATACAAAGCAACCAATGATGAGGGAATGCCTCACCACCAGAGGCCTTTCATGAAGGGCAAGCTTTATATTCAATACAATGTGGATTTCCCAGACTCAGGTACTCTGTCTACTGAGCAGTGTCGTGTTTTAGAGGCTTTATTGTCTCCACGGCAAAGCAAGCACCTATCAGACATGGAACTGGATGGTTGTGAAGAGACCACTATGCATGATGTCAATAATGTCGAAGAGGAGTTGAAGGCGAGGCAGCACGAACATCGATGGCAGGAAGCATATGATGAAGACGATGAACCATCGACACCAAAGATGCAGTGTGCCCAGCAGTAAAGCTAAAGATGGTAACTTTATCACCCAACACAAATGCCCATGTTTTGCTTGGCTTTTGAATCCCTGTTTGAACTATGTATCCCTTCTGGTTTGCCAAATTTACGTCCCTAGCATTTAGCATTAGTTATTTATATGGCTTGTGTAATTTAGTCTCGGTTCAGTCCTCCTACGGTTAAAAGCAAGAAGATATAATATCTCATATTTTGGCCCTTCTTCAGAGAATTAGACAGATGTCAGAGAAGTGTTGATCTGATCACTGATAGAGGTTTTTGGCTTTGTGGTATGAGGAGACCTGCCAATTAGCCAAATTCCCTCTCGTTTGAAATTAAATCAAAGCCTCAATTTTTTTTCTTTTTAAGTCTTTTGGAGCTATTAGAGCAGCAATAAGATAGGAAGAATTATGTAGACAAGATTTATCTGTAATTTGAACCCAAATTTTATAATTAACTATCCTTACTTTTAACTATTTGAACTATGTCCAATCGATTCAAAGCCTTAAATTTACCAATTGCTTTGTATTTTTATTTTTTTTGGTTAAAATTGCTTTTGTTTTTTTTTTTTTTTTTGGTGATTTTATATTTTAAGGAGATTTGTTCTAAAATTTCCTTCATGGACCAAGGCCCAATGTTGACCTTCTCGCAAAAATTCGGGGCCTCTCTGCCAAATCCACTTCAGATCGTCCGTGTCGGACTTGGACCTGGTTTACTGCCTACTAATTTTCAGTTTCAGAGATTTTTTTTATTAATTTTTTTTGGGTTTCCTTTTCCCGGATTTTTTGGTAAGAAAGATGGATTAAACCAAGGAAACACCGTCATTACTCATTACAATGAGTAGGAGTCGTCCTTACAAAAACTCAGTTCATGCTCATGTAGGCCTACTAAGTAAATAGATAATGCACACCCTCAAAAAAAAAAAAAAAAAAACTGTATGTAGGTATAATTTATTTTAGTTTTAACTTATTGCTCATCCTTGAAATTAGGTTTTTGCCTCCGTAAATTTTATATTCACTCTCTTTTGTCACATTTTTTTTATATATGTATATAAATTTTGTCTCCATAAAAATTTGTGAATTCGCCAATGTCGACGTGTGAATATGCATGTGTTATAATTTATGAAGTCGAAGTCTATGAGTCTTATGGTTAGTGACTGTATTTGCAGTTGTATATTTGTATTCCCCTGGGGAATTTGGTAAGAACTTGTAGTCATTTACTAGTCTTTCGTGTTGGAGGAATCCGATAATCCCCATGGTCTGCTACAAGAGCTGTTTATATATCCAAAGAATTGCACTTCGTGAATCTGATTCCTCTCTTGCATTCCTAATTGTTCAACACTTAATTTTAGTGCCTTTTTTGATGGGTAAAGGTAGGCTTCCACATTAGCAGATTCAGCAATGCCAATGAGAATGAAAAACATACATTTGAAGTTGGCAGGGAGTGATCACATTATAGCCACCCCATCTATCCTGGCTTCCCTATTGAAGACCAATGTACATTCGATTAATCCATTTAAACATTGGACATGGATTCTGCCAAGCTTCCATGGCTAATTTTGCACTTTTCTTTTTGATAAGCATATCAAAAATTGACTCCCTGTTAAAAGAGAAACAATTTCAAGGCAAATGTTTTTTTGGACTCGTAATACCTTTCCTATTAGCAAAAATTGACTCTCTGTTTGAAAGGCTGAAGCCCGACTTGACACTGAAAGACTCATGAACTTGAAATCCAAAATGCATCCAAAAATTGAAATATTGGAAACCCGAATGACCTCAAATGCTAACCCTGCGTTTGCGAATAAGTTGGAAAAGAAAAGGAAAAGAAAACACTGATCCCGATGTATTTTCGTGTGTTTGGCAATGAACAAGAAACCAAATGGAAAGACATTGGATTGGAAAAAGGAAAAGAAGAGAGAAGGAAAATAAAAAAGTATAATTATAAAAATAATCTCAGTCTATCTAATTAATTGTAATGATATTTTATAATTTTAATAACATTATTCATTTTTTTATAAAGATAATTTTGTCATTTTATCGATAAATTTTTCTTTCTTATATTTGTTCATATAATTTAAATATAAACTTTTATTTTTTTAAAATTTTCTTGTAACTTTCTTTTTTAATCATTTTCTTTCTTACTATTTTCTTTGTTATCCAAATCTCACAATTTAAACACGCTATAAATGTGCGGCTCGAATTTGATTTGACATGCCTTGCCGCCTTAATTGTTGAACAGTTAAAACTCATCCACAGTATTAATTCTATTTGTAATTTTTTAACTCAATAAGTAATCTACACGCGTGAAAATTGATAAATTATATTAAAATCACACGAACGTCAAGTTATGTTTGTCTACAAATTTCATATTGTTCTTGTATGTTTTACTTATCAACCAAATTTAGTCAAAAATCAAAATGGTGCATAGTTCTTTTTTTTTTTTTTGACTGAACGCATAGTTCAAATTGAATATACATAATATGAGAATTATTATAAATCCGCACATTTCATATACTTCAAAACTCGTTGCCGTAAGCATAGCTTACTTTGTTTTGACCAGGCTTGAGCATAGCTTACAGTTTCAGACAAAATGTACATGCAAATAGCAATTACACATAATACACATGCAGTGAGAAAAGGACAAGCATATGCTGGAGGGCCTGGATGGTTGATGTGATTGCTCTTCTGAAATGTGGCCGAGACAGTATTTTACGATTTGATAGAACTGGAGTGCTGGAGGCATTCTACAGAAAGGTACCAGAGGTCCCTTAATTTGAAAACAAGGAAAAAAACATAGAGAGAGAGAGAGAGAGAGAGAGAGAGAAAGGAAAAACAGGGACCAGCAGCCCCCCAAAGTAAGGGGTTGGCATCTGGAGATACTGAACTTTGTCTCGGCAACGGGAACTTTTATTATTTAGAAAAAAATTTAATATTTTACTTAAATAATTTTAAAATAATTATAAAATATTAGATAATTAAATTTATATAAAAAAATAAAATAAATAATTATTAGATACCGTTTAATAAAACTGCATCACTACTTTTTATTACCTATATGAAGTCGTTAAATGTGTTTCTTACTAGTTTAGGCCAAATATAACAAATAATGGTGCCTTTACTGACGGGACCATAGGAGCGAACGTGATGAACATTTGGCAACACGTACGTATAAGTAAATATATCATTTCTTTTGTTGGGTAAGAATGGTAAAGAGGATTTAACTATTAATCTTAGATGGAACCCGAGATCTCATCTAAATTTTAAACTTAGTCCACAACATATACAATGGCCCGTGTCTCGATTTTGCCGTGTCCCCTATTGGCTGCTACTGAAGAAAGCTACTGGCTCCTGAGCTGATCGTACATCAATAGAATTCATTGTTGCTGTCCTTTACTTGTTTCTTATGATAGGGATGCCATTTTTGTTGTTTATTGCTGTCCTTTACTTGTTTCTTATGATAGAATTCATTATTTGATTGTTTTTCGGTGGCAACCATAGATGGCTGCAGGCATTAGTGATTAAAGGGATTGATTATGCAACGCGTCTTTACGCAGCTCATACAATAGTGTATATATATTCAATAGATTTTTTACTAATTTGTGCCACATAAATGCATGTTCACATCTTATTGCTTTCATCGCATTGTCACTAAGTTTGTCTATATATTTTCGTGGTTTACCGGAGATAATCATTTGATAACTTTTTGCCTTATTTCTATGGAATTACAATGGAGAAGTCCAGTAAAAACATTTGAAGCATTAATAGTCATCTTTAATTATTTATTTATTTTATTAGATTGCTTCACTTACTTTCTTTTGTATTTTTATTTTTATTTTTTACCATTCAAGCATAAAAAAAAAAACAAAAAAAGCTAATTATTAGGCAATGTTTTGAATTTCTATTCTTTTAGCTAGTTGGAAGTTGTTAATAATACGTAAATTGTCTTGCAACTTGTCAAGTATCCCAAAATTTAGATATACTTCATTATAAGCAAAAATTTTGGGGACCAAACTTCCTAAGCATTGATTCTTATGAGCCTAATCACTTGATTAGTTGTTATTTCTTAAAAGTTGCAACAAATTAATTATTCTATTTCATGCATAAATAAATCTGATAAACTAATTAGAAACGACACGTCAATTTCCACGTAGCAAGACAAAGTGAAAAGCAGTCCAGATTCATCAGTAGTTTACCCATCGCCAATTTGCTGTTAGAACGTCCACAAGTAAAGAACAGAGATTTTCAAGGATAAGCAAGAATACATGGATGCGTTTAGTGAGTTATGTAGTTAATCCAATAATATTTAATAATTTATTTATTTTTAAATATAATATATTTTTCACGATTCAGCGATTCAAATCACTACATACTCATTACATATCCATGAGTGCGTGCCCAACAAATATTGTTGTTTCAGCAAATTATTGGTATAAGAAAGCAATAATTGAAAGCAATAATTGCCCTTATCATAGTACCAAGATTTTGGCAAGCTTATCAAAATAACACCAAAAAGAAATGACTAATCTTCTCAAAGTACCAAGATTTTGGCCAGCTGGTAAATGGCTAAATGTGTTAATAACAAATTCTATTTAGGCAAATAACTAGTCGAATCCATATCCAAATACTCTTAAGATAATTACCCTTCAAAATCCAACAACTTGAACAAGTTTGTCAAGTAACTCGATTTATCAACTCAAGTCTTGAACGCAATTTGGTGGGTTAGACATTGGATGGCCCAAAGTTTGGTTTTCTGATTTTCTAACTTTAACTTTTGGAGGACAATGCATATGATTTGCAATAAAAAAAAAAAAACAAAATCGTAAGATTAAAATATAGTCAGTACTCTGAACCTCTCATCAAAGGTGGCTTCCAATAAAATCCTAAAATCCTAAAGGTAGCTTCCAAGATCACTTTTAGGTGGGGAATATAAAGAACCAGTTTACATTATTTGGGCAAGATAGGACAAGAGATTACCTCACTACCCCACTTTGAAATTTTGGAGCAAACCACTACAGGACCCAGAATGTAGTCATTCAAACATCAATATGGAGGCCAAGTCCTATAGGGTCCATAAAAATGGAAAATTTTGGCAGTGCCAGGGAAAGGAGATGGACCCGTTTATCACTGAAACGAAAAATGCATATATTAGCTGGTCCATTTACCTTCATTTAAGACAATCCCAAACGTTAGCTCATCATTGCTTCATGGACTCCTAGGCATTAGATCAACAGAATAATGTTCCCAATTAACCCTGTTAAATTTTTTTTTTCTTTTTTTGGTTAATGAAAGGCATGGCTAGCTTATGTATCAGAACCACGTTAATGCACAAGAGATATCCTAATGCCAGTTTTTCTCAGGCTGTTAAGTAAACCTATGTTAGAGTTGACTATATTATTTATTTTTGTGCTTCATCTAATAATTTAAATTTTTAGATCGAATAATTTTTTTGATATAATATTAGTGTTTTATTAAAATTAAATTGTCGTCACATTTAACAATAATTTTATATAAATATTGTGAATTTATCTTTTCGTTCACACTTTGAACCCTACAAGTATATAATTCATAATTAAAGCCCCCAAATTAAACCTAAAACAAGTTCAACTCGAGAAGCTACTGCTTGGACTGAAAAGATTTTTCAGACAAATAGAATATTTTATATCCGGGGTTGGCCAAAATGCTTTATTGCAAACTTACATGTTGGGGTTGGACAATAATTTGGCAAGCAAGTTAAGATAATTATAAGGAGCAGCAATCTTTCGTTTTTTTTTTTTTATAAGCTCGATTCACGTGTTCTTGACATTGCTACTTGACAAATTAACATAGCTCTAACATCACCAAAGTAAAAACCAGAAGAAACCGTGGCGGAACCTGTTCAAAGATATTTTCTTAAGTCAAAATAATAATATTGAAAAGTTTCACATAAATAATAATAAATAGTCCTCCATAATTTTATCAAATAATATCTAAGAATTTTTTTTATTTTACTTTTTTATGTACTCAATCATCTACGGTCCATATAATTTCGTGGCACCAAGTTTTCTCCTGCCACAGAAAAAAAAATAAAATTCCGTCACTGACGTGAAATGTATAATGAATTGGAAACTATTGGTTCATCCTGACCTTTCAATAAGATTAAGACCCGACAAAACAAAGTATTACAGGTAGTTCTTGAACAATTATGCTCTTGCAGCAGTGCCGTATTGTGCATGAGACACTAGGAAATCTGGCATTGGTCCCATTGGCTAGGAAATCTGGCATTGGGCCCACCAGCATGTGAACCATGTGTGCGATTGTGATGTGTGTCATTAAGTTTCTCCTTGTTCTTGATTCGTCTAATACCAAGCTAAAATTATAAGGAATTTATGATCAGGTGACAAAATTCATCAAAAAATTTATGATCAATGTAAAGAATTTATTATAAGGAATTTATGATCAAAAAATTTGAAGGATGTCTACATAAATTTAAGAAATAAGGACAATAATCAATTCATTAAGCCGTCATCCGATTACTCATGATTAGCTTAGTAATAAGAACAAAAACAAATTATGTATATTAAGTATATCGTCTCGTCTGCAAATTATCCTACGTATTTTTTATGAAGCAAGTGAGAGTTTCACGATGGGATGGTGGATACTGCATATTTTTGCTTAATTTGGCGAATTTAGCCATCTTCAGTGGACAATTTTCTGGACATATGGCTTTATGTAGCTAGTTTAAAGACTACTAGACGATTCATTTTTTTTTTTTTGGTGCTCTATGACCACCAGAAATGTTATTTTCAAGGTGAATTATGACAAGGCTATGTAGAAGACCAATCAAGCAGGACATGCAAAAAATAGGGTCAAGCTGAAGAAGACATGCCAACAAAGCCTTTAGTTTGATTTTATGGGCATTGATATGTTCTACCAAGTGGCCGTTCAAACCAAACAACTAACACCCTTGAAACAATACTTAAAAATTGCAAAAACCAGCAATCGGGTGAAATAAAATAGAGGACCATCCAGATGGAAAAAATTGAAGGGTCCCCTTGCGAGCATTCATTGTGAAATTCATGGTCTGAAATCTGATTGAGATCACATACATTACACGTAGAATATGTGTTCTCAGGTAGAGAAGAAAGGATAAAAAAATGGGGCCAAATATGGGTACACATTTAAAAAAAAAAAAAAAAGAAAGAAAAGGAATCATTTTTGTAGTCATTTTTTAAAAAAAAATATTTGGTAAAATTCTTTAAATATAATCAAAGTAAAATTGACTTTGTGTTATAAAAGTTGACTATGTATTTCTTCTAGTCTCGAATAACCACCAACAAAATATTTTCAACTGATTATTACCCAGTTAAAAAATAAATATTCTCCATTTTCTTCTAGTCTTAATGAAATCTTGGGTGATTTCTAGTTTTAAAAAAAAACCATTTCTTTTTTTCCCCTTTTTTCTTCCTTTTTCTTTTTCTTTTATGCTCTGGTCTTTTTTTTTTTTTTCCTTTTTCACTTTACTAGGAGTAACTTATTATAAGGAAGAATCATAAAAAGCCAAACCCACTCTATTTTATGCATCAATCGCTCAAAGTCTCTCGAGAACATATCTCTTTAGCTCCACACAACTAGGCTTCCTTCATGGACAAACAAATCAACCTAGAAATTGATGCTCCTCATCATCAAGACAGCTCCTTTATTACCACCACTGCCACCTCCGCCACTTCCTCCACCGCCGCCACCACCTCCTCCTCCTCCTCAGTAAGTTTTTCGTGCGTTGATGATCAGAACCCAAAAAATGAAGAAGCCTGCGTAGATCCCAAAGGATCAAGAAACGCTCAAGAATCAGAAAGTGGCAATGGTGGCCGGAAAAGGCAGCGGAGTGATAGCGAAAACGCCAAGCACCCAACATTCAGAGGAGTAAGAAGGAGGAGTTGGGGCAAATGGGTGTCCGAAATCCGAGAGCCGAGGAAGAAATCTAGGATATGGCTTGGAACATACCCTACAGCCGATATGGCGGCTCGAGCCCACGATGTAGCGGCTCTGGCCATCAAGGGTGGCTCGGCTTACCTCAATTTCCCCGAATTGGCCCACCAACTTCCTCGTCCCCTTAGCAAGTGTCCCCAGGACATTCAGGTTGCCGCTGCCAAAGCAGCAGCCTCTGCCTTTCCCGAGACAAGGAAGTGTGGAGCCGAGGCCGAAGCCGAAACCGAGCCGAGCCGAGACCAGCCAGATGATTCTCAATTATCGGACATCCTGGCCCTGGAAAACGCGCAGGAATCAACAAGCTCGCCGTCGGCTGATTCCGAGGACGCATTGTTTGATCTGCCGGATCTAATCATCGACGGCGCCAATCACGCCGACGGGTCTTGCTATTATTCTCAGTCATGGCAGCTTTGCGCTGCAGATATAGGCTTCCGGCTTGAGGAGCCCTTCTTGTGGGAGTCCTAATCCTATTAGAGATAGAGATTTTTCTTTCCTTTTCTTTTTTTTTTTTTTGGTTGCATTAAAGTAAATAACTTAGATTTATTACCATATATTCAGTCATCAAGATCGGAATTCTGTGGTACAAACAAAACCAAATTGGCGAAAATTTGATTTGAATCTCAATCAATGGTTGTTGTAATTGAATTCACTTGGAATTCGCTCATGATTTGATAGAAAATGCGGTACATACATTACTTGCTTCTTCAATTTTCTTCACAAGTTCCAAATACAATAGACACATCTTCTTTAAGTTATAAGTCTCGACTTTAAATCTCTGTTAGATGTTAATTAATTAAAAAAATACAAATCCAAGCTAAGTAAGATAAAAAAAATTTGTCGAGTCAACATTTGCTTAAAATATCCATGTGCTAGCTTGCTTGCGGTTGAAAATAAGCACATTTTCTACTAGAATCTGGTGTATTGTAATAGTCAGTGTACGACTGTCTCTTAAGAAAGGGGACATTGTTGATATGTTTTCAACGTTTCGTTCTCTTTTTTCTTTCTCTCACTGTTTTTTGTCCTTTTTCTTTTAGGCTTTTGGGGAGCACCACGAGGCACATTGATTTCAGTGAAAACAAGCTCCTCTAGGCTTACATACCCAAACTTTTAGTAAAAAATAAATAAGTAAATAATTTCACTTAAATAATTTTAAAATAATTATAAAATGATATAAGTTGTTAGATAATTAATTTTATAAAAAATTAAAAAATTGATAAACTGTGAAAATTATTAAATGAAATTATATATTTATTTGTTGTTATTTATTTAAAATAACATAATATTACTCTTCTGAATAATTAAATCTATGTTGGTTTGAAAATTCTTTTTTTGTTTTTTGTTAAAAATATGAGAAAACAGGTGGTGCCTAATAGTTCTGTTAAGAAATATTGCGTCTATACTTAAAAATAGTGTATCTAATCTGGATAGTTACGACATAAGAAATACCAGACCAAACATAGTTTTGTTGATGTTGATTCAGATTTGTTTAAGATTTAGATTTAGTATTATAGTAGAATTAGGATTAATTTATTATATTTTTAGTATTAGAGTTAAAGTAAAAGTTATTAGAGTTTCATATATACAAAGTTGAAAGTTTCAATTTATTGTATGACTAGTGTGTTTAGTGAGAATCTTACAATTATTGTGTGACATTTTTAGTTTAATAAAGTTAATTTTAATTAATTAAGTTCTAATATTGATATCAGAATTAATTGAACTCTAATTTAAAAACGTTTAGTCTCACTCAATAAGTAGCACTTGAACTTGAAACTTATTGATTGGTAGGTTTAATGCTTATCACTAGACTATAACTAAGAGGAGTTCGTTTGGAACTTTGAATTGGCTCTAAAGTGAGCTCCTTCGATAAAATGGGATACCCTGCTTTTGTTATGGTGGAAAATGGACACCCCCAAGAACAAATTGCAACGCATCATATGGCAATGATTCTTTCAAAACCCTTTATCTTTTCCTTTATTGTTTTTTATTACATAAAATTAACCAAAAAACAATGTGGTATATATGTGCAAGAAGATCATGATGGGATGAAATATTTCCCAACATCACTTTTCCTTCCCTGATTAGTCCAAAGAAATAATATCGATTTCGCAACCTATTTGGGCATACGCGTTAGTACCCAAATAAGGTGACAACAGTATCTAACCAAAGTTGGTTTTATGTGCCAAAGTACCTCTCTTTAGTGAAAGTTTTCGTCCATTTAGAAAAGCAAAGGGCCCTGTTTCCATTAGACTTATTCAATCCACTACACATTAGAGACAACTGACCTCACAATCAATATATATATCTTTTATATTTTATCTTCCTTCCGTCATCCAATTTGTCTGCTCCTCATTGGCTGAAATGCTTATAGAGGAGAAAGGCCAAAGAAAAAAGGAAAGTCTCTTGTTTCACACACAAATCTCGGGCAACTTCTCTTTTCCTAGTGCGTAAATCTTGAGCACATGCCTGTTATTTACCAATCCATTTATTCCTAATCATTAGTTTAGTTATACATAATTCTATTGATTTGAGGGATTGATTACTGGAACCAAAGACTATACCTATTATGAAAAGTAGAACATTTTTATGTATGTGACAGAAAAAGAGACAGGAGCAAGAGCCACTTCAGAGTGTCACATTTAATTTGCAGTCAACATTATTATTAAATTTTATAATCCTATAACGTAAACTTACATTTATCTTGTGTTCGTGTAATAAAACTCGAATATGCTTTATTTTGATAATTCGACTCCATGAAAAAATTAACGATAAAACTTAAGGCTCAGATCGTGAGAAACAAAAACACATATATTAGTAGGACAAATTAGTAAGCTGCCTTCAGGAATTCTAAGTTCATAGCTTGGATCCAATACTTCGATTATCGAATACTGTTGGGGAAGGTTTGAAATCTAGCTCAAGTAAGGACTGATCCTATTATTCTGCCTCGGATTGTCTGTTCGTGATGTGATTGCTCATTTCTTCACTATCAACAAAATTACATCTATCTTGCCTATATATATATATACCCTATTGCAAATCGTATTACATGCTAATTTAAATAGTGTTTGGAGAATATACTTAAGTAAATGCGGAGGTCAAGTTTGAGAAATAACTCTGGAGAACTCTGTTTTAGTACTCATTGTTATTACTAGTAAATTTTTGTTAAAAAAAAAAAAAAGAACTTTTAATCTGCTTGTTTGAGATTGCACAATATCTGCAAAATTAGGAAAGAAATGTTGGCAATATGCTTTAAAAGTCGTTTTATTATTTTTTTTTAAACAAAAAATAAAAAATAAAAAGAAACCTTTCTTGCGCAGCATCATTTCGGCCCATGTTAGAGAACATGAAGGATAATGATATGGGAAGTGCAGATTATCAGAATCCAATGATGTGAGATAGAATAAATCGCTCGTCAATGGCAAATTAATTGATCAAATAAATTTAGTGTAAGATATAGTTCATTATCAGTTGGGTGTTTTTAAAGATAAAGTAAGAGATTAGAATCACGGTAATGTTTCAACTCCAAGTTGTAGCCAGTGGAGGCAAAGAGTGCTAATAATTCAAAGAATCCAATCTTTTTCTGCTTTTTTTTTTGTTTTTATTTTTTTTCTCTTTTGTGTTTGAAAAGAAGGATCTAAGTCCTAAAAAGAATGACAGAGTGAGAAAGGAACAAAAGTTCGAACCCTCGACATTATATAAAATACACGTATCTCGTACAATTCGGACCAACCAATATTTCTTTTCTCCTTTTCTTTTAAGTTGGAAAGAGGTGCATCAAATGCTTTCACTTAAATCATGTGATACTTCAGTGCTTTTGATGCATTTTTCCTTTTCCAGAGAGATATACATACATACATATACACACACACACACACATATATATATATATATAACGATTGTGATATGGACATTATTATCATTTACAACAATAAAATCAAGATTCTAGTTGTTTTTGTACCAAAAAATAAAAAAATTGAGATTAAGTATTCAAACAGCTGTGCTGACCATAAGACTAGTATTAAGCAACATAAATAAAATAAAAGGGACGAGAAATTAAAATGGCATAAAATATGTTTATGCTAAGTGTTGGATTTGGAGCACACGGACATGACTTTTTATATCGCGATGCATAAATTTATTATATTTATTGAAAAGTGTATTTTCGCTTGTGTTTTATTTAAAAGAGAAAAAAAAACGAAAGGAGACTTACAATTTGAATATTAATTTCTTTTTAAGAAAAAAAAGGAAATAGGTAAATAAGTTTGTTTCCTTTTTTATTCGGAAGGAATTTAAGAGTAGGCTTTTTTTTATTTTTAATCTTTTTTCTTTAATTTTTCTTAATTATACATATTTACATTGCACGAGTTTTAAATGCACGTGAACAATCATTAACATGAATTGAAATTCTATTCTATCCAAAAACTAAAAAAACCTCAAACTAACTGCTAAATTGACGACAAATACTAAAAACTATAGGAGTCTACTAAAAAAAAGCCTGAAAATTAAGTAAATGCGCCACATAAATATAATTAAGTAAAAAGAGAACTGCTGAATTTGTTCTCAACTTCGAAAATATATACTTGGAACGTCTAGATAAGTTTTGCGCAGCTTACAAGATTTTCTAGATCCACCATTGCTCCATACCTAATAAAACCACCAAAGTTATCAAGCAAATCGCATCTAACCATGACCATAAATCAAATAAATCAACCTTTGCCACTAGAGCATATTAGTTGCAGACATTTTACTTATACCATTCAGCTATACCTATTGTAATTCAATTAATTTAGTCCGGAACTTGAATTTAGTATTATAATAGAAAAAATAATATGAATTCGGTATCAAATTTGGTGTACTTATTAATTTCTTCATGACCGGGGGTTCTAGTTGACGGGAGCTTCTTTTTCACTTCTCATTGACTAAAGACTTGGAGTGGAAACGATGCTGGTTGAAAAAAAAAAACAATTAATCGCGCACCAATTTAATGAAAAAAAATTGGGATTTATGAATGAATTAACCACTTAAGATTCAGAAGATGTAAACAATATATTGTTAATTACAGGGCGTATGTCCTGTTATATTACAAAAGAAGCGTGGACGGAGAATTTAGTCATTAGAAAGTGGAAAATGATAGCATTATGCTATTTTACTAATTCGACTACCAGTGAAAGGGGAAATGACCAAAACCACAGCAAAATTGATCAAAATAATTTTAAAATCCTTGAGATGTATATATATTAATCAATGATTAAGTTGGCCTTCTTGGCAAGACCATTCCGAGCAATAATTTTCAAGAGTATTTGAGCTACACTCAATTTTTATTTATATTTATATTTATAACATTGTTCAAGAGGAATTAGAGGCATCCCAACGTAGTCAAGCAAATTCCACCTTGATATCCCCGGTGGCGTCTTTCGTCAACATTTTGCTCCGTTGTACACCCTAAAAATAACAAGTTTATCCATTAGATGCTATATTCCAAAGCTACAATTCATTGCAGGGCCAAAGCGATATGCTGTTGAAAAGATTCGTTCGAAGCTGTCCCCGAAGAAAACGAAAGTCACGGGTCTGAAGAACACATATCAGCCCGGAAAAGATATATGTACACAGTAAGCCAAACGTGTTTCATACACAGAAATATGCATTGCAGCATCACGATGGTTAGTTATGCATTTTTTATGTTCCAATGCACAATCACAATTGATGACAAAAATCACAAATGTAAATTCCACGATCACGATAATTCAATGTAAATCTATATCCAAAATACATCAAATGACCACATCCTTGCATAAAGCTCATATAAAAAAATGTTAATTTCAAAGGCAGTTCGCGTCCCCAAAACCAAATTTGTTACGTCCGACGCAATCTATTATTTATAAGCACTATTCAAAGTATACAAACAACAAAATGTAGGACAACGGTTTCTGGATGTCTACTGTAAGTTCTAAGACTTCTAAAGCCACAGTAAAAAAAAAAAAATTCAACATGAGATAATTGATGAATGGAAAAAACAAATGGCACCATATGGCAGGATGCCAGGGCAAACTTAGATATGCCCTAGCAAAGCCACTACGAAGGCATAAAGCATGACATGCCCACCAAAAAGTCTTTAAACTCCCAAGGCCTTCGGCAATGACCACCTTATCAGATTGTTCACAAATTCTAAGTCTTAGAATGTTCTACTTGCCCACAAAACGATATAAATTCACCAAGAAACTATCAGATAGGTAGCAGGACTTGCACCAGCTGCCATCCTGTTCCCTTGTGTGAACAGTTCTCGCATGAAAGACATGGGCATCCATAGGCCAAGCCTAAGATCGAAGTACACTGCATGTGAGCCTGAATTCAGCAAGACCCACCACAAAAGCCATACAGAACAAATTTCCCCTTCCAATCAGATATAAACAGGCTTGACATCATTCGACCCAAAACTGGTGGCACACGCTGGACATTTGCGGTGACGGCTTTCCAGAAGTCTTTGTATACAGGTGTTACAGAACAGATGAAAGCATTTTGTTATGACAACCTGGTGGAAAACCAAGTTTCAGAACCCTTAAAGTAACATAGCAGAAAACATCAACATCAATAAAGATCGACAAGTTTTATTACCTGCATACACTTTGATTAACTATCACAAAGAAGTGCTTCATGAGGCATGAGATGTCTTATGAAAAAACAAGGAATCTTAATCTAGGGCAGAGAATACAATTATTAGAGTGTTCTAAGCAAAGAATTCTATGTTTTACGCCTTCAATATACAGATGAGATTTCCTTCCCATCATAAAGGACTTTGTCCATGAGTTTCTGGTTTTCTCACTTATTTCGTTTTATTTTATTTTTTTCGGTTGGGGGGAGGGAAGACGGGAGAGCAAAAAAGACAAAGTTAGTCGATGTCATCCCTCGACTCCGTTCATTTGCAGCTGTAAGGTTTAGGCCACATTCTACAAAGGGTTCAGCAAATTTTCAATCGTTTACAAATGTCACAAAAAGATGTGATACTGACAAAAACTTGGTGTTAACCAGCATTCATGTTCGTATGTCCAACAACTGCTGATACAATGTCATGGTACTTTGAACCTCAAGCAGTGTTGTTGGGCAAGCACAAGTACAGTCGATGCTGCTTGTGCAAGTTTCTTTGTAGCAAGTGCAAATGCTACTTAGCATTTGTGGCCCTAAATGATAAACATTAGAGGCCCAATGCCCATGACCAAAATCCTCGCTTTACCTGAAACCTGTATACAATGTGCTAATTCATCATGTATTTCAATACCTAGGAACATAGAGGGTGAGGGTGACCCAAATGCTTAGCATGAGACATGTCCTATGACACAAACCCATATCATTTAAAATTATCCAGCCAGTAAGAAGGCCTCAATCAATGCAGCTTCCAACATGCAAAATAAGACATTAAAAGCCTAAATCCACATATAATGAACAGAATGGCACATTTACCTCTTTAGTTCTGTCAACACAGACACTGCACTTCACTATCTCCCTGTACTCCCTATGTTCTTGTTGGAGCTTCTCCAAAATTGATGAGCCCTCAGTTTGTGCTTGGAGACATGAAATCTTTCTCCTCACAATTTCCAATTCTTCCTCCAATCTTCCTTG
The DNA here is from genome assembly GCA_037832335.1 of Carallia pectinifolia. Taxonomy (NCBI): domain Eukaryota; kingdom Viridiplantae; phylum Streptophyta; class Magnoliopsida; order Malpighiales; family Rhizophoraceae; genus Carallia; species Carallia pectinifolia. Next base: position 1,299,191 of record CM075446.1, on the reverse strand, counting down.
ATCAAACCTGATACACAAACATGATGGGTCCATGCATAATTGCAATAAAATAGTAAGAGGAGAAATACCATGTATTTCCTTACCTCTCTCTTTCTGATCCTGTCTGAAGCTCCAAAAGAGCTGCTCGACTTCTTCCAATCTTAGATTGCGAATCATCCAGTGACTCCCTTGCTTGGTTAGATGCTCTTCTCACGTCTAGCAATCGCTTCTGAGTGTTGTCCAAAGTAATTGAATTTTGAAACTTATCTTCCGAAAGTTTTTGAATTTGATCAGAGCAAACTTTTATCTGCAAGGCAGAGAGGTATTAAATATTGAATAAACATGTATAATTCACTCCAGTTGATTCTCCCATGGAATACTTGAAATAATTACCTGGTCTGAAATTCTAGCAGCTTTGACATTGTAAAAGTCTAGAGAAATATTTGATTGTTGAATCTCCCTTTCCATCACTTCTTTCTCCCGTAGCAGAGAATCTCGCAACTGTCTTGCCCTTACACCTTCTAAAACAAGCTGAAGGAACAAAGACCATATCAAACATAAGATGCGCATGCACAAACCATATATTTTTGTGTGAACTTTGAGAATGAATAAACACCCTACAATGACCAAACAAAATCCTTAAGCTGCTTTCATGGTATGAATGTAATTAATTTCAACACGTCAGAAGCACAATTCACAATTCTGTTTAATCACTATTTAACCAGTGATTGTTTCAAGTTGCCATAACTGCAAAATCTCAAGCTAGAATGCTGTGCCCAACAGACCATTTCACTTAGGCACTACAAAGAAAGATTATTGATAACCAATAGCAAAATACTTCTGCTCGGGCGGTATCCTTGGAGCTCAAATTTAACTTTTCCTCTCCCCTATAGTAGCTTGCTTCTCATTCTCTCCCCAACCCTAGCCACCCAAGGTAAAAAATAAACAAGAAGACAAGTTTGCCTCTCTCAGTGAGGCTTTCTATTTGTATTATTAAAATGACGCCCCCCCAACCCCACCTGAAAGCTACTCCCCCATCCCCACCAGGAAGAAGAGGGAAATTTGATCAAAGGATAAAAAAAAAAAGAAAAGGAAAAGAAAGACAAATCTATGAAATAGATGAGAAGGATGTCCAGCCACCTGCACTACATCAACAGCAATCGCTTTCAGATTAATGCATTAATATTCCAAAAATGATTTTTCAAAACCCACAAGGTTTTCCAACTACCGTGATACAGAGATAAAAAAAAATTACAGAAAGCAATACCAACAAAGCATACTCCCATAATATGGCTCACATGGACATTAGAATGGCACATGTAACTGGCCTTACCATTCTCTTCCTCAGATATATCCAAATCAATTTATCTGGGATGTTGACTCTTTTACTCAACAATCATGTCCAGATCTCAAAGGGCATGGGGATTAACCAAAAAATTAATAATAATGCAATCTAAGGTTGTCAAAATGTAGAGAAGATGCTTCCAAGCTCATAGAAAAAAGAAAAAAAAAAAAACAATCTAAGGCTGTCTAAACAGAGAGGAGATGCTTCCAAGCTCATATAACTCATCCGCCAATCAGAATTGCAAATTATTAACATAAATGACATATTTTCTGTTCCAAAATGTTGAAAAATTGGATTAAAAACTGTAGTCTTTTTAACAAGCAACTTGTAGAAACAGAAACAGTGAACTCAAAAACCCATGAGAACTATGTCTTAAAGCCCACCAAAGCCCACAAATGTAGGCAAATATCAAAACAGAACTGAATGCAAAACCAATTCAACTCATTATGAACAAAGCATGCAACCCATGAGGGAAGAAACATAAGAAAGAACTTAAAAAATTTTCAGAAACACCCACTATGGAATACGCTAATCACCTTAATATTATAGTCATCCCTTTCTGTGATTTGCTGCAGCAATTGTTGGTTTTGAGTTTGCATGTCATCATAAGCTTGCCCAATTGTCTGAAGAAAAATCAGGCAAATAATCTCAAACCAATGCAACAATTGCACAAAACAGAATCAACAGTAAACTAACCTCTATTTCAGAGTAATAGGCTTCGTTTTCTTCATTTTTTGATTTCAAGACATCAGATAGTCTGGACCTCTCCCTGAAACAGCAATAAATCATTGCTTTCATACACTTCTTTCACATGTTATTAGACCCAGTAAAGCAGATGTTAGGCCCAGATGAAAGAAAAAAAAGATGATGAAAGATGAAGCAACAAAATGTACAGAAGGTTCACTCAACAATCAACTTCAGACCCAGATCACTAGGAAAAACCACTATTCAACTTCAGATGAAATTATTCATAATCAATCATGCACACATATCTGACCAGTTCCACCATTTAGTTCCAAATAAAGCACTGCTTAGCATTAGCGCCAGCTTTCTTTCTATGTGCCTGATCGTGGAACAGGAATATTAGTGATAAAGAATAGAAAAGAATTTTTATTATTTAGGAATTTATTGATATTTTGTTTCAAGTTAAATATTCAGAAACATATTTACTACGTTAGGAGAATAGCTAAATAAGACTTTTTCTCTCAATAGGAGATTATCACAATTTGAACTTCCTATTCAGTCTTCTAAAATAATTCGTAGCATATTTAGCATCTGCATCTGATAAAAATGTGCATGTAACTTGAAACAAAATACCAATCAATTCCTAAGTAATAAAAATTCTTCTTCTCTGTTCTTCAAATAAAAGAGAGAACCTGAAAGAAGGCATAAATGGTGCTGTGTCTTTGGTAAGCAATCTTGTAAAGAAAGTGCATTTTGTGCTACTCATGGGAGTAAAACAGCCAATTGAAAGCAGGATCAAGCGTAAAAATCATCTTTTCCAAGACAAGCATCAAATATTTTACCTTTTAGAAGCTTCCAATCTCTGCCTCAGGTCAGCTATCTCTGCTTCTGCAGCAGCCAGTCTTTGCTGGGACCTGGCCTCAGCTTCATTTGCTGTCTTAACTCGTCGTTCTAAGCGTTGCTCATCAAGAGAAGATTTCAAACTTTGGACACGAGCCCACGCCTTGTATTCCAGATCCCTAGCTTCTAACACATCCCTGCAGTTGCCAAATATCCCCAAGTCAACATATGATGTCATATCATCTAGCAATCAATCACCACAAAATTGGATGACCTGATGGCAAGCAAACACTACAGGATTGACCATGCTAAAGAGGTTATTACTTAGCCAGTAAAGAGGCATGAGCAGATAATTATAAACTCTTATAAAGTGTTAAACGAGTAATTCACATTATGCACCACCAATCATTTTTTCTTCATATTATCAAAAATTGATGAGATACGACATGTTTATAGATAATTTGGTTTCCCAGAAGGCAAAATAGAGAAAGGATATAGCCCACCCTGACTGCTATGGAAGGCTTAGATGCATATCAACAAAGGATATTAGGGGAATGCTTTTCAAATGCCCAAAGCATGATACATGTTAGTTGGATAACAAGAGTTTGCCCAATTCCCTCCCCACCAGGAAATAGAAGGGAAGCATCAGTGCTTAAAATGATCAACAAATACCCAAAAGAATAATCATATGGTGTTTGGAAGAGGATCAGTTTCTTGACACCCTTGGAGAAGAGGGAGGAGGGGGAAGTGGAGGCATAATCTATCAAAGCTCTAACCTTGGGCCAGTGGATTCACGCATATACATGGATAAAAGCAGCCTCAACTCTGAATGACTCTGCTTCAGATCCTCGACCTGCAACCAGAAAAAGAAAATTTTAAAAAATAAACCTCAGCAAACTATAACCTTGATATGCGAGCAAACCCCACGAGAGAATCTCAATCCAAACCTAGACCTTGCTTGGAATGGACATTTTTTGGAAAGTTTACTATTGTTCAAATGCTCCAATTCATCTGTTTAGTATCACAACTTTTATCAGTACAAGAATGCAATGGATACTTGCTTTAAAGAAAAACACTAATGCGCTAGAATCAATAATCTCAATTCAATTCAATTCATAATCTAACACGTGTTTGGGTTAGGGCAACAAATGGGCCAACACGTCCACTAAGAGTCCAGTGGCTCGACTCAATAAGAGCCCACTCAAGCTTGTTCGTTTACATAAACGAACAACACTGAAGCTACTTGGGCTTGGCAAGGGTAGGCTCGGCTCGTGAACAGCTCATGTAGAAACTCATTACTCATTAAAATTTCAATTAGTGCGTCATTAGAGCAGATTTGGTAGACTTATTTTCAAATTATGTCATATATGTTTATAATTATCCACTAGAATTAAACACTTCTATATTTTGATTGTTAGTGTTGCTATAGTAGAAATTTTAAGAAGTTGAAAATCCCCATCAAGTGAATTAATATATATATATATATATATATATATATATATATATATATATATATATATAACAATTATATTATAGGTTACGAAGAGTTTTTAAACTGATTCAAGAGCCCAATCAAGTGAAAACCATTTCATTCCAAATTCAAGAATTTGAGATGAAACATATCTCCCCAACTAGGATTTGAACCTACAACTAATCACTTAACCAACGATTGCTCTACCACTAAGTGAGGAACAAGAAATTATAACTCATAGAGTTCAATTCCCATTCTCAACCCACGACCAACATGAGCTCGAAATTTCCTTCGTAACTCGGATGACTTCTCCATGCGTCATTTATAGGTAACCTCAAAATGAACTATTTCATTATATTTCATCCATACGCCAATTCTATTCATTTAGTGCCCCTTTAGTGTCACTAATATAAGCGTTTCTAGTCTCACTCTCTCTTTTTTACACTATATTTCCATATATATTGAAAGTTCCAAAATCAATCATGATAATGTTCCAAAATTTGGAATGCATAAGCAGTCCGCTCTAAGGTCGGAGATTAAGGGTTGGAAAAGGATATCACTCATTCTTGATTACACAAATATTTATTTCTAGAATTGATAGTTGAGTTGACACTTGGTGTTATATATCTACTTAAAATTCTTTTCGTCATTTATGCATAAAAGATGATTCCTACTAAAACAAAATATTGTAATTGAATATATTACAACTCACCATTATCTTCAGATAGTAATAATCCCATAATAATCAGAAAGTTTTGGTTTCCACCTTTGCATGCCAAATCCAATCCAGATTATCTAGCGTTTCAATTATTTGCCACCAAACACCTATAATACAGTTGGTACGTTTCTTACTTCCCTCACTAATTACTGTTTAGTGATCTTTTTCTTATTTGTTTGTCCTTATCATTACAGCCTCCACCACGGCTGTTTTCTGCAACCACAAAGATTTGTTTTCAAAAGTAATTTAGATTCCTTTTAATAAGTTACTCCTTTGGTTGCTTTTTAGGAGTTGATGCTGTTTTGTCGCTACTATAAAGATGTGAATTAGCTTCTGATCCACATGGATGTATAAGCATTTTTTGGCTCATTTATTAAATAAGCCAAGCTTGAACATGCTAAAGCTCAGCTCAGCTCGTTTGTCCAAGACTTTGAACCTCACAAAGAACTCAGCTAAATTCCTCTGTTTTAGAATCTAAGCTAAACAGAGATCAATATTAAAACTTCAACAACCAAATCAATTGTACTTATTCTATCTATAGAATTATATTGATTGAAGCTGATAACAAATCAGTTCTTCAAGATTTGATTATGTAATAATTTCCAAGGCAAGTACAACTGCTACGATGAAAAACATTGAGCAGCATTGTCAGCGCAAGGCGCCAAGGCCTGGGGGTTTTTCTGCCCAAGTCAAGACACCTTCAGCCAGGTGCCTAAGGGGTAGGCCCAAGGTGCAAACAAGGCGCACTTTTGTTTTAACCCCTAGAATTTTCTGATTTTTAGGTTATTTCCAGGTTAGTTTCTTACTTTCTATTCTCTTTTTTCCCATCACTGTTTCTCTCACTTCTCTACTGTCCCTCGAGTCCCCATTGCTCTCTCTTCATACTCAATATCTCTCTCTGTCTCTCACACATACACATCTCTGCTGCTCTCCGTTCCTACTCCTTTGAATAAAAACTAATTGCACGGGCTACATAGAGTTCACATGTTAAAATCTAAAGCCAGAAATTGTCAATCCCAACTATAAAGTCAGGGCAACAAACCAGAAAAGAAAGAGGGAAAAAGAGAAAGATCTGCAGTCTATTGGCGCCTACTAATCAAAGTTTGTAGGCCAATACAAAAGTAATGAACTGATCATTGGGCTGCACTATATGTCAAATCAGTTATTTGACTACTAGCTTGGTAAATGAACATGATACCAACAGCTATTTGGAAAAATACCCAAGGCATAACTGTACGGAGTTGACACACTTCATAAAGATCCAGAATTCGATATTTTGATAAGATTAGAATGCAGTTGTCTCAACACTTATTCTTTCGGTTTACCACGTAATAATTACCAAACACATTTATCCTTGTTTTTTGGTATTATACGACTTACATGAAGTATTTTGCTTTAACTTTTTGAATATATTCAATTAGTTACTTCTAGATTAGATTTATTTCTTCCTTCTACGTTTCTTTTAGCTGTTTTTATTATTTTTTAAATGTGTGCCTCACGTTGTTCAAGCACGCATGTGTTGCTTCCGCCAGGTTTCAACAGCCCTTAAAGCTTTACAGCGCGCCTTTAAAAACAACAATATCAAGTAAATTCTAGCACAAAAAACAGATGGCTTTCAATCCACTATTAGGCTAAATACATTAAAACTGTCACACCACAAACAATCAATGGCTCATCAACTTTCATAATTTAACTTAAAGATCCCATAAGGTGAATTAAGAAGTTCAAATGCACTATCGAACCACATATGAAGTCACTGCCAAAAACAAAATTAGAAATTTATACGTCCCTCATTGTTCACATTAATTTTCAAAAAATTATTTCTACCCTGTGAGATCAGACAAGCAACAGTTGAAAGAAAATATGTTGCCCATTACAAACTTGTCCTGCACCAAGCTATCACGCATGAGACAACAGAAAACAAACTTAAATCTTACCTGTTTCTGGAAAATAAGAGAAAAGGCCCCAAGTTAAAAATGTTAATAATGTCAGATGTGTTAAGTGATCTCAAGCATCAAGAACAAATTCAATTTACACAGAATGACTAATGGGAAAAGGTAATGACTGCTATAAATAGAAAACTTAACTAACAGAATAAGCGATTGTACAAAAAATTCCTAGTCCAGAAGTCAAAACAGAAAACTAAAATTTATGACATAAAACAAACAATATAACTAGAATTGTAACTTGCCATACCAAAGATTTCAAATTCTTTATCTCAACAACTTGGCTGACAGATCTGGCAGACAAACTTTCACACTCTTTAGCCTGCTACAAAGAAACAAGCTTGATCTCTTCAGATATTCAAAAACCATAAATGTGTACCCTACATTACTCACCTTCCTCTCCAGAACAGTAGAAACACACTGTACATCAGCGCGTAAAGAATGAATATCCAAAGCAGCCTCTTTGTAACTGTTTAATTGACGTTGCATGCCACCCATTTCCTCAGGAAATGAAGAAACCAAAGCTTTGAAATCTGCAATCACTTCTTTTCTTCCTGAAATAGAAAGCAATACCATCAAGCTCAGATATAATAGGTGTCAAAATATCATGCAGTTGCTTACCTGGCTCCCTTGATGCCTCTTCCAATTTAGCATCAATCACCTTTCTCTCATTAGTTTGTTTCTGAATTTCTATCCCTAAATCTGCAACTCTAGAGTTTGAAACAGCAGAAAATCTTCGGGAAACATCAACAAAGTCATTTTTCATACTCAATTCCCTTTCCCTCCACAAAAGGACATCCCTTTCAGCCTACAGATCAGAGGAGGGAAAAGAGTCAGCATCTGAACTGGATCCATAAAATAAAAAAGACAGACTAAGGCATAAATAAAGCTACCGACCAGTTACAACCTGTAGTTTCTCAAATAAAGATTGATACTGAAAAGCATCTGCTTTTGACTTTTCTACTTGATCTCTCAACACAATGAATGCTTGTGAGAAAGAGATGCACTTCAAATTCTTCAACGAGTTCTGCGTGACAAAACATCCCCATTCTATTAGCATCACCAACTAAGGCTGCAAGTTACAGCCTAGAATAGAAAATCTGCAATAGCAATGCAGTGCCTAACTAGCAAGGAAACTTGAAAATACACATTTATAAAACTAAATGAGGAGTCAACATCCTAAAACCCTAACCTGCAAATTGGACAATTGCTGCAACATGTTTATCCTCTCATCATGAAGACCTTTTAATTCCAATAATCGAGAAGACGCTTGATCCTGCGGGACTCAAATTTCATTATCATGCAATCCATACATCTCCCAGTAAGAACATGTACAATTCTCAAAACCAACCCAAGGAAACAAAGGCCAAAAGCTTACCGAAAGCTCTTTGAGAGCAGACTCCATTTCTTCCAATTCCTTTTGTTTATCTCTGTCCCTGTCACCAGCAACATGCTTATTCCCAATGTTTAAGACGGGGAAGAACACCCCTTTTGTTGCATCTCTCTCTGCTTTAAGAGTTGCCAGTTCCCATTTACTGTGTTCCAATTCGCCAACCGTACTCTGCAATTCCCCTTTAAAGACCAGAAAAAACATAATAACCACTCAAATTTATAGATGACCTTCCTATAACTCAAAATAACAATGGACTTCTAATTACTAAGTTCAATAAATCATATAACACCATTCCTAAGACAAAAATGCACAGTAATATTTATCATATTCTCAATGATGGCAAAAATCGTTATTATCCTGGACCGAAATGACTAGAAATGGAGGAGAGGGCTGCACAATGGTCATGCCCAAATTCATTTGATTCAGGTGGCAAAGAAGTAGATTATATGTTGCACAAGATCTTATGACATGAATGGATGCAAATATGCAAGAGCATTGAGAAGGAGTAGCATGAATCTTAAATGGGCATGCCAAACTAGTCCAAATAGGACATCACACTATGCTGTTGTGTCTAGAAATTAAATTCATCCAAGCCTCACCAGAACCCTACCTCCTAGGTACTTAAGCTCAGCTTTATTTTTTGCATCAATATCTCGACACTTCTGCAGTTCCCTAGTCACTGACTTGTTCTTTGACAGAAGGTCACCAACTGTTAATCTCAAATTATTGGCCTCCCTCTTGGATTGGCAAGATGCATTTTGCTGGCATACACCTAGCAGAAAGAGCAATATTTTTGGGAAATTCAGAGAAAACTCCAAAGGAAGAACTATTGAACAGACGCTACACAAACACACAAATCTTACCGTCGCCAGGAAGCTCGTTCAAAACTGCTGCATTCAATCCATCCATAATATGCCAAAGGTCATTGATTGCAGCTATAGTATTACTTAAACTGTTCTTAGCCTTTTCAATGGAAATCGATCTATCTTCTTTGATCTGATCAAGGCAATTATTTCCCAATGTACATTCAGTTGCATCTGTTTGTAAGAATCGGCTAAGAAAAGAATCCTCTAGAGGAGTTGAACCTCCATCTGACAAGCAATTTGAAACAATCTATCAGAAAAAATCCAAACCATGAAAAAACTACTAGTTGAAACTGAGCTCTACAGAGCATTCAAGCTTAGCTCATTAATCATCAAGTACTGAGCTTATCTTCGGAATTTAAGGATAAAAATATCAACTTGAATCTACTAGTGAGTGAATCACCTTTCTTCCAGCCATAAACTTTGAATTTGCCAGATATTTTCATACAAACGTTTGTAAAAACATATATGTTTCTATGTGCAGGTTCCAAGAGTTTGTGAATCTAAAACAAATTGAACCATTCTATGGTAATTTAAATGAAGTCCAAAATATTGGAACAACAGTATACAAACTACGGCAGAGAAGACTCCTTTAATTAGAAGGCGACAGAAATTGCCGATGCCCAATAAGCAACATAATATTTTCAAGAACAATTGCGCCAATAAAAGTTGAGCACATTTTATGCAAACAATGTTCTAGCCCAAAGAATTAAAAAGGTTAAAGAAGGAGAAAAATAGAAGACAGTGCACTATTGTTAGGAGTTAGAGGTTCAGCATATAGTGAAACCAAACAAGTAATGAAAGAAAAAAAAAAACAAAAACAACAAAATCCGATAAACAAACAACCCTCACCCCTCATAATTGGAAAGTGCTTCACAGCTTGATCAACATTTGACTCTCTTGTTCGAGCTGAACATGACTCCAAGTCAATAGCCAGCTATCATAGGAAAACAAAAAGTCAATCACTAGAGACTGGACAAGTCCAACACAGTATCATATGCATAAAGCAATTCCATAGCAAGTTCTTGTTATATTTCAAAGAACTAGTTTATATTACATACAAATGCAGGAAATGGGAATGAAGCAGAGAAAAACTGTAACACCATAATTACCCCTTTCCAAGACTTATTGACCGCTTTTATTATTGAATTGCATGGTTGTTGTTTGTCCTTCAGTTGATTGAACTTGTTCTCTAACGCAGAATACTCGATCTTCTGGGCTTCTAACTTCTGCGCAAGCTTTTGATTTTGGTATTGAAGAACAGCATTACCAAGCTATGACATCAACACAGAGACGAGATAAAACAAACAAGATAAGTCTCAACAACACTACATATAGGTAACACGCGGCGCATAGCAGTCATCAAGGGCAGGCAAACATTTACGAAAAGTGAAACCGTCGGGAACATTGATCACTAAAATAAAATCATGATTAAGAAAACAAAAAGAAATTCGTTAAAAATCTATTCCAAAATTATCTTAACTAAAGGGGGGGAAAAAAAACAAAACTTAACAAATTCATTTAAAATTATGATCAAAAGTCACAAAATTCGCGATTCCAAAACAAAATTAACGTATACAGAACACAATTAGGGTTTAAGAAATCGGAAAAATAAAAATAAAAATAAAAACCAAACAAAACAAAAGCAAACCTTCTTGTCTTCAGAGAGTTGTGAAAAAGGCTGCTTCTTGGCCATGGCAGGCGTGGGTGATATCGAACTAAAATGTCTACGTTTGCGGTCTGGTTCGCTCCCCATTTAAAACCCTAATAATTGTCCGCACCCCAAACAAACCAACCAACCAACCAACAGTTCTTACACTCTCACACCATCGCACTCACAAACAGATTCCTAAGCGCTGTCCTAAAACGAGAAGAATTAAACGGAATTAATCAAAACACGACTGATTAAGGATTTTCCGTCGAAAACCCTAATTCTAGACGCGCTTTCGAACCATTTCTTCTCCGCGAACCCTAAGGTGTTTCGTGTCTTTTGCCTGATTTCGGAGATAAACAGGAATCTTTTTGTGGACTAAATTTCTAACTATCTGCTTCGCTGAAGCAACCAAGTCTTTGATCTCTGTGATCTCTGTCTGGTTTCGCCGTACATTCGCATGTTAGAGAGAGAGTGGGGAAGAGAGAGAAAACCCACCTGGCTTGCAATTTATTGGTGAATATCAGGAGGGTAATTTTGTCATTTGATGGCGACTGGAATGGAAATTGAACCGGTGATGATAAAATGAGGGACAATTTATTCGTGAATATTGGGAGGGTAATTTTGTCATTTGACGGAGACTGGAAAGGAAATTGAACCGGTAATGATAAAACGAGGGACAAGTGGAAAGCTCTGAGAAAAGTGTATTATGGTTAGATTTAGAGGAGATAGGAGAAAAGGTAAGTTCTAAATTTTAGAAATTTTTGTAATTGAATTTTTGAATATTTTTTATTTTTTTAAATTAGTTTTAAATATTTGATTATTATTTTATATAAGTTTTTTTCGGATAAGAATTGATTAAATTGATATATACGGAATCAACTATGACCATATAAAAAAAAAACCCAAATTACCTTTAAAAAACATATTTATATTTACGTGCATATCTCACCAATCTTCTTCTTCTTCTTCTTTTTTCTTATGTATAAAAGACAAAAACTATAAGTTTTTTTACCAGAATTTATGTTTTTTTTTTCCTTTTTATTTGTGAGGGAAAAGAAAAAATTTAGAGAAATACGTACATGAAAATATTCCTATATTTTTATAATATATAATTTTATAATATATTTGAGTATTTTTTAATTATTTAATTTGATCAAACTACTTATCTACCAGGTTGACCAATTTCAATCTAAACAGAACTCATATAAAATGAAAAGCTTATGATTAGTCTTGAAACTCAAAAACATTTAAAACTTAATTACAAAAATTCTTAGAAATTTAAAACTTTCATAGAACTTATTCCAAAACGCTTGTATTTAAGCACAATTTACAATTTTTTTTGTCAATTAATTCAGACTGAGACGAACTACTAATGAATTAAAACTCACTGATTTTAGCAATTTACATTTCTGTTGAATACATGATCAGTGTTAAGGGCACAAATTACATAATAGTCTTACTTTTCATAAGTGTTCTTGTATCAAAATAGCTATCAACAGCATTATAACGTTCTTAAGCTCCTGTTCGCTATTTCTATATGCAACAAAACCGTTTTACAATCAAGTAACGAGCAATTATTAAGTGATTGCATAAACTTTGAAAAAAACTTAAATTTTTAATTTCAAATCTCTTAAAATTTCACAGGAGAAATACCAATTACCAATACTTATTGAAGCACACAGAAGGCATAACAAATGTCAATCAATTACATATCTCACGTATTGTCACAAATAAATAAAAATAAAAAATAACTTCATTATCCTATTGTGCCTACTATATGTTTCAATAAATGTGGCGTTGCTTTCACAAAAGCAAAATCTTAGTTATGATCCATAAATTAAAAAAAAAAAAAAAACTGCATAGGAGTTAATATGTCAAAAAAAATTTAGAAAATGACTACATGGATGCATACTTTGATAGACACAAATATATGAAAAATAATTTTATACTACATATAAAATGTTTTATACTATATTGATAGCTATTTACACAATATAAAAAAAGATTTTCAATATTTTATACTATTTTATTGCACATCTATTATATGTTGTATAAAACTATTATTTATAAAATACAAAATAGTTTGTATATAATATAAAAAATATTTTCGTTTGTCTATGAAATTGCGTTCCTAAAGGATTTTCTAAAATTTTGATTGTTTAAAATTGGACTGTGTGTAGGTTCGCACTATATAATTCACTTGATTGAAATTACCCCTTAAAAACAATGTTAAACTCTCATAAAATCGATGCTCCACCTCAAAAATTCAGGGAAAACTACATAAACGCATAAAAAAGAGACGTATGAATCGATACGTTATAACATATCACTATATTTGTGCAATAAAAAATAAAAGTGTTTTTCATCTGTTTTTTCATTATAAAAATTAAGTATCTTGCCACACAAATATAATCATCCATTATAATGCATTGACTCGCATATCTATTTTTACGCATCCACGTGATCACTCCCTCAAAAATTACCCTAATTTGCTCGTAACCCTTTCTAGTACAGCAAAATAAATTAAATTGTTACCTTAGATTCTAAAGCCATTGTCAAAACGTTTTTCCATGAACGGAAACATATACATATTGCGTAAATCAACTTCAACAGTTAAACCTTAATTTCAAAGTTAACTATATCAATCTTTTCTCATCAAATTAAAAGTTCTCGAATCAAATTAAATCACTCTCCTTTTCTCCGTTTAACGATTTCTTTGGATTTAACATCTCTCTTATTTACAGCATTTATGTAAGAAGTAAGATTGCATCAAACATGGTAAAACCAATAAAAATATAAATTCTCAATTTATCTCCAATCTAAGTCGTCCTCTCTCTCTCTCTCTAAACATGACATGATTTTGGCTTTTAGTAGTTCTATCGCGAAATTGTAGAATTGACCGAGTCAAGCAATGAACTGTTGTTGTCTTCAAACGTGAGCATTCAAAACTATGAAGTGATTTTGACTTAATATTCGCGCCTTGAATATGCCTAACACTTCTCTTCTTTTCTCTTTTTTTTTTTTGCAAAATAGACGAGAAGATTTTTTTTTTTATCTGAAACTGTTTAATATTCAGCCTACCCTTTCACACAAAACCTTAAAAGGCGGCAAAAATTTCCAAACAAATATTTAATAAGACTGTATCCCTAAAACTCGAACTCGAGACCTCTAATTAAATGGTGACGGACTTCTGTCGTCTATACCAACGTCTGCTGGTAAATAGACATGAAGACTATATGACATTAAACAAGCCAAATTAAAAGAAAAGCAAAGCCAATAGCCCTATATCCTCATAAAAGTTTTTTGAAAATGTTCCATCACGTAATGGCTTATTAGAAGATATTAGAATGACATAAACCAGCGGAATTTTCAAAGGTGTTGTGTAGTTCGTGGGGGGTCTCTGTGTCTATGTACAGCCTTAGCTCTAGTTTCTATATTTACAACCCGACAAGGCTCCACAGCCAAATTCACAAACCGTATACAAAACACTAGTACAATAATTGGATGAAAATTTGCAACTCACTCATCTTTCATTGCAAGTTCATGTCTCTTTTTTTGACCCACTTCCACAAGTAACGTCAACAAAGATTCGCACACTTGAGAAGCATCTGCCTCAGAGGGGTCGTCATTCAACGATGAGTAGACCATCCAATGATGATCCAACTTGCGTTTCGGTCGCACGACGACAGAACCTGGGACTTCTGCATCTCGACATGTCACAAGCCCATCACTCTTCTCACCATACCTCATCTGCAGAAGCTGCGCACATGCAGCCATTGCAGCACCAAGGGGTACTACCACGGGGAGTTTTGCTGATTCGCCTGCAGAAAGAGGTGCCACCAGTGGTAAGGGTAACTCTGCATGAGCAACATGAGAAAGTGTCCCTAGGACAGTGGGAGGAATTCCAGCTTCTGTGTGGAATGATACGACTGGAAGTTCCTTTGGCAAACTATGTTTCTTTAAGAATTCCTTCCGTCTCTCATAAGTCAAGTCTTCTAAAGCTTGAACGTCACCCTTCACAATTGCAAAATACAAGAATTTAGTACAAAACTTTAAACTGTAGAATTTGATAGTAATAAGCCACTAAGGCTAAATTTAGTGCAATTGCTTTTGTAGTCTTCATCGTTTCAAAAAACAAGTACCACATACTAGTTCCACTGAAGATAATTCAATGGTCGTATCAACTTGTCAAGGAGGACACAAAGGAGAAGCACTAATTAACTTGTATACACAAGTATGTGCACTTCTGCAAACATTGCCAACAAAAACTATCTGAGGCTATTGGGCTACTGAGCCTTACCTTAGTCACTTTGCGGATTATAATCTCCATAAGCTTCCTTACATTAACATAATCACCAAGCTGCCCTTCGCATAAAATATCTGAAGCTATTGGGCTACCGCCATATGGACTTTGAGCCAAAGCCAGTCCAGCAACCTTATCCTTCAAATCTGACCAATACAGTGATAAAGCAGCAGCTGCATCTATTCCCCCTTTGCTATGTCCAAGAAGCATAACTTTTTTCCTCGAACCCCAGTGAATTTCCTCAATGCACTCTTTTATCTCTTTGGCATTTTTCTCGACTGAAGCCTGATTAGTAATTAGAAAAGCTCAGCACAGACTACAAACACATTGTTTTACAGGGGGGAAACCCAAAAATAAAGGTACCTCACTGTGAATCTTGGCAATGTGGCAGGCCAAGCCCATCTTAGAGAAACTCGTTTTTGTATTAACAAAGCAGAGTGGTCCATGATTACTGAAAAGACCTGCCAAATAGACCAACAAAAAAAGAAAAAACCACCAAAGCCTTAATCTCAAAATTAATTAGATTTAGCTACGATTTGAGCTAACTTTTCGAACCAAAGACCAACGTAACTTTTCTCGCCATTCTATTCTGACGACGATTTTAGCTA
This sequence comes from Carallia pectinifolia, assembly GCA_037832335.1. Lineage (NCBI taxonomy): Eukaryota > Viridiplantae > Streptophyta > Magnoliopsida > Malpighiales > Rhizophoraceae > Carallia > Carallia pectinifolia. The sequence continues at coordinate 1,283,387 of CM075446.1, read as the reverse complement.
ACTTAGATAGAGTTGTTAAATTAAAAATGGGGGAAATAAAATTCTTTCCTTGAATTATTAATAGCTTCAAAGTCCCAGTTTTCTCAATCCAATGCAGCAATGCTTACAAGGTTCAAGATCCTGAAAGATAGAGGTCCTATTCTAAGGGTTCCAGGAACCTTATAACATTCTTTATAGTTTCAGAAATTCTTTGAAAGGGACCAAAAAAAGTCCATATGATATGTATAGAACACTTCATCAATCACATGGTAAAAATTAAGTCTAAGGCATCCATAAGGAGGACGTATGAGTGGTCTCCAATGCATTCTAATGCCCATGATCGTGACAAAAAAGTGGATAAACAAATTGATATATCATAACACTAATTTAGCTAAGAATCCTACCTGGAACCAACAAGTAGACCACTGAATTTGGCAACTTGTGTAGACCGTGCCTGACAAAGGAAAAACAACTAAATAAAACACCGCACTACCATGCCAGGTATTCCGCCACCACCGTCAACAACAAGAAGAAAGCCTTCATATCAAATTTAACTAAAATCATCAATGAAAAAAAAAAAAGCTGAAAATACCTAACTTCGTCAAGAATATCCATAAACCTCCCAGTTCCATCTTCAACTGGCGGCATACCTGGATCACGCTGCAGCCATCCTATATCATCAGCAGATCCACGAACAGTTTTGCGTGCTCGCTCAACAAGCCTAAACAAATCAATTCCCACCACATTGTAAAACAAGTAGAAGAATGTTGACTATTCCAACATTAATTGGCATGTCATAATAAAAGGATTGTCGATTCCAAAGGTTTCTCTTTTACATTTGACACCCCATGTACCCAAAAAAAAAAAAAAAAAAACCCTTGGAGCCAAAAAGGAATTTTCTTTTATTGAGCATGCTAGATATGTTGGTTGTAAGGTAATCAAAAACACAATCCAACCCAGCAAACAAAAAGCAAATTCAAGTAACTGAAACTTTTTGCAGATGTCTGTCACACTACTAGAGTTTCTATGAGAAGATGGCTAACACTAATCCACAAATTAGACAACATATGTATGCAGCTGACATCTAGCCATGGAAGAGGACAATACCCTTTAAAGAAAGAAATGCCATTTTGACTGCCACGATGTGATCCCACAATTACGCCAGCATTTTGAGAGGGGCCTTCAGAAGAGGCCCCAGTCAGTCTATCAGGGATAGATGGATGAGCAGTAGCAGAAGTAGCAGCCTGCAAAATTATTGAATGCCTCCCACTTGAAGATGGATTATCACCATTCCGTGTTTCCTCAGGTTGCGAAGGAGAAAATGTTGCCAACTCTTGTGCATGAATAGTAGAATCCCCAGAATCTCTGGAAGAATAGTCTACTGCAACAGTTGCATATAATGCCAACATGTTATGTGGATAACGAAATATCCGATAGGTACACACGATAACAATGAACAGAAAATGAAGCAATAATATACAAGCAAACACCATATCACAAAACAGTCGCTGATCAAAACAGCTTAATTGATACACAGAAAGCAAATTACTTGCTTTTTCGATTCAAAACATCTATTAAAAGTTAAATTTCCTTAAATTATCCTTTCCTTTCACATATTTAATTTACACAGTTCAAAACCAAAGTACATAATGTTACTCACAATTTTTACTCAGGCATAAAAAAAAAAAAAAAAAAAAGAGCATCCAAACAAAGGATGCCGAACACGAAAGCTTCTCACCCGAATAATCGGAGAAACAACCAGATATCAACGAAGTTGCTTGATCAAGATAAGAAGCAGCTTCATCGAGGGACGGTACAGAGGTAAACAGCTGAGGAAGAATGAGCCTACCATTTGCCAGCCCGTCATTCTGTGCTTTGAAAAAACAAAGTATTTTTACATACACAACAACTTCTCATCTCACTAATCACAACCCAAAAAAAAAAAAATCAAAAAAATTGAAAAAAAAAAAAAACAGAGGACGGATATTCATTATTCAAGAAAATGAAGAAAATACTAACCATCAGGGGCGGCGGGCTCGAATTTCCAATTCGTCTAGGGCTTCCACCTCCTCCCATTCGATCTTTTTTAATTTTTCCTGACAAATTACAACCAATTTTTCTTCATTACTAACGATCAATTTCAATCAAATCAAACTTTGTGTCAAATATACAGATATTTTCCGATGTTAAAACTCAGAGATCAAGAATTAGGTATGAAATTTTTTTAAAAATAAAATAAAAAACATACCTCCAAATTTAGAGACCTCGCTCAGTCTTTCTTTCCGGATTTGTGGATAGATCGAGAGAATAATATTGCAATCGAAATGCAGATAAATTTGAATGAATCAGAAATGTAAAACGGAGAGTAGGAGAGGTAATTTGAGAATTTTAGGACGAGGTAGGATGGTTGGGCACGAAAAGAACCGAGATTGCGCTTGGAGGCTAATACTGTCTTGAAATAAAATTCTTGAAAGAGAGGAAAGTCGGGGGTGGGGGAAAGAAAAGTAGGGGATGATTATTAGAAGAAATGAATATTTTTTATTTTAAAAAATATTTGGCTGATGGAAAAATGTGGATGTAGAAAAAAAGAGAAAATTGTTTTGTGTAATTAGTTGATTATTTTGTGTAATGAGATATTAAATTATTATAATAAAATTTTTAAAAAATTTTTATTTATTTTTTATTGTAGAAATTAGTCGTCTTATTACACAAATAAGTTAGTTGATTACAAAAAAAAAAATTTTTATCTTTTTTGCGTCTTCTTTTATGTATCCACGTAACACGACTCTTTTATTTTTTCTTGTATTTAAAAAGAGATAATGTGAGAAAGAAAAATTATATATTTTTTTATTTAGAAAAAAAGTAGCCGACTAAAAAAAGAAAAATAGGTAAAAAGTGGAAGAGAAAAATATAAAATATATTAGAGAAATAATTTTATGGTTCATAATAAATTTTATTTAAATATTTTATTTAGATAAAATTATAATTTTTAAATTATATGATAAATAATTGAGTTATTTAATAAATTTAGTATGAGAAATAATAATTTTTCTCAATTTTTGGAATAATTAATTTTTATGGGTGGAAAGTATTAGAGAAATTAATAATTTTTTTCTTTCTCACTTTTTAAATATTTTTTAAATATAATAATTTATGTTAATTTTTTCACTTTTCTCTGCGCCCTTCTATTTTTTCTCTCCCAAACACAATACAAGATGACGTCGTTTCTTTCTTTTTTTTTTAAAAAACATTATTTTGGCCGAAAGAATAGACCCTGAGGTCAGTTTAATATACATATATTCTTCTTTTAATAGAAAAAATTTTATTCTTAATACGATGATTATTAAATTTATAAATTAAAATCAGAATAAAAATTTTTATTTATTTAAATTTTTTAATCACAATTAAAAAATAAATTTATTATTTTAATACTATTAAACTTAAAAAATATTTTTTACACAATAACTACAATATTAATAAATATTAAATCAATAGCAGAGCTCGTATGCTGTGATTGGATAGTGAGAATTTGAGTAGAAAATGAATAGAAAGGAAAATAAATAGAAAATAGTATAATAATAATGATAGTATGATTGAAAAAAAGTAATAATTAGAAAGTTGTAAGAAAGAAAATAAATAGTAATTTATGAGAGAAAAAATAAAACATAATTGTTTGGATTGATAGAAAATAAATAAAAAAAAAAAAGTAAAAAATTTTAAAATTTTCTTTTCCTTTTTCTTCCCCTTAAAAAATATCCAAACATAACCGTAGTCCCAAGTTATTTGACAGATAACATTTGCCGCTAATACATCCATTCGGATTGAAAAATATTTCGCCATATCTACGTCAGAGTCGAAGTTTGGGATTGTTGAACAAAATGAATCCTTGGAACGTGGATATCCACGTGGTATTGAGATTCGGAAACAGCCAAAACTGAGATTCGGAATATGTACAACGTGTCAGACGGAGTCGCACCCAGTTGACACCTTCAACATGGGCACTTTTCTTTACACCCACAGTTTCCCGGCGCCGGTCGAGTCCTCTGGAATGTGCTTATAGTAGTGTCCACGGGCTCCTGATAGGCTTTTTCGTTTTTTATTTTTTATTTTTTATTTTTTTTTTCTTTTTATGTGCGAAGTTAAGATTGGCTTTTACCCAATGTAGTTGCTGTATGCAAGGATTAAAATTTAAAGCTCAGACTTTATTTTTACTCACTCTATTTTGATTGTTACTCTGCACTTTCTTTGGATAAATTCTGTTGTTGCTGTCAAAAAAAACAAAGACTCATAACAATATCAAAATTTTCTGTTTTAATTTAAAATATACACATTTTTTGAAAACAATTTGAGGAAAAACTAATAATCAAAATTTTCTTTTTTTTTATTAGGAAGTACATTAGACAGTAAATTATATAATGAAAATAATTTTTTTTATTTTTATAAATCTCACACATCTTTCAAAATTATTACCCAATATCTCAAAAAAAAAAATTTTAAATTTTAACTATTGAAATATCTCTTAAAAGATATAATTTTCTCAATAACTTTTATATATTCAAAATATTTAAATTTGACTTCCTTTAATGATTCAAGTAAACTTAACACCAAATTTAAGAGAGCAAAAATTTTAAGTAGTATCTAATACACACAAAAAAAAAAAAAAAAAACACCAAACCAATTTTGTGGCCCAAAATAAATTATCCGTTCTCTTTATACTTTCTCTCCACTCACTCTCTTCTTTTTCCTGTTTTCTTTATTTCTCTACATTTTATCTTTCAATTGTGATATGCAGTAATTGAATGAAATGTGGTGTAATTTGGGCCAATCATTATGTGCGACCAACTCAACTCAATGTCTATTTTGTAACAGGTCGTTGGTGCCTAGCAAGTAAAGAGGAAAAAGAAAACAATTATATCCTGTGCTAATTTAGTAATAGCAAATTAGTTACGACTAGGAAGTTGGTCCTCAAATCCATCCGATTTGAATCAAATTATTACTTCCAGCTGCACTGAGAATACCCCCAGAAACTTTTTCTATCCCTTTTTCTGGTTTTGCTGCTTAATTTGTTGTTTTAATAAAACTTACATAAGTAGCTTTAGCTGAAGACAATAAAATTCTTTGTTGCAAACTGGGGAAAGGAACAGATTATAAGCTTCGAAGAAGGATGCCTTCAAAAGTAATTCCAGGGCCAAATGCTAAGCCAAGCCCCCATTCTTCCCCACCTCCATCTCTCTTCAAAGCTTCCCTCATATACTCCATGACATAGAATATCGTATTGCTGCTAACATTTCCATAGTCCATTAGAGCCCTCCTGCTGCACTCCAGCTTCTGGCTATCTAATTTCAGGATGCTCTCTAACCGGTTAAGTATTGCCGGTCCGCCCGGATGGACAGCCCAGAACAGGTCATTGCACTCGGTTAAACCGGCCTTTGACATAAGCCTCTTGCAGAATTCCTCAATGTTGTCTTCAATCTTCTGAGGAAGATCCCTTCCAAGTGTGAAATTTATGCCCTCTTCAGAGAGGCGTCCGTTGATAACATTGTGTGTGCCTGGCAGGAATTGTTGAACTGCATAATTCAATTCCATGAAAGGAGACTCTTTGCCCATCACAGGGTCGGCTCCAATGATTGCTGCTGCGGCTCCATCACCAAAGAGTGCAGCCCCAACAAGGTCATAAGGGCGTGCCTTGCTCGGTGGCCTAAAACCAAGTATGGTAGTTTCAGAAGTAGTCAGCAAAACACGGCTTCCCGGATTGTTTTCAGCTATGTCCTTGGCAACTCTAAGACCAGTAACACCACCGTAACAGCCTAGAAAGTAGAGCATTACACGGCCAACATCTTTCCTCAAGCCAAGATGACTAGCAAGGTAAAGATCACCGCCTGGCAGCCGTATCTCGCTGGAAGAAACGTAGACAACATGGGTGATATCTTCTGCTGGTCTTCCCCATTCCTTGATGCAGGCAAGGCTTGCTTCCCTTGCCATTTCAACAACTGCCGGGTTCGCTATTTCAAGCCGTTGCTTGATTGTAGGGGAGCCCTCAGTGGCAAGTTCAGGGTATTTGTCTAGGATCTCCTTGGACATCACCGTGTACCTTGTCTTGACAGTAGTGGTTTTACCTAGCAAAAGAGAGAAATTCATGGTGACTGCAGCGGTAATACGAACTTTTTACAGTTTCAAGCTGGAAGCAAATGCTCAATTGTGGAGTGGAAATTTGCTTGCACGAGATTAATCTACGAAGTTATATATCGCACCTCTTTTGGGAAGTCCTGAACATTTAGCTAGAAAAATATATACTCGAAATTGTACCGATCAGTAATAATAAAACAACTTACAAAGTCGCTCCAATTTCTCCTTAATAGACGCATCTTCGCACTTGGTGTCCCGAATGTAGCCCTCCACCAAGCATTCCTGAGGAATAAGTTGCTCCGGGAAGGCCTTGCCTATTGCCAGTACTGTTGCCTTCCCTGGAGTCGCAACACGCCTGAACAGGTTGTGTTCTGGAGCACCATTATTGTCCATTTTCGACATCTCAAGAGTCTGATCTCTAGATGGTTTTGTTAAGAAGACAATGCAGTAATTGTCGCAGAACAGAAGGTTATAAATGAGAGCTAAGGGGGTGTTCTTGGACAAAGGTGGGTGGTCAGAAAGACTAGCATGAATATATAAAAATTGCCCATGCTACACTTATTTGGTGGTTTTTTGGGTTATTACGGTTGAAAGCATGAAAGGCTTCAAGATGCTGACAATCTGTCGCCTTCTTTTCTTGTTTTCGTCTTTTTCAATTTCTCAATTTTCTTTTCCTGGAGCGATATGGTCAACCCAATTCTAACTTACCTTCTCTTTACATGCATTGAGTTTGAAAAGATAAACTAATTAGAAAAAAAGCCTCGCAATACATTAGTGACTCCAAGAATGAGTTTGCCATCAAGAATAATTAATTGCAAAACTGCTGGCTGATACACACCACACGCATAAAAAAAAGTCAAAAAAACAAGGCTTGCCGTGATTTCGTAGGCAGAGACACTACCAAGTACCAACACAACTTCACCCAACATATTCTAAGCTGAGATTTTCACCCAGGCGGCCAGGCCACCATGTTCAGGAGGACACGAATACATAGTGAGACCCTAGCTTAGACGACTTGGAACGAATTTCTTGAAAAAGGATCCAAGTATACAAGTAATATAACTGAAAATTCATTCATGAATTAAAGGCATTTGTGGTTCTCCCAAATGGATAATGCAAAGTTCACGAACTAAAACCAGGGGGTCTTTTTGGGGGGGGGGGGGTTAAACCAATGTTTATTTATTATAGCACATGCATAACCAAAGTTGCCGAGTTTAAAAGAATTATTTTTATGCTTTAAGCAGTCATAGGAAAGAACTTTTCCTCTTTATCTTGCATGGCAGCAGCACCAGACACCGCCTGCATAACATGACCAAGGGGAGTAGTCTGGCCTGTTCAGCGTGCATGAAGGCATATGCAGAGAGAGAGAGGGAAACCAAAATCTTGCACTTTACTTTTCCTCGGAGAGGTACCCCAATGCTCTCTTATTATGTACCGCAACAGAGTCTTAAAAACTTACCCATTTTTAGAACAGAAACTCAAAAACGGACACGTTTGTGCTGCATGAAAATCTTAAATCCATACAAAATAGTGGGAAAAGTGCTTTGCTCTGTCAAAATCCCATTCTGCGATCAATCATGTATTTAGATACCTTCAATACCATGAATTCATCGTTGTACACATATGAGTGAATCCTCCATCTCCGGATGCTCCCTCCAAGACCACCTTATCTTATCAATCTGCTGTGCTTCACAAAGACCATTTTATCAACCCATTTCTCTCTTATCTCCGGATGCATTGTCAATTTCTTAATAAAGGTAGTGGCTAATCCGAACTGGTACATCAAGATTCAAGTGAAAATTGTCAACTATCCCCACCAAGTAGTATGCAATCCTGACCCTGTCCATAATCTGTTCTACACAATTCTTCCACAAGAATTTTACATGTAAAAACACTAGAATCACATTCAATTTGTAACGTTCGTCTAAAACAGCCAACAAGCCGCATCAATCATCGAGCTCTTATAAAGGCCTCTAATCAAAACCATAATAGCATCTTGGGTAATTGCGTTTCATTTAACAAAGCTGAGCTATTTTATTTATCCACATTTGTTTACGTAAAATCAAAATCTACAATAAAATATTCAGATGGAACCATGGATGGAAAAGCGCCGATTGGTTCAACAAAGTAAGAAGCTTTACAGACTTTTGAAAGCAAGTCATATTGAGGAGCACAAGCATTTGTGTAACCACAAGGTTACTCCATTATGACATGAAGATCATTTGTTTGAGTTGCCAAAACATTCTCTCCATAAAAACAAGAGTGAGGCTACATCCATCTAACCTTCCCAAGACCCCAGAGTGTGGGAGCTTGGGACACCCTTGGATTTTTTTTTTTTTTTGTGATTACAGAACATCACACTTCTTATTGGAAGTAACAACCTTTCCACAAGCTTAACCTGCCCTCAAGCTTCACAGGGCCACTAGACATTAAGAATGAACTCTGTAAACATGTCACAAGTCTAACAAGATCAAATAAGAAATGACCCAAAGTCATACCTAATGAACTTGGTAAATACATCACAAGTATAATAAGATTAAATAAGAATTGACCCAAGATCACACCTTTGCTTCCAGGAACTTGACATTTCACATTGAAATCCACCATAGATGTCATGACAGGAAAAAGAAAAGAAGACAAAAGATAATCCATTTGCTGCAACTTAGTAGCACCAACAATATGATCTTAACAATAAATTTGAAATAGTACTTATCAAAAAATAAATAAATGTGGAATGTTACTCGGATATACTTTTACTGAAGTAAAGGAAACAGTAAATTGCCCGCAAAAACACAGTGAAGACTATGCCTCATTTTTGTGTGATACTATAGCATCCAGAAACAAGTCACTTAATCATTCATTTTCAATCATTAGAAGTTCCATGAACTTCCAGATGTATGCAACATTTTCCATTCCTGTTAGACTACGAGCAATAAAAGCCAGAAAAGCTGATTCTCATGCACTTCATAACCTTTATTACAATTGCTAATAACTATAATACTTGAATTTTAGGTTTCTTTTTGGATGACCACGAAATTTAATCATTTAGCCACATAGAACCTTTGTACACAAGTCTAATAAGATTAAAATAAAAATTGACCACAGGTCACACCTCTGCTTTCAGGACATGATATTTTAAATTTAAATTCCACAATGAACATCACAACAGAAAAAGGAAAAAAAAAAAAAACCTGCTTGCTCAACACGGTACACCAATAATAGATCTTAACAATAAATTTCAAATAGTAATAGCCGTTAAAAAAATAAATAAATATGAAATGTTACTTGGACACAATTTAGGTGAAGATGATGAGTTGGTGGAACATCCCGCAAAAGCAATCGAAGACAATGTATCACTTTTATGTGATTCAATCGCAGCCAGAAACCTTAGTCACTTATTTATTCATTTTCAAACATATGGTATTTCCCATTCCAATTAGCCTACGATCCAAGCCAAAAATCCTTATTCTTATGCAGTTCATAACCTTTATTGCAATTGCTAACTATAACACTTGATGTTTAGGTCTTTCTTTTTGGTAATTATGAAATTTATTCTTTGCCACAAAATCAAACAGTCAACAGCGCTAAGATGGAGAATATACATAAAACATCCCAAAAAGCAAGGGAAGGTAAAATGTTGTTGACATCTTAACTTACCATGTTATGAAGGAAAAGAAGTCAAGAACATTGAAGACACCGGTATAAAAAGATTACAACAACACACCTCAAGCCTCAAGAGGATCGAGGATGATAATACCTGCATAGATAAGGTGGTATCAACTTGCTGTCATGCACTAAGGGGAGCAAGATTCATATATAAGGTTAACAATGATAATTATGATGATGATGATGATGATGATGATGATGATGATAAAAATAATAATAAGCACCAAACATTTGTATTCATTTTGTTTGGAAAAAGGGGACGTACACATAGATTTTTATTCCATCAACAGAAGCGTATTTTCTTAGGAGACGTTCCACGGTATACCATTGCGAGCGATCTGATCCATCTTGATACCCAATACGAGGCATGTGGATTGAAGCTTTATAAAAAGATCAACACAAAAAAATTGGGTAATGCGATTGACATGAAAAAGTTCCTAGAATTAAGGACCGCACTTAACACATTTAATGGTAAAATTTTATAGAAGGCACGTAACTCTTTAACACTTAAGTTTTTGCTGCACGTTAAGACCATCCTTTTTCATACAACCAAAAAAAAAAAAAAACTATATCAGCCTGCTGCTCAGTGGTCCATTCTACCGTGTAGTTCCACATTTTCACCGCTTTAGAGCCATTAATGCAGTAACTAAATTCTTATGAGTAAAATTTGTGGGTTTACTAGACTCATCCACCTTCAATAGATGCTTGGTGGCACTAAAAACAAAACAAGCAACCACATCAATAAAGTTTAATCTATAGTCCATCAACACAGCCAATCAACATAAATCACAACCAAATTAAAAAAAAAATGTACCATGACAAAATTATACCAGAATTTTGAGATGCTGCAAATGACACCTTTGATAGGCATCGTTCCAAATCAGGAATAGAGATACTGCTGCGGGGTACTTTGCGTTTAGGATTATATGATTGCACAACAGCCAAAGCAACCCACTGAGGGCTACCACCTTCAGTTCCCTGTTCACCATCTTCCTCTGCATTACAGGAACTGAGGTGAGCTAGATTTACAAAATACAACCAACTAGAAAACATCTTTCAACAGCAAAAATGTCGAAATAAAGCCCACAAATGCATAAGATGGAACAAACTGTTCACAGATTTTGCATATCAGTTTGATCAGCCAATCATCACAAATTTTTAAAAAGGAAAGAAAAATAAAGAATTTTAATCTCATAGCAGCTCAGATTTTGCTCTATGACCATCATCAAAGAGTTTGTCAGAGTCGGAGTAAGTTATTCATATTTCAAAAATAAAAAAATTTTACCATCATGTTGGAAACACAATCATGGGTGCAATTCAGTAGGATACCTTTTTTTCTCCAACAGGAAGAAAAGGAAGCATTAAACAAGGTGAACACCACATGTATCTAACGCATCCTCAAGTGCTAATACTTTAATGGATCCAAAAAAACATAATTTAATGTCAACTAACTTGGAATCAGTGCTGCAAATAAATAACGAAAGACAGCAAGTTTGATCCCTGCATAAATTGAAACTATAACACATAACAAGAGCCAATGAGGAACATCTCTAGTGTAGCTGTAAGGAGAATAGCCATTCCATACACTATGGGTTATAAGCACATTGGTAAAGCAGTTTACCGATATCCAAATTACAGTTTGGTAAAGCCAACCAAAATAAATAAAATGAATAGTTCCAATGCATACTGAATTTAACCTGTCTATTTCTAGGGAGCTATTTACCTACCACACACCTCTTCAGAAAGCTTCTAAACAATGATAAAATTTATGTTTGAATGCATGTGCACATTAATTTTTCTGTTTCTGTGCATAAATTACACATCAGGTAGTCTGGATAATAAACTGATAAGATACAGGAAGCGCAAACATATTATCTAACCATTAATTCTTATGAGATGCAGATCACCAAGATGAAGATCCCGAAATTCAGAAGCCCGTCGATACATGTCAGGCACAGTTGAAGATAGTTTCGCCAGTGCATTGAACATTCCTCCATGGCCCCAATTTCCAGAGTCATCAATACAACTGCAAAAACAGTACCCGCTGAAGCTACGAGCAAAATAAAAATATATACATGGGTATACTCTAGCTAGGACTAACACACTTACTAGGGCAGAAAAAATCAAAGATGACAATTGGTAGAGTATTAGACATCAAATACGAAGCACGTAGAAGCGGCAATCAGGCGTCTTCATTTCACTGAATCAGTTCATTCACAAGAATGTGAAGAATTTTTTGTAGAAAAGATTACCTGAATATGATAGTGGGCTCAGATGGGCAGACTTTTGCTGGATGTGTACAATCTCCAGTAATAAAGTGAACAGAACCAGAATCTGACAAAACATCAGCATCCAAAAGGCGGTCAGGATCTTTGACAGACAGCGAATGGTATCCAAGTGCTTCCCATCTAGATAGCTTTTTCTCCTCTGCTTTCTTCCTTGCAGCCTCAAGTCTAAGAGGTTTTTCCTCGGATACAGTCTTTCTCTTTCCCAGCTCCAAGACCTGATTGCCACTAGATAGTGATGCTTCCTTAAATTTCTCAACCCACAAGAGATAGGATGCCTCATCAAGACCAGGATCATAGCCAGAAACAGCAGAAAATTCCACATCCAATCCTTTCTTTTGGTCCATTATATTCAGCTCACACTTTCTGTCATCCTTGGTGTATCTCTGAACATGACGCATTGCAATTACTTGCTCTACCATATCATTCAATTCTGACATATTTAATTCATCTGACTTGTCACTGTTCATGTCTGCAGGGTCAAACAAATGCAATCCAAGTATGATAGACCGCAAATCGCCAGTTTCAGCCCCTGCTTCCTTTCCCTCTTGTTCCACAAGTTCATTACCAACAACATTATGACTAAGCTGCAACTTTCTCTCAGCCCTCCTCATAATGACCTAATTCAACATATTTGACTTAATCCAACAGAACGAAAAGTTTTTATTGAAACACAAAGGATCAACATAAGAAAGTCCTTTCTCAAAAAGATCAACACAAGCGATTCTAACCTCCTCCACAGAATGTCTTGTGACTAAGTTTATGGACAACACATGATTCATTTGACCAATCCTGTGTGCCCGCTGTAGAGCCTGCTTATCAACCTGGGGATTCCAATCTTGCTCATAGAATACGACCTGCAGACATCAAATACATTAAAAAAAAAAAAAAAATCATCAAGAGCATATAAGGAATCTCGATGACATTGAAGCAGTCCTTCAAGTAATTTTTAAGGACTGATGAACCTGTCACAAACCATACAACCATTGAATGTTCTTAACGTCTCCTAAACTCGAACTCTGTTTCTGCAGATATAACGTTAAACTAAATCATACCAGAGCTGCTATAACTCTATGCTTTGAGCTACATTTGACTCCCAGGCATCATCAGTCAGCAGTCTCATACTCAAAGCATGAATAATAATGTCATATGAGCATATGAAAAAACTCATAGCATGCAAATAGAATTAGTTTTAACAGAAGTGAAACATGGCATTTTCAAGAAGAAACAAGAAAAATTAGACACCGGCCAATCTGATAACACTAATAAAATTCATGTCAAGGAGATCAAATGGCGAGAAAAAAGTCTTGGTTCATAGTCTCTCTCTGTAAGAATGGACAAATGCCCGGTTTTTCAGTATCCTTACACATAAAATGAAAAATTGGAACAACTTGGTATGATAGCATTTTATAGAAAACTTGTATGTACCGTGAAAAAAAATGATAGTTCGATATTAATAAGAACTAATTTCAGAAAATCAAACATCCTTTGAAGCTTTGAATAAAACTCACCGTATCTGCAGCAACAAGATTCAAACCAACTCCCCCAGCTCTTGTAGATATCATAAAAACAAAAGCATATTCTTGGTCAGATTCAGAACTCAATCTTCCTGATTGCCCGCTAAAACTTCTAATCGCAGCAAAGCGCTCCTCAGCTCGAACTGAACCATCAAGACGCTGATAGGCATAGTTACGTAACTCCAGAAAATCCTATAAAGTGACATAAATAATGCACGGTTAATTGAACATCACAGTAAGCAGGTTGAAGGAATTAATTAAAGTTTTAAGGATAATACCTGTAGAATGTCAAGTGTGTGGGTCATCTGAGCAAAGAGAAGGACACGATGTCCAGCCTTATGTAGCTTCTCAAGTAGTCTGTCTAAAATTAGTAGTTTTCCACTGGCCTGACAAGAGATAAATCAGCAAGGATTTCCACGACTGAAACCAGAGGAACCATAAATGCAAAAAAGAGCCTCCTAGAAAAATGTTTTACACCCATTTGGACTGAGAGGGTGACTCTTTGAGGCCTAAAAAATTAAGTCAGCAAGGTTATAATAACACCCCTCCTTTGTTTTCATGGTTTTGGCAACAAAAATTTCAGCTCATGACTCTATCCACGTCAACTTTGCCCATATCACATATATATCAGACAGCAGGTCAACCTGCCCTAGATGTTCTCCTTCTTCAAATGGTTCTGTTTCAATGTCAGGAAATAGGCAAGGGTAGCCTATTAGAGACAAAATTTAGAAAAAAAAAAAAAAATTCCTTTTGGACTGAGAGGTTAGCCTCTTTCAGGCCTAAAACATTAAGTCAGCAAGATTATAATAACAACCCTCCTCTGTCTTTTGCGGTTTTTCCAACAAACAATTCAGCTCATGACTCTATCCCAGTCAACTTTTCCCATACATGAAATTATCAGACAGTGAAATTACCTGCACTAGGTGTTCCCCTTCTTCAAATGGCTCCGGTTCAATGCCAGGAAATAGGTAAGGGTGGCTACAGGCTTTTCGCAATTGTACTACCTGGACACAAGAGGCTAAATTAGTATTAACTATTGATTGGAATAGATTAAGAATAAATTTTAACATTTCAAAACCAAAGAAAGAAGCAGTTGGACATATCAAATCTGTCAAGCTGAAAACTTGAGAACTTGGCCTACGATATTGTGTAAAGACTGATGATTAGAAGCGGCAGAAGACAGTGCAACAAGTTTTGGGAGCTCTTTCCTCAATATTGACACATACACTTTCTTTTGCAGGCCGACAAGTGGAGCCATCCTATAAAAACAAATCATAAATGAATTTTTATGCTGGATCAAAAAGATTTGGAGCCAATTTGGAACGTAAAATAATCACTGTAAACTTGCAAGAGTGAGATAACTTACACAGTAACCTCAGTCAGAGGAGGCAGAATTAGGTTTCCACACTCTATAAGTTCAGATTTTGTCCTCCGAAGCATGAAGGCTTTCAGTGCATATCTTAAAGTTTTATATTGGTCATTGACCTCAGTTTTATCGAGACCTATTCATAAATAACAGGTGCTACATCAGAAAATCAAAAACAAAATTTATAGTGGAGGGAAAATCCCCAAACTAGAAGATGCAATTAAACGACAGAAATGGGAATCTGCAAAGCAGAGTGAGTAAAGTGCCCATATAATTACATCAGAGTCAAACACCAATGACAGGTACATGCAGGCATACGATGTTTTGCTGCAAAATACCGGACCTCATTTTCTACTGATGCACTTAACTCTCGTGGGTAATTTTTCCATTTTCCTGGTGTTGCTATTTTATTTTGCACATAAAAAAAAGGCACCAAATAGACAACCTAAACAGGAATAACATCCAGATGTTATACCGATGTTTTCAAACTCAATTGCCCAATGAAAAACCAGTACAATTATGATAATTGTAGGTTAACTGTTCAATCAGCAACATCAAAATGCAGTATTAAAAATGATGCCTTGATTTTAAGAACTTTATCCAGTACGTGATCCAACTTTCACCAAGTAGATTCACTTGTGCACTGTGTAGCTTGGTGTGAAGATCATTCAATTTTTGGGAAGCTTCAAGAAAAAAGGTACGGCTTATAATAATGGGAATTGAGATTTATTAAGATTGCTAAAACAGATTAACTCCCATAACCAAAAAAAAAAAAAAAAAGGAAAGGTAACTAAGAGTACAAAGCATATTTTAAGAAAAGTTAATTCTGCCACTACTTACTGATCCCGGGTAAGGGAAAACTTGATGAAAGATCTCCAGCTTTCTCAAATGCAAAAAGAAACTGCTCCTGCTTCCCAAAAATTTGAGGCATACAAAAATGCAACAAAGCCCAGAGTTCAGTGAGATTGTTCTGTATGGGTGTGCCAGTCATTAATAGCCGTCTTGGAATGAGAAAGTGCTCTTGGAGGACATTATACAAAACCTGTTGAATTCAGAAAGGAACCAAAAAAATCGACAAAACCATCTCCAGCAAAAACATGTTTTTCACCTATTGGGATTCAATTTCTGCAACTAGCACATAATCACTTAACACTCTAGCAAGTAAACAAGATTGAAGAATGTGGAAATTATGATACAAGCATGAAGAGTCCTTGCATTAATATGCCTTTGTGTCATCTTTATACTTATTCAATTAAATAACGTTTTTAGGTATTCAATCGAGTAATTATTAATGGATATGGATTAATAAAGTCCAGTAAAACATTGCAGAAACCACAAAGGATAAAACTGCATCATACATAGAAAAATAATTATTCAACAAGTGAAACACTAAAATAATCTCAATGAGATTATAAGAAAATTTTCAAAATATCAGAAACATACGCTGGAAGGATTTTTAAGCCTTTGTGCTTCATCAATTATTGCATAGTGCCATGGAATTTGAGAAAGAAAATCTTGATCCACCAAAGCTATGTCATAAGTTGTCAGAAGCACATCAAAACAATGCCATGGTACCTGCAAACTCTAAAAAGTTAGCCATCAGCACATGGACTAGTTAGCAAACAAAGACAATTTATGAATGACCTGATAATGAAACTGGTTTTTTGAATATGCAACTGTGGGACACCAAACTCACATCAGATGATGAGGAATGCTCCTTTATGTGGTCATACATTAACTTCCGAAGATTGCGCCGATGTTGTTTGTCACCAACATACTGTAGAACTTTTAGTTTAGGGGTGAATTTGTGCATCTCTGACACCCACCCATCTGTCACACTTAGAGGACACAATATCACTGAAGAAAACCAAACAGAAGTAATAAACAAAGAATTAGTTGGTTCAAGTCACAACTCAAAGAAACAAACAAATGGACAAAAATTTCTAAAATGAAAAACAAAGAAACAAAAAGTTTTCTCAACTCACAAAATGGTCCAGGAGACATCTGATGAACCTTCAGATAACTTATGAAAGAGATTGCTTGCAGAGTTTTTCCCAAGCCCATCTGTCAATTTCCAACTTAGGTTCAAACATATCAATGAAACAGCAACTATGAAGACTATTGATGAGGTTGAGTCTCAAAAGACAATTCCGAGTAAGTATAAAGAATCTAGTACACATGCATCACATGGCCATATTCTCCCAAAAACAAAGAATCAGCTCTGCCAGTGCAACAACTCCAATATGGTGAATATTATAAAAGATTATCAAGAATTCATTACATAAGTATAAATCTTTCCACACAAAAAAAAAATAAAATAAAAAAAATTCACTTGCAATATAGAGTGCTAACTTGACCACTGTACATATTAAAACACCTTTCATAGAGTTGTTGGATTCCTTCGTTCCAAGGACTTAACGAGAATTTTAGTGATATACAGATATCATACCTCATCTCCTGCACATACAACACAAGTCAACGGTCACCGGATTATATGCAAAAAAAAAAACCCAAAAAAAATCCAAAACAAAACAAAACAAAAAAAAACAAAAAGCAAAAAGAAAAAAGAAAAAAGAACCCAAAAAAAAAAGAAAAAAGAAAAGGCCAAAGAAGAGTTGATATAATTTGCTAATGAATCAATCTTTGTGTTTCTTTTGATGTTTTCTTCAGAAAGTAATAGACCACGATCACTTTCAAAACCCTAACCTTACCATCCTGATATCACGTTTTCTTGATTTTGAAACCCTAAACCTTCTCATTTCGCATCACTAAAACCAAAAACAATTGACAGATTTTGCAAAATCGATACAAGAAATTTGGAATTGGCAATGTAATTTCAAGTTACTCTAAATCTATACCCACAAAAT
This sequence comes from Carallia pectinifolia, assembly GCA_037832335.1. Lineage (NCBI taxonomy): Eukaryota > Viridiplantae > Streptophyta > Magnoliopsida > Malpighiales > Rhizophoraceae > Carallia > Carallia pectinifolia. Next base: position 1,265,581 of record CM075446.1, on the reverse strand, counting down.
TTCTTGGATCCAAAAGAAAATTAACAAGAAAAGAAAAAGATACCGAGAATAACGTTGACGCCTAAAAGATATCTCCGTATAAGCCACGAGACGCCTTCGAATTGGTGACGCTTCAGCGTCGCCGTAACTCCGATTTCTTCGGGATTGACGGCAACGTCTGGGCCGCGCGCTTCAGATTCCAGTATAATCGTCGCCGCTGCTCTGAGCCTCTGCTCGAAATTCATCTTTGCCTGTCGGTTGATTGAAGTTGAACTAGCCGTTGTCTATTATAAAACTGAAGTCGGGAGGGAAGGCCGCGTAATGACGATTTTAGCCCCAAGTCTGTACGAACTAAGTTGGAAGAATGGGGATATTTTGTGATTTAGGATCCGTTTGTTTACTGTAAAATAACTTATATTTGTAAAATATTTACAAGAAAAAATATTTACAGTAAAAATAATGATTTTCTTTTATCACTTACTTATAGCACAGTTTGTATTTTCTCTAAAAATAACTTCACCTCCGCAAAAGAAAAAGTTATTTTACTTAAAAATCTGAAATTTTTTTCCAAATTTTGCCTATGTAAAATATTTTCCGTAAAATAAATGTCGAAAAATTTGTAAAATTTTTTTCTATAAAATATTTTACAGGAAATAAACACACCCTTAGTAATGAAAGCAGTGCATCTTCGTTACGCCGGGTTGTGTACGTGGCGAGATTTTGGTTGTTCTTTTATTTATGTTTTTTTTTGTCCATCAGAAGACCTATTGGACCGTGAATTACACAATAAGGGTAGTTTTTTCCTCCCATAAATCTAACTTCTCCCTTTTTAAAATTTGAACTCAAGATCTCTACAATAGAAATTTTAGACTATAACTACTAGAATGTCCCTTAAAAAACAATTCTTCTAATTTATCAAAACAGTAAATCTTATTCTCATAGGCATTCAAAAATTTTCCTAATGCTGTGTCTGAAAAATACACTGATGGTTATAATATAAATATTGTACAGATAATTTTTTTTGTATGCCTTAGTCGTGGAACTCTTCTTAAAAAAGTCTCTAACTTCTTTCTTATCGATAAACCTTTAGCTGCCCTTAGTCATTAACTATGCAATAAATTAATTGTACTAGTGATTTCTTACTATTTTTCTTTAAGATTAAAAATCAAAACTTTAAAAATACGTTTCTAACTTCTTAATAGTGTACCTAAAAGTGATAATTGGTGCAAAAGTTCGGACACAACTTTTCTCATTTGCTTGATCACGCAATAGTAAATCTTTATGAATATGTTTAACATAAATTGAGGAGTTAGTCATGTGCCTAAAATATAATTAAATTTACAGTGTATTTGTTTTAAGTATGAGAAAAACATAACAACGAAAACCCAAATTTTAATGCACTTTTTATTGTTTGGGAAGCGTTGGAAAGGAATTAGAAAAGTAAAAAACTGGTGGTGTGTCAGAGTAAACAGTAAAAACCATTTAGGAAAAAAAACATATGTAATAATAACTAACAAAACACCCCCAATCTATTAATTAGTGGTAAGAATATTATTGTAGTTTCAATTAATTATTTAATTATTTGTAGAGATATTTTTATAATTTCATTTGTATATTTTTCTTTTTCATCATTTTTTCATACAATCCAAATATAAAATTTTATTTTCTTTATTTCTTACAACTTTTTTTCTCACCAAAATCTCACAGTCTAAACACACCATTAGAGTTCCTCTCATCTCATCTAAGTTTCAATTCAAATGTAGAGTTCCTATCATCTCATTGCTTCTCTATAAGGATAAGTCAAGAACAGGCACAAACTTAAAACCAAGCCAAGGGCTGGCTTGTGTACCAATTGTTGCCTTGCATTTCATCAATGTCCTGGCTGCCAAGAGGTGTCAAGTCCTAGTAATGGCAACGGAGTTCTTGTTCATCTTATTGCAGCCACCAATCCCATTGACACGGACTAACGGGTCAGACATAGTGAAGGCAACTCAACAATCTTCTGAGAGCGTCTCCATTTATGGTTTTATGTTATCAAAGCTTACCTAGCCATCTTAATTGGCTGCTTGTTGTGGCAATCCTTCTCCCTCTAGCAGCCGTGATGCCCATTATGCCACTTAAATACATAAGAAAGCTGAGAGCATTTTACACCATTGCCATCTATCCTGCATGTTCTAATGGTAGTAACTATGGTCTGCACCTCTGCTCTTGTGGTCTTCACGCAGTTTCCATTTTTCCCCCAACGACAAGGAATTCGAAGAAGGTGGGAAGGTGATGCATGTCAAAGAAGTTACTGAACTGGTGAGAGGGGGAAAAAAGGTTCAAAAGTTCATATGGATAGCTGTCATAGTGGAGGAAAAATAGTTAAAGATGTAATCTAGTGTGTTACACCATTGTAATCATTGCAGTCAGCAATAGTGTTAGAACTTATTAGCTTCATTCCTGGTCCAGACGTCCAGTCCAGCGTAGCAGCCTTGAAGGTGAGGGAAAGACTCCAAGTTTGCAGCAGCAATTCCTTGTTGGTTCAAATGAAATGTCCTTAGTTAGGTTGTGATTTATGTTTACAAGTTTAGTGATGAGAGCTTAGGAATGATAACTGAAATGATCTTTTGTTAAGCAGTACTTTTGCTGTAAAGAATATTGCCAACTGCAATGTTTGTGGGGGTTCGTAGAAAATCTGCTAAGTTAAAGTTGCTTAAGTAAGTGTACTTAAGGGCATTGGGAGCCTGTTGTATTCATCATTTCATGTGCCACAATCATTGTATTAATCTCCTATATAAAGGAGTTTGGATTACAATTGAAATACACAAGTTTCATGTCCAAAAATATGCTGCGGTAATCTTTCACTGCTTATGCTTTTCTCTATTCTCTGCACTCCATTTTGAGTTCTCTCCTCAGCCTCCTTGACCCATCAAATAGCTTAAGATCTGTGTAATCAGTTGTAGTTTAAATAGAGGAGAAACTCATCGTGTCTGATCAGAATGAAGATTGAAGGTTAATGAAATTCCAGTTTTCTCTATTCTCTATTTTCCTTTCTCGCTCTCTTGTTTCCTTTAGATTTTGTTCTAAAATCTGCCATTGATTAATCTGTCAGCTCGGAGTTCCTTCTCCATCTCCATTCTCTGGAATTCTCTTTTGCTAGATTAGCTTGCATCAGATGTGCATTACAGTACATACATATGTGACAGATTTTTTTTCTTCTTCTTCTTTTTTTTTTGATTTATCGCGATGGAGTGGCTTCTAGGACTTCCATTGTTTGCCCATTAATCACTGCAGTCTTCCCCTAAGGTTTCCCTTTTTCCAGCAGCCGGCTAGCAATTCTTTGTCAGATAATTGGAGTCTTTCGTACACATGGATGACTGCAGTAAATACACTCTCTCGGCAAAAATACATACTATCATTCCCATGGATGATCAATTTCATTTGCACTTGAAAAGAACAACCTTTCTATGAAGCAACTCTTAGGCATGTCTGGCTATGGGAAAGACTAGTTCTCAGGTAAAGAAAAACGAGGAAAAAGAAAAACTTGGGTAATTGCCAGACCGTTTAGAGCCATCCCAATTGGCTTGGTGCACTTTCTAGTTAATCCATGTGATTAACAGCTTAGCAGTAGACTTCGTCCTCCATGCGATAGACTTCATATACAACACAAAAAGAAAGAAACTTTTATTCCAAAGGATGATTAATATCTTGTCAGAAATCACAATCAAGCAGCAGATAAATGTTGATATTTGCTGTGCAAATAAGATTTAACAGCACGCGTGGGCTCTTGCCACGACTACAATCAAGATGATCACAACGGAAAGAAGAAAGGATGATCTAACTTTGTCATCAACTTCATCTCTGGTCTCTTTGGTTGGATTTTCTTCACCAGGAGGTTGGAAAACCTGGTTCATCAGCAATTGGAATTGCTGGATGAGCTCAGCAATTTTATGTCTGATGATGTCCACGGCCCACTTCAACATGCTTCTAACCATGTCTGGATCTTCATCATAGTTTAGAAGCCTGCAATTTCCAGCTGAAAAAAATGATGGTGTCGATTAAAGCAGTTACAGGTGACAAAGGCAAGCTGAAAAAAGATCTGTTAAGCCTAATGGTCAGCCATAAAAGAAAATTGTGACAAGGTCAATTGCCCCAACACATTCTAGTTTTTCAAACCTGTGTTGCATGGCACCCAGAGATTCCGCACCATTTCGTTGTTCATGATACATGGCTCCCAGAGCTTCCGCACCATTTCGTTGTTCATGATAGCATTCCACACAGCTTTGTCAGTAGATATAGAGATGACCAATCTCTGTAAAGCATGGGACACTATTTTAGGTGACAATAAAAAGGCCCAGCGCCATTAATAGTTTCTTATGAGAGTTACAGCGGATAAAACTCCAATTTATGAAAATTCTATTATCTTCAAATAATGCAATCCCAATTGTCTTAATTTTTTTTACTCATGGGTGATGCCTAAGAGAGCAACTACGTTACAATTGTAATACAAGTGTACCGGAGAAAATAGGATGTACCAGAACAGGTGAATCTGTTTGCAGCCAACGAAAGGCGTCAAGGACTCTTCCATAACCATGGGAAGCCAATGCCCTGAAAACACAAAAGTACACAGTTTTTGCAGCAGCCAGTTAAACTCTGACCCAAGCGCAAAGCTGCTGAGATATCAAGTTTGTGAAACGTGTTTAAACCTGTTTGCCAACAATAGCTCGGACATTGAACAGAATCGACCCTCAAACATCCTACTTTATATCTAATCCTTGTCCATCAAAATTTCTCCAACCCAAATTACAATTGCAATAAAAGAGTTAATTCGAGTCAAAATACAATTGCAAATTAGCGAATTCTGAAACCCTCCATTAAAGCTCTTTCTTTGAACAACTTAGAAGTGGGAAATGGAGCTAGAAGACCATGTAATTTTATATCACGTACTGTGAGAAATTAGCACAGGACCATCTAAAAAAAAAAAAAACTGGCATGAATGCAAATAATTCTCACACGTACACACACACACATAAAGAAAAGGAGGCACTCACTCTTGAAGAGCAGCTATGGCATTTTCAACTTCAAACCTGGATGGAACTTGTCCCAAAACAACGTCAAAAAGAGACCCACCAGGTCTTTTGTCTTCTTTTCCATGTACACAATCGATTTTTGAACAGCTACCAAGGGAACAACTGGAACAAGCAGCAGTACAAGACTGTCTAAGAGGTATACTTTTATTGACTGCAACTGGAAAATTGAGATTAGAAGAAGAAGAAGAAGAAGAAGAAGAAGGAGAAGAAGGAGAAGGAGGCAGAAAGGATGATGAAGTGGAGGAAGTCTTGAATTGAATCACTGGAAGGTCAATATTAATGGCTCCTCCTCCGCCCATGTTTCCTCCGGTCAGTGGACTCTCTTCCAGTTCCAGATCAGCTTTAGGATATGCTGCATAGAAAGAACCGAGTGAACAATAAGCTGGTTAGGGAGCCAATTGATTAGCCGCACGTCAACATTTTAAGGCCTGACAACTTCACCAAGCGAAAAGGAATCTGCTTTCCAAGGCTAACTTCGGACTTAAGATTGAGTAAAGTTTAGAGTACAAAAATACTCCCAGATAGTTGTACATTGGTGCTCTGGCCTGGTTTCTTTACGTTTAATCGGGATAATAATGTTTTTTTTTTTTTTTATCAGTTTAATTGTATGTATATAATATTAAATTAAACTTATTAATATTATAATTAACTTAAAAGAGAATAACTGATATTTAATAGTGTTCCACACATATTTGCAGTGTTCTTTTTATTCTATTAAAAGAATAGAAAAATACTTGTGCTTTAGGGTCCACTGTAAAATAATTTACATTTGTAAAATATTTACATAAAAAAATATTTACAGTAAAAATAATAATTTTTTTTATTACTTATTTATAGCACAGTTTGTGTTTTTCCTTAAATAAATTTAGTTCTGTAAAAAGAAAAATTATTTTACCTAAAAATCTGTCTAAATTTTACCTATATAAAATATTTTTCGTAAAATAAACTCTAAAAACTCTGTAAAATTCTGTTTTATAAAATATTTTATAAAAATTAAACAGACTCTTACACTGTATTTGGATAAAATTCTTGAGGGAGAGAAAAGTGAGTGAGAGGAAAGTAGAGGAGAGAATCATTAGCATTGTGTTTGAATAAAATTCTTGAGAGAGAGAAAAGTGAGGGAGAGGAAAGTGGAGGGGAGGATCGTTAGAGGAATAGAATATTTTTTATCCTCTCTTGTGTTTGGAAATAGGTGATGAGAGGGAAGAAAATTATAAATTTTTTTGTTTGGAAAATGGTGGAAAGTGGGAGAGAGAAATATAAAATGTGTTGAAATAACAATTTTATCTTTCATAATAAATTCTATTAAGATATTTTCTTTAGGTAAAATTGTAATTTTTAAATTATATAGGGGTAATTTAGTTATTTAATAAATTTAGTAGGAGAACTAACAACTTTCCTCCCATTTTTTAGAGGATTAGTTTTGGTGGGGTAGGGAGAATTAAGGGAATTAAAAATTTTCCTCTCCCCCACTTTTCAAACATTTTCCAAACACAATAATTTACTTTAATTCTCTCACTTTTCTCTCCCTTTCCCCATTTTCCCCTCTCCCAAACACAGTGTAGAAGAAGAGAATATTTTCTATCCTCTCTTGTGTTTGGAAAAAGGTGATGGGAGGGAGGAAAATTATAAATTCTTTTGTTTGGGAAATGGTGAAAAGTGGGGGAGAAGAATATAAAATATGTTGAAATAACAATTTTATCTTTCATAATAAATTTTATTAAGATATTTTGTTTAGGTAAAATTATAATTTTTAAATTATGTAAGAGTAATTGAGTCATTTAATAAATTTAGTATGAGAACTAATAAATTTCCTCCCATTTTTGGGAGGATTGGTTTTGGTGGGATAGGGAGGATTAGAGGAATTAGAAACTTTCCTCTCCCCCACTTTTCAAATATTTTTCAAATATAATAATTTATCTTAATTTTCTTACTTTCTTCTCCCTCCCCCCACTTTTCTCCCTCTCAAACACATTATTAATCTCTGAAAGTAGTTGGCGCACTCTGCCAGTATCAACGAAAAAAAGTAGTGTAAAGTTGATATTCCAAAATCAACTAAAACGAAATTGGGCCAAGAGCCCAATTGAAACTGCAAACAAATAAAAACCACTGCACGCGGTGACCTCTCTTTCTCTCTCTTTCCCTTTTTTATCTAATTTTCTCGTTTTCTTTTGTTGTCTCCAACCCATCCAGGCTGAGAAAACACCTCCGACAAATTTGGCAGAAAGCTATCACCATATTTTTTTTCTTTGAATTTCGTGTAGTTTTTCTTTTTTTTTTTTTTCCTTCCATTTCATTTGGTCTAAAATTGCTCACATCTCAAAAGGTGCGTTTTTTTTTTCCTCAATTATCTGTGCATGGATTTACATAATTTAATGCAACGATTTCTTTTCAATTTTTTTTTTTGATTATGTTTTTATGTTTAGTTAACATTTAAAACAATTTGTCAGATGTCACAGGAAAATGTGACGAGATACGTGAAGTTGGTGAAAGAACAGGCAACGCCTGTGGAAGATATCACCCCTGGCGAACTCAATCAGCCTATACAAGTCCCTCAGGTTTTGGACCCCAATTCCCAACAGTTTTAATCCTCTTTTGTCTATATAGTTGTGTGCGTGAGTTATGAGTTATATGAATTTTTTCTTGTCGTTCTTTTTATTTATGCACAGTATGTTCTTGCAGACTTGTGATATGTGAATTGTGAAAAAAGACATTTATGATTAAAGTTGGCAGATAAGTGACTCCATAATAAAAACTTCTATTTTGTTACAACATTTTTAATCTCGAATTTAATTGGGTGCTTCGTTGTTTATATGGATTCTTATTTATATCCACGTACATGTGAATTAACGTGACAATTTTCCAACATTGCCAAAACAAGATCTTGCCGTCCTTTTCTCTTTGTATTTTTTTCCCCTTATCTGTTTGCAGTTGCACCTCTTTTTCCTGTTTCTTTTTTTAATTTTTGGATAATTTTTGCTCTTGCATTTCTAATGTCACGTCTTTCTTCACCATTTTTGGGTATGCTGTTGGACAGTTAAATGTTCACAGATGTCACGAATGTGGGCAACCTTTGCCAGAGAGTTATGAGCCTCCGGCCAATGAGGACTGGACGACTGATATTTGTAACTGTGCCGAAGATCCTGAGAGTTGTAAGGATTTCTTATGGTTTACTGCCGTTAATATTTCATATCATCAATTATGTAGAAATTTATGGAGTAAATTTAACACCCTTTGCGATCGTCAAGTTTCAATCAAATTGAACCTGCGGTTGAAGCATTATCGTCAATCTTTTTAAGAATTCCATTATATGGGCATATGATTTTTTCCTACTGCGTCAATACACATTTTTTTGTGCAATTATGAATATTTTTTGTGCAACTGTAATGATAAAAAATAATACAAAAAATATTACTTGTGATTGAAATATTATCGTTAATCTTTTTAAGGGTTCCATTACAAAAACGCTCGCGGTTGTAAAAAAAAAATACGTGTAAACGCAGTAGGAAAAAATTGTATGCCAACCAAGTTTTTCCCTCTTTTTAATGGCTAGTAGTTTTTTTTTTTTTTTTTAAGATTCCAGCATCCTGCAAAGTGCGAGTAAGAAGCAGATAATTGACTTGATGTTGGATTGAAACAACTGAAAGAATTTGTAAGATTGTAAAGGTTAAATTAGACTAGTACAATCTCTCGTTATTCATTTTTCTTGGTCTTGGAAGGAGTGGTCACAAATTACAGGAGAGGGGGTGCGATGAGGAAGTGATGGGAGATCGAAACCCTGTCATGGCAAAGAGACTCATAGCCTCTTTGCCATTAGGCTACGCCCAGTCCTTGTCTCATCTCACGTTGCTCATATATAGTCATCATAGAGTTGCAATCTTACTCTGCATAAATGAGTTGTTCCTAGTTTTATTTTATGGTACACGGATGTCGTCTTTATTTGATAATGTTTATCTCATTAATAAATCGCTAGACTTGCATTGCAGGCCGGGCAGGATTCTTATGCCCGTGTGTGTTGTTTGGTCACAATATTGAAGCAATGGGGGAGGATATTCCTGGGACCACTGCCTGTGTCTCACATGCTGTATGTGTTGAAGGTGGACTGGCAGTTGCAGCTGCAACTGCACTCTTGCATGGTATAATAGCTCCTGACACTTCGTGTCTCATTTGCCAAGGCCTTGTGTTTTCCTGGTGGATATGTGGTATCTACACTGGTCTGTTTCGACAGTCTTTGCAAAAGAAATATCATCTCAAGATAATTTTTATTTCACATGCTATTCAGTTTTTAGTTTAACCTTTCAGGAGGATTTGAAGTCTAATGACTTTATTTAACAATTGCAAAATAGTTTGCAAATACATCATGATTCGCCTAGAAATTGTGTCCTTATTTTAAACTTCTATTGGGCCATTCCATCAAATTTGGATTTGCTGACTCGTGAATTCTGCCAACTCTTTCTCTCAGCCCTCATCATAATGACCTAATTCAATATATTTGACTTAATCCAACAGAACGAAAAGTTTTTATTGAAACACGAAGGATCAACATAAGAAAGTCCTTTCTCAAAAAGATCAACACTAGCGATTCTAACCTCCTCCACAGAATGCCTTGTGACTAAGTTTATGGACAACACATGATTCTTTTGACCAATCCTGTGTGCCCGCTGTAGAGCCTGCTTATCAACCTGGGGATTCCAATCTTGCTCATAGAATATGACCTGCAGACTAGGTTGCACAGACACGGACACGGCGACACGGACACAACGGACACGGATACGGCGACACGTCAATTTTCAAAAAATTAGGACACGGACACGGTATAGACACGTATATATATATATATATATATATATATATATATTATTTAAAACAAAATATAAATTATAACTTAAAATATAACATATATAAATTTAAGTTTTATTAAAATAAATCTTATAAAATATATTTTTTAAGTATATTTAAAATCTCACAATACATATTAAATAATAAATATTAATAAAAAACGATAATTTTAAAAAAAATTTAAATCTTTCCCAATTCCTACTCTCATTCATTTAAATTTAAAAAAAAAAAAAAAAAAGACAAACCCATCCCTTTTCATTTTTTTACTTTTCTTTTTGTTAGCCGTGTCCGCGTGTCCTCAGCGTGTCCGAGCCGTGTCCGATTTTTTTTTTTTCAAATTTTTTTTTGCGGACACTTTTTGGCGTGTCGGACACGTGTCCGTGCCGTGTCCGAGGCGTGTCCGTGTCCGAGAAGTGTCCGACACGGACACTTCCTTAAAATAGGCGTGTCCGTGCATCCTTGCCTGCAGACATCAAATGCATTAAAAAAATAAACAAATCATCAAGAGCTCATAAGGAATCTCGATGACATTGAAGCAGTCCTTCAAGTAATTTTTAAGCAGTGACAAACCCGTTACAAACCAAACAACCATTGAATGTTCTTAACATCTCCTAAACTCAAACTCTGTTTCCACAGATATAATGTTAAACTAAATCATACCAGAGCTGCTATAACTCGATGCTTTGAGCTACATTTGACTTGCAGGCATCATCAGTCAGCAGTCTCGTACTCAAAGCATGAATAATAATGTTATATGCCCATATGACAGAACTCTTCTCAAAAAAGCCCGTCAGCTCCCGCTTCTTTCTTGTCGATAGCCTTCAGTGGCCCTAAGCAAGTTATATAATAAATTAATTCTTTTGATGATTTCTCACAAGTGTTTTTTTTCTTAAGATTAGAAATTGAAACTTTAAAAATATATTTCTAACTTTTTAATAGTATCCCTAAAAGGGATGATTGGTGTAAAAGTTGGGACACAACTTTTGTCATTTAAACAAATATTAATCTAATTCTATTCAAAAGTTTTTATCGTTTAATCTATGGCTGTACCTATTTTTTGTGTATATCATTTTGCTTGATCACGCAATAGTAAATCTGTGTGAATATGTTTAACATAAATTGAGGAGTTAGTTATGTGCCTAAAAACATAGCTTAAAGAGTTTCATTACTTGTTTTCAATACCAGAAACAAAGAATAAGCACAATATCCAATAATATAACAATAAAAATTGGTAAAATATAATTAAATTTAGAGTTTCTCTCATCTCATTTATGTTTCAATTCAAATGTAGAGTTCCTATCATTCCATTGCTTCTCTATTAGGATAAGTCAAGAACAGGCTCAAACTTAAAACCAAGCCAAGGTTTGGCTTGTGTACCAATTGTTGCCTTGCATTTCACCAATATCCTGGCTGCTAAGAGGTGTCAAGGCCTATTAATGGCAACGGAGTTCTTGTTCTTCCTAATGCAACCACCAATCCCATTGACATGGATTAATTTGCAGCAGCAATTCTTTTTTGGTTCAAATGAAGTGTCCTTAGTTAGATTGTAATGTTTTTTTTTAGCCCATCATGAGGTCTGTTGAGTCATGAACTATATAATGAGGATAACTCTTCTCTTCTATAAACCTCTCTCCTTTCATCACAGGATTTGAACGCAAGACTTCTATTTTAGAAGTCTTGTGATTTATCCTTACAAGTTTAGTGATGAGAGTTTAGGAATGATAATCAAAATTATCTTTTGTAAAGCTGTATTTTTGCTGTAAAGCAGTATTGCCAACTGCAATGTTAGTGAAGGCTGGTAGAAAATCTGCTAAAGTTAAGTCGCCTAAGTAAGTGTATTTAAGGGCATGGAAAGCTTGCTGTATTCATCATTTCATGTATCACAATCGTTGTATTAATCTCCTACATGAAGGAGTCTGGATTACAATTGAAATACGCCAGTTTCATGTCATTTCACTGCTTATGCTTTTCTCGCTTCTCTGCACTCCATTTTGAGTTCTCTCCTCAGCCTCCTTGGCCCATCAAATAGCTTAAGATCTGTGTGATCAGTTGTAGTTTAAATAGACGAGAAACTCATCGTGTCTGATTAGAATGAAGATTGAAGATTAATGAAATTCCAGTTTTCTCCATTCTCTATTTTCCTTTCTCGCCCTCTTGTTTGCATTAGACTTTGTTCTAAAATCTGCCATTGATTAATCTGTCAGCTCGGAGTTCCTTCCACATCTCCATTCTCTGGAATTCCCTTTTGCTAGATTAGCTTGCATCAGATGTACATTATGGCACACACATTTGTTACAGATTTCTTTTTTCTTTTTTTTTTTTGATTTATCAGAATGGACTGTCTTCCGGGACTTTCATTGTTTGCCCATTAATTATTGCAGTCTTCCCCTAAGGTTTTCTTTTTTCCAACAGCCGCGCAGCAATTCTTTGGCAGATTATTGGAGCCTTCTGTAGACATGGAAGATTGCAGTAAGTACACTCGCTCGGCAAAAATACATACTATCATACCCATGGATGATCAATTTCATTTGCACTTGAAAAGAACAACCTGATAGGCAAGTCTCATTATGGGAAAAACTAGTTCTCATGCAAAGAACAAGAAGGAAAAAGAAAAACTTGGGTAATTGCCAGAACGTTTAGAGCCATCCCAAATGGCCCGGTGCACTTTCTAGTTAATCCATGTCATTAACAGCTTAGCAGTAGAGTTCGTCCTCCATGCAATAGACCTTATATACAACACAAAAAGAAAGAAAATTTTATTCCAAATGATGATTAATATCTTGTCCAGCAGATAAATGTTGATATTTGCTTTGCCAATCGGATTTAACAGCATGCGTGGGCTCTTGCCACGACTACAATCAAGATGATCAGAATGGAGAGAAGCAAGGGTGATCTAACTTTGTCATCAACTTCATCTCTGGTCTCTTTGGTTGGTTTTTCTCCACCAGGAGGTTGGAAAACCTGGTTCATCAGCAATTGGAATTGCTGGATGAGCTCAGCAATTTTATGTCTGATGACGTCCACGGCCCACTTCAACATGCTTCTAACCATGTCTGGATCTTCATCATAGTTTAGAAGCCTGCAATTTCCAGCTGAAAAAAACGATGGTGTCGATTAAAGCAAGTTACAGGTGATAAAGGCAAATTGACAAAAGATCTATTAAGCCTAATGGTCAGCATAAAAGAAAAATGTGACAAGGTCAATTGCACCAACACATTCTAGCTTTTCAAACCTGTGTTGCATGGCTCCCAGAGATTCCGCACCATTTCGTTGTTCATGAGACATGGCTCCCAGAGCTTCCGCACCATTTCGTTGTTCATGATAGCACTCCACACAGCTTTGTCAGTTGATAGAGAGATGACCAATCTCTGTAAAGAATGAGACCCTCTTTTAGGTGACGATAAAAAAGCCCAGAGCCATTAATAGTTTTTTGTGAGGGTTTCAGTGCAATAAAGTCAAACTTATGAAAATTCTGCTACCTTCAAATCATGCAATCTCATCGTCTTAAGTTTTTTTTACTCATGGGTGATGCCTAAGGTGGCAACCACGCCGTGATTGTAATGCAAGTACCGGAGACAAGAGGATGTACCTTAACAGGTGAATCTGTTTGCAGCCAACGAAAGGCATCAAGGACTCTTCCATAACCATGGGAAGCCAATGCCCTGAAAACACAAAAATAGACGGTATTGCAGCGGCCAGTTAAACTCTGACTCAAGTGAAGGAATCCCCTCCGCAAAGCAGCTGAGATAGAGTCATACTACGTGTACACTGAAAAAAGTATATGCAAATTATACGTATAACAATCGATTGATTATTTTGTATTAAAAAAATAATAAAAAATACGTTTATTTTTATTACGATTATTTATAATCAACTGATTAGACTAATCAATTGATTGATTACTATGCATATAATCTTTCTATGATTTTTTCTGTGTATACCTGGATTTTCCGGCTGAGACATCAAGTTTGTGAAACGTGTTTAAAGCAGTTTGCTAAGATATTGAACAGAATCGAACCTCAAACATCCTAGTTTATATCTTATCCTTATCCATCGAAATTTCTCCAAACTAAAATTACAATTGCAATAAAAGATTTATTTCAAGTCAAAATGCAATTGCAAATTAGGCAGCAAGAATTCTAAAACCCTCAATTAAAGCTCTTTCTTTGAACAACTTGGAAGTGGAAATGGACCTAGAAGACTCTTTAATTTTGTATCACGCACTGTGAGATATTAGCACAGCACCATCTAAAAAAAAGAGGCAAAAATGCAAATAATGTCTCACACATATACACACAAACAAAAGAAAAGGAGGCACTCACTCTTGAAGAGCAGCTATGGCATTTTCAACTTCAAATCTTGATGGAACTTGTCCCAAAACAACGTCAAAAAGAGACCCACCTGGTCTTTTGTCTTCTTTTCCAAGTACACAATCGATTTTTGAACAACTACCAAGGGAGCAACGGGAACAAGCAGCAGTACAAGACTGTCTTAGAGGTACACTTTTATTGACAGCAACTGGAAATTTGGAAGAAGAAGAAGAAGAAGAAGAAGAAGGAGGCAGAGAGGATGATGAAGGGGACGAAGTCTTGACTTGAATCATTGGAAGGTCAATATTAATGGCTCCTCCTCCTACCATGTTTTTTCCGGTCGTCGGTCTCTTTTCCAGTTTCAGATCACTAGACCAGCTTTAGGATACGTTGTATAGAAAGAACCGAGTGAAAAATAAGCATAGTTGGGGAGCCAATTGACTAGCTGCACGTCAACGTCTTTAGACCAACCACTGCACCCAGAATCTGCTTTCCTCCGGTAACTTCAGGTGTAAGGTTGAGTAAAGTTGGATCCACGGACGCGGGACACAAACAAAGGAGGAGTTGACGGGTCGTTTATTTGTGTAATTAGTCAATATATTTATATAATAAAATATTTAATTATTATAATAAAATTAAAAATATTTTTTTTATTTATTTTTTATTATAAAAATAAAATATTTTATTATAAGAATAAATCAACTGATTGTATAAATATACAAATATATCAATTATCATATCTATTCTCTTGCGTCCCCGTATAATTTTCCAATTAAGTCTAGAGTTGAAAGCCACTGTGTTATAATCATTTTTTGTTTTGGTCCTCAACCTGCGCTCTAATCTCTCGAAGTGTTTGGCGCGCTTGGCCACCAGTGCCGACAAAAAGGGTACACTAAAGTTGATATTCCGAAAAGAGCGAAGTTTCGGGTTTTTGAGATATTAGTCGGAATGTGCGGTAAATTGAGTAATAAAATATAATTATTTATTAATAAAATATAATTAATTTGATAAAATGTAAAATAATAAAATTAAAAATTTAAATTAGATGAGAGTTATTATAAAATTTAAAAATAATGATCACATATAATATATATAAAAAATTTTAATTATATTTTATTAATAAACAGTTATATTTTGTGGTAAAGTTCAGCTGAATTGTTCATGAGTTTGGCTCCGAAATTTTGCTGATCAAAAGAAAAGCAAAAACGCAACGGACCAAGAGCCCAATTGAACTGCAAACAAATAAAAACTAGCGTTCACGGTATTGTCTCTCTCCCTCTTTTTTTTCCTTTCTTATCTAATTTTCTCGCTTTCTTTTTTTGTCTCCAACCCATCCAGGCTGAGAAAACTCCTCCGACAAATTTGGCAGAAAACTATTACCATTTTTTTGTCTTTGAATTCCATTTTGTTTTTCTTTTTTTTTCCCCATCCGTTTCATTTGGTCTGAAATTGCTTTCATCTCAAAAGGTGCGTTTTCTTTTCCTCAATTTTTGGCACTCCTGATGGTGTTTCTTTGCTGGCAATTTTTATTTATTTATGTTTTTATTCATTCTTTTGGATTCTGTTTTAATGTTTAGCTAATGTTTGAAATAATTTGTTAGATGATGCAGGAAAATGCGATGAGGTACGTGAAGTTAGAGAAAGAACAGGCAGCGCCTGTGGAAGACATTACCCCTGGCGAACTCAATCAGCCTATCCAAGTCCCTCAGGTTTTAATCCTTGTTTGTTCATATAGTTCGCATACATGAGTTATAAGTTATATGAATTTTTTCTTGTCATTCTTTTATTTCTACGTGATGCATTGTTGCAGACTCATGACATGTGAATTATAAAATAAAGGACATTCATTATTAAAGCGGGCAGACAAGTGACTCTATGATTAAAACTTCTATTCTGTTATGGTATTTTTAATCTCGAATTTAATTTGGTGCTTCTTTATTTATATGGCTTCTTATTTATATCTACGTACATGTGGATTAATGTGACAATTTTCCAACATAGCCAAAACAAGGCCTTGCCGTCCTCTGCTCTTCTTCCTCTTTTTTTTTTTCCTTATCTGTTTGCAGTTGCACCTCTTTTCCTTGTTTCCTTTTTTTTTTTTTTTAATGTTTGGATAATTTTTGCACTTGCATTTCTAATGTCTAAATTAGAATTAAGGTTTCCTGACGTGTTTATTCACATCTTTCTTCCCCACTTCTGGGGATGCTGTTGGACAGTTAATTGTTCACAGATGTCACGAATGTGGGCAACCTTTGCCAGAGAGTTATGAGCCTCCGGCCGATGAGGACTGGACGACTGATATTTGTGGCTGTGCCGAGGATCCTGAGAGTTGTAAGGATTTATAATGTTTTGCTGCCGTTACCAAATTTTCATATAATCAATTTTTTAGAAATTTATGGAGTAAATTTGACACCCTTTGGCATACATCAAGTTTCAATCAAATTGAATATGTGGTAGAAGTTTATCGTCAATCGTTTTAATGCCTAGTAGTTTTTTTAGATTCCAGCATCTTGCAAAGTGTGAGAAAGAAGCAGATAATTGACTATGATGTTAGATTCAAACAACTGGAAGAATTTGTACGATTATAAAGGTTAAATAAGACTCGAACAAGCTCTCATTGTTCATTTTTCTTTGCCCTGGAAGGAGTGGTCACAAATTATAGGGGAGGGGGTAGGATGAGGAAGTGGCAGGAGATCGAACCCAAGCCACTACAAAGAGACTCATAGCCTCTTTGTCGTTGGGCTACACCCAGTCCTTATCTTACAGTGTTCATATATAGTCAAAGAGTTTCAATATCACTCTGCATAATTGAGTTGTTCCTAGTTTTATTTTATGGTACACGGATGTCGTCTTTATTTGATAATGTTTATCTCATTAATAAATCGCTAGACTTGCGTTGCAGGCCGGGCAGGATTTTTATGCCCGTGTGTGTTGTTTGGTCACAATATTGAAGCAATGGGGGAGGATATTCCTGGGACCACTGCCTGTGTTTCTCATGCTGTATGTGTTGAAGGTGGACTGGCAGTTGCAGCTGCAACTGCACTCTTGCATGGTATAATAGCTCCTGACACTTCGTGTCTCATTTGCCAAGGCCTTGTGTTTTCCTGGTGGATATGTAGTATCTACACCGGTCTGTTTCGACAGTCTTTGCAAAAGAAATATCATCTCAAGGTAATTCTTATTTCACATGTCATTCAGTTTTTATCTTAAACTTTCAGGAGAATTTGAGGTCTAACGGCTTTATTTAACAACTGCAAAATAGTTTGCAATGCAGCGAACGCATCATCATTCGCCTAGAAATTGTGTCTTTATTTTAAACTTTTATTGGGCCACTCCATCTAATTTGGATTTGCTGACTCATGAATTCTGCCAACTCTTTTGCAGGACTCACCTTGTGATCCATGCCTGGTACATTGCTTCATGCATTGGTGTGCCTTGTGTCAGGAGCACAGGGAGATGAAGAGTCGTCTATCTGATAATGCGGCTACGCAGATGACTATTGTTAATCCTCCACCGATTCAGGAGATGAACTCAGGCGAAAGTCACGAACCAGCATCATTAGCACCTGCAGGTACATCTTCTACATCAGTTGCCCCTTCTGCACAATCTTCTGAAACTGGCAAGCTTGCCAAATTAGAGATACAGCCGGCGTAGAATTCCTGAGCCAATTTGCACAGACATCATTCTGATTCGATGCTTTCGATCATGGAGATAACTCTAGCAAAGGAAAATATTTGTGTACTGAATTTTTATGTCTTAAACGATATTTCGAATGAAATAAAACTGATAATTTTTGAAATAAGACTAATAATTTTTACAACAAAAATTAAAATTTATTTATTTTTTTATTATAAAAACTATCAACTTTATTTCAAAAATTATCAGTCTTATTTTATTTGGCATGCTAATTGGGACGTAAAAATTTAATACATATATTAGTGCTCTAAACTAAATGCACTTATATATTTTTTTTCCAGTGCTTCTTCGTGAGAAATCGTTTGTCATCTTGCCTGTGATGCTAGAACAAAGCATATGTTGTATTGCTTTTTTTTTTTTTCCCCTCTCAAAATACTTGAATGCGAATTTTTTTGTACACTAGTAATGCACAAAATCTGCAAAATGAGCTAACTTTGGCCTTTTTATAGTTTTTGCTCAATGAAAAATGATTAGTAATGCAAACAAGAGAAGATCTGGTTATTTAAAAAATTTGTTCTTCAAAGGCCCCTGTTTGATTATCTATTATACAATTTCATATTAGTCACACAATTCTATGAATTATAATAAGTCATTCAATTACTTCCTCTAAAGAGTTTTTAAGAAAAATTTAAACTTCTTTATGAAAATTCTTTTGGAAAAAAGTTATTAATAATAAGAAAAATATAAAATTGTATAGTATAGTTTTTATTCTTAACAACTTAGATCTATTTCCATGAAGATTTTGATTGTCATGGGATGCTATAAGAATATGGATTTCAAATTAATTTTAGGTAACAGTATCGAGCCAAAATATTCTTTATTTAGTCCCAAAAGAATTTAAATAAGCAACTTAATAGAATTTCTGAAAATTTTAAAATATAAAAAATGAATAAATAGAACATCTGTTACAATATGAAACTAATGCCAATAAAAAACCAATATCTAAAAAAAATTATTTAAAATTAATCCAACTATCCAATTTATAGATTCATAATGTAGCGTGGTACCTTGGTCAAAACTTACAATAGCAACAAAGAAAATTGTGATCCCAAAGAATCATCATCCCAAAAAAAAAAAAAAAAGAGAACATTGCTACCCAAAAATAGTTCCTTTTTGGTGCCTGTCATTTGTAAAATACATCAAAATCTCCCACTAATGGTCATCTAACAATGGTTCCCTCACAATCACCTACTTTCTTGTACACAAAGATTTATTTTGAGAATCTGGCATTGAATTTTAAACACAATAAAATCAAAATCGAACATAAAAAAAACTAACTCAAATTTAATAGTATTTAAATAGAAAATAATTTTATAAAAATGTCAACAATGATAAAAATTTGATCTCCATCTATCAAACTAATGTGCTTGGGAACAACTTTGTTTGTGCCCAAAAACAATGTTCCTCAGTAACCTTCTTAAAAATCAATGGTCCTCCAAAAAAAATATATAAAAAATAGAAAAACAGTTAACAACGCCGCCGTTTTGACTTATGTGCTCAAGGCATTATTATTATTATTTTTTTAATTTACGAGGAGTCTCGTAATATATTTGAGAGAATAAAATAAAATTACGTAGAATTTAAAATTCTCACCTTCTAATTGTGAGATACCTTCTTAATTAGTTAAACAAATGCTTGACCTATGCTGCAGTTATCATTCTTGAAGACAAAATGGCAAAGCAGTGATTACTCATCCTCAAAACGACGTCGTTAATCAGTGAGTTATTTGAAAAAAAAAAACACAAGAAATACTTGCTTTCTGCGAAAAGCGAACCAATCGTCTTAATAAATTCAAGAAAATAAATAAATCTCAGCAACTTTGTTTTTTTATTTTTTTATTTTTCATTCTTATTCCCAAATTCTTTTCTCCTGATGATATATAAGAAAGAATCACTACATCATAATATTACAAATTATAAAGAAAAAGAGTGTTGTTATAATTTTTAATAGAATGCTGTTCGAATGTAATTAATTATATTTTATTTGTAATTATCTCAATTTTAAGTACAACTAAGAAAAAGAAATTATTATTATTTCTTTATATATAAAATTTCATTATTTGTATATAAAATTCAATCAGTTACATTTAAATAATATTTTTATTTTTTATTTTTTTAAGAATATGTAACTTTTTCCAAAAAAAGAAGAAAAAAAAGAAAAGAAACGAAAAGAAAGATAAAAATGAGCAAGGGAAGACCGGAAGAGCAAGCAAACCACAAAGTGGTTGCAAATACGGCGGCGGGTTCGGAGATCGCTCCAACAAACCCCCGAAACAAGGCGTGGCTCTACGATTAAGGGATTCTGAACTACGAAGCCACCACTCCCTCACCGGCAACCGCCGGTGAATCCTCGCCGGAACACTCGACAGGTAGGATCGCTCCCTCTTTGATAAAACCTATTTTTAGGCCCGTCTGGTTCAACCCAGCTAGTAGCTTGGTTTCTTTTTAATGTAATCGTAATGCTTTTTTCATTTTTTTTTAATGTAGTAATAATAATAATAATAATTAAAGAATGATGTGTGTAATAGATTCATCGTGAATAAAGATGGATGAGACTATGGAACAGTTACAGAGAAGTCTTGTTGAGCTTGAAACGGAGGCCGAGCACCTCCTTTTGGCCCGACATCAGGTAATTGAAACCCGCAAAGCCTAGACTTTCTATTCCTGAAAACAGCACATTTTGTGTGTTTGTGTATTGTGGTGGCTGTTGTTGTCTCTCATGGTACGATCTCTTATGTCTGTTTGATTCGCGATAAACTTTGAGAAAGGAGACGAGGAATCGGCTATTGCAGTTTTTCTTTGGTGTGTCTGTAGTGCATTTGGATTTGTAAAACAAAGGGGGCAGAGAGGTTTGTATGGTAAGTAGAAAGCAATGATGTCACTTGACTTGATGAAGATATTTGCTTGCTTCACCGTGTTTTAGTTTTCGGATTTTGACACGATCTGGTTTATGGCGATTAAAAAGAGATATTGTGGTGCGGTAATGATATATGTTATTGGATTGTTGTATTTGGTAAACAGGTTTTGTGTAGCCTTAACCAATATTACTGTAGGTGGTTGAAAATGATAAAGTGAGGAATGGGGACAGAGAAGCGCTCACTGCACTGAGGAAGATTGCCCGGACCACAAAAACTGGCATTCCCTCTTCTTTTGAGTCAATAATGAAGAATGCTAGTGGGTCAGGATCAAGGGCCTTGGTGAAGGAGATATGCGCAACATGTGGCAACCATGACTCAAGTGAGCGCACGTGGATGATGTTTCCAGGAACTGATACATTTGCCAGTATTCCTTTTCATGCTGCTCACACCATCCTGGAGACAGGTTTCATCTAAAACCCTTATGCTGATGCAATTACATATGTTAGTTTGTTGGTTAGTATGTGACTTTTATTAGAAATACTTTACTGTCAAATATCGTGTCATAGAGTAAGCATTTCTGCCGAATAGTTCCTTAACATGGAATCTAAGCATAAAGTATTTGCTAAGCTGATGAGTTATTTTTAAAAACAAAGTAAGCTACTGCATCTTGGAACTCTAGATCTTTGTTGACTTTGTGTTATTTCCAGTCAATTGTAGAAACCAATTTTCTAATGGCATGATATTATATTTGTTTATGCCTTGAACTTGTTTGGTCTTGCCATTGAAAATGCGCAAAATTTCAGATACATGGCAAAGACTGTGGAGTGAAACATGATCAATTTAGATGAAATTTAGGGGTGATAGGCAGTTCCCTTTTATAAGTTCCAAGTTGCATTATCTATATAAAAATTTTATATGCATAACAAATGGATTCCAAATTCCTTAACCCCTCTCTCCAGGACAGATACTCACTAGTTCCATTAATTCTGACAAAGAATAAAGTAGAGGTGGGATGGTTGCGTACCACCTTTAAGATCCGTGAAGAAAAAACTACAGCTTCCAACACATTAGGAACGAATCCCCAACGTATGATGTGTAATGCCTTCATCTTGGTTTGAACTTTTAAAGGAACCCAGACATTCCTTTTTAATTTGTTTGCCTAGGACTTTAAAAATGTACTTGTATTATTCATTGCATTAACTGATGGATCTATAATCCTTACTTGTTTAAGTTTTAAGTACTAGAAGCACCAAGGCAATGGCCATAGAATTTACTTTCCTTATAAAGTTATGCTGGTAAAAAAAAAATTTAGCTGTAGTGTTGGTGAATTCTGCTGCTATGATCTCCCAAGAATTTGGAAAACCAAGTTGACTAACCATTAGCCTTGGGGCTTTATTGCTGTCAATTGAGGACACAAAATTTCTTTGGAGAACCATCTCTAATCAACATAGCCTTTGGAGCTTTGTTCAACTCCTTATTTAACAAATAATGCACAGATTTTGCCAATGCCTCCTCATTGGCCATCCCAAGCATCTTGGAATGGAACTTAACTATTTTGATCTGAATGTCCTTTTGCTCTGTAGGTTTATTACAATTTCCATTGTTTAGCAACCATGATAATACTTTGAAATTCTAGATTTAATCACCTGTGGAAGAAACCGTTATTGTGGGCTTCCGAGTTAAATCAATTAATTCTTGATCTTTTATTTTTTTGGGAAAGTTTCTCTTCAGCATGGCCCAAAGAGTAATACTGATATGCTGCTGCTTTTCTACTTCAGCTGTATTAGGCTGATTTGGATCATATAGCAGTTGATCTTGAATTCTCTGCAATTTCTTCTTTGCCTCCAAAACTTGGGCCAGAACATTGGTGTAATTTTCATATTTCAGCTTCTTTAGGTCCACATTTAGTGATTTGAGGATGTTGCTTAGTTTGAGCGCTCAACTGCCTTTGACCAACTAATTTCATGCTTTGGATAGCTGCTACTTTAAAACCTGGGCGAGCAGGCCAGAATTTGAAAATTTTGGATGGCTTAGATCAAGATTCAATAGGAGCATAGCATTTTTTGCCATTATGGAACTTGATCAGTCTTCTGCTGGGGAGGTTAAAAATTTAACCAGCTATCCAGGAAGCTAGTATGCCGGTGTCCATAAATCAACACCATAACTTTTTCACGATAAACTCTTGCTACTTGCTCGTTTGTCCACATGATGTGTGGACCAGTGAATGCATGATTAGTTAAAATGTTAGGTCAAATCTCAAAGGGTCTTGGCTTTCATAGGTCTGAGTTGTTTTTTCAATGGTACTGATTGGTATCATGTCTTTTAAACCTTTGATGTAATTTCACTGGCTGCTGTTGTTTTTACTGGCTCTTTTTAAGAAATGGTTTACTTACATATTTGAATGGCATTCTGTTTATGGTCATGCATGTCTTAAGTTTATATTTTCTGTCATCATCTTGTTTTTCTAATCATCGCCAAACATTGGAAAGATGAGCAATAGATTATGTGGCTTTATAACTTTAGGTTTTTTCCTCTCTTTTTGATGTGGCAATTTTGGCGGCTGTCAAGATATAGGCAAGCTTTATTTTTATTTTTGCAATTAGTATTTATATAGGCCTCTTTATTGGGCAAATATTAAAATCAATAGATCATTTTGGAAGTGTAGGATTTTTTTTAATATTGTATTTGCTATTATGCAGATCAAGAACGTCTGGACTATGAGTCCAAAAAATTGCAAAGCTACGTGAAGGAGAAGTCTTTTTTAATTTCAGAAAAGGGTGCCCTTGCTGACAAGATAAGTCCTGGCGTTCTTAAATCTCTAGTTACTTTAACAGATAAACCAAAGTAAGTTGTGCCTCAGAAAATATGTCTTACCCACCTAATACTCTAACCATAGCTTTCGTGGATTAACTCACTGGTTTCATCTGCTCCACACATTTTGCCACTGCAAAAATAGTTGAGCTTTATGTATGAGCCCACGCATTTGCGTTTTGCTGTTGTGCAATGGTGTATCATGTTTCGATTATCAAAAGGTTAAAAAACAAAAAAACGTGTATCCTGCATCTTGGCTTGTTTTGCCTAGTGAAATATCTGACTGGGCCACCAGTAGCAAAATTCAGCTCAACGTGGAAACGAAACAAAGCTTCAGAAAAATAGTCTTCATCTTTTGTTTTGCTTGACAAGTACTGATCAAATGAATGAAGTTTATGAGCTTCAACATGTGCCGGATCGAATATGGTTGATTTTGATTACATAATAAATGGGTTTACGTGAGAGTTGAGACAATATTAATTGGTTCTTAGATGAAAACCTATCAGATGCAAATCTTGTTCCGTAAGGTAGATGATTGGATCTTGTTGGGCATCGTCACTTGAGCCTGTGACTACAACTAATAGGTTGTTCCGTTCACATCTCCCTTAGTAATTATGGTTCCTACCTTTCCCCCACTCAAAGAAGATGTCTGAAAAGAGTGTCGATGCCGGGGACCGCTTATGGAAGTTTCGTGGCGACTGCTTTAAACATTCGGGGATACTAGGTGAGGTCGTTTTTATTTATGTGGTCCAGTTTACCAGGAGTATGGTCTACATATAAGCCAATGGGACTTTTGTCTGATAGAAAGCAAATTAAAAACTTGTGGTTCTATTATGTCTCTCTGCATTTAGCATGATGGACCTTAAGATGCTGGAGGTATCCACTTTGATCGGCCAAAGGCTACAGTTTCGTCAATAAAGACTGGCTAAAGTCAAAAAGTTTTCAAGTTATAACAGCGAATGCATTGAACTCCCCATTCCAACCATACTTCCCTAAGCAGAGTAATATATGTCACCTTTAAGGAGGCTACAGGTATTGAGATGCGTATATTATATTTTAAGCTGGCTGCGAGACTCTCTGTTTCGAATACAATTCTAGTACCTCTAAATTAGTAACTGAATATGCTTGATTATTGGTTAAAAAACAAAAATTTCACTTCATGTTCCATCGACCTCTCTGTTGGTAGAGTTAGGGTGACGTAAAAAGCAACGAAAAGAAAACACATTGGCTGAAATAATTCATAAAATTCAAATTTGGCACAGAGGCTCCAATCTGCAATTTTGTGCATACGTACTGTTTATTTTTATTTATCAAATTTGCAAAGCCAACTGTTCGATCGGTGGCTGAATGACATTTATGTTAGAATAAAGATTAGTGGGCGAGGGAGGGGGACCGATGGCCTCCCGACCCTTTAGTGAAAAAAAAAAAAGTTTGAAATTTTTTTTTGAAGAAACCAAGATTAGGGTATAATTAAGTGTATTTAAAGTAATATTAAGTACAATTGAGATTTAATTTTGGAAAAAAAAAACAAAAAAAGAAAGTGGGAATCGGAACAATTCGGAGCCAATTTTGTTGGCTCATACAACAAAACCCTTTATTTTATTAGTGGTCAACTCGAAAGTCATTGAAATATAGAATCGACTTATGGAAATAGTATTACGATTTGAATTTGATTCACGAACATACTCTTCAATCTATTAATTGGGATTCGGATTTGAAATTAAATACAACGGAATAATTTGAAAATAAATTATTAAATTTGAAATGAATGAAACAAGTTGCAAATTAGGTGTCGTGCCTTGAGCATTTCATCCTAGCTCCATCGGTTGCATTATGCTCTTCTCCGTCAGGATTTGGAGTCCTATGAAAAAACCCACTGGATAGGTTGCCCTTCCACTAAACATTTGGTTAGCCGTGGCAGACACATTGTTTTTTTTTTTTTGTGGGTTTTTGTTTTTTCGGTTAAGCTCAGTATGTGCGTACTGAAGGCAATATAATATACTTTTTTATAAAACTAAAAACCTCATTCAGATAAGTGTTGTCGAGAATGTAAATTATTGATATTATATAAAATTCGTTATAAATTTTTTTTTCTTTTGAAATGTCTGTTTTTAAAATAGTATAAAAATAATATTTTAATGAGCATACCCTATGAAATTTTTTTTAAAAAAAAAACTTTATTATTTTTTTTTTGAGCTCAGTACTGGTGCACTTAACATTTCCCTTTTTCTTTTTCTTTTTTTCTTTTTTTTTCCAGATTCTGTAACTAATGACGGACAGTTTTGCAAAGCCACAGACAAGCTTCAAAGCGACCAGCGGAAATCAAATTCCAATACTTTGAAAAGAAATATCCACCTCTTGCGTACGTCACGGTCATCTTTCTTCTCCCAATTAGGCATCACAGAAAACAAACCTGTGGTTGCAGTGGGAATTTGGCAGCCAAAAGCGGGAAAGTTAGTTGTTGCCGTTAGCAGTTAGGATCCTCTCTTTGTTGTACAACGTAAGTAGCATAGATGCTGTGTTAAATTCGTGTAATTTTTATTGATTGAAGAACAATCCATCGATCATCATTGATAAGATAGGTTGTACGGGGATCATTCACGGAAAATTGAGTTAACAAAACAGATCTCTTGAAAAGAACTTTTTTTTTTCCTCATGAAACGAGAAATTGAAAAATTGAAATCAAATTGAAAATGGGGCGGTATGAGCTTTTCACCTCTTAACGGCCTTTCTCAACTCGATTCTGAATTAGTTGGAGTTCGATATGATCTCTAGATAGTGACAACCTCAGGTCAGAAAAACTGATTCAAAGAGTCCAAACAGAGATTAAACTCCTCCTCCTCAAAGGATTCATAGTGTCGAATTTCCTATAATTAGATTGGCTTTTACGCACACCAGGAATTATATAAACTATATACAGAAATAGAAGGCCAAAAGTTTCCAATACCAACAGAGAAATTCTGGGGTTCGTCTCTCTCAAAAGTTTAGAGTTACCTAAATCTTGGTTCTTCATCATCAATTCATCACCATCAAGATTGTCCATATTCATATTCCGCAAGCATTCGTAGCCAGCCAGCCAGCCAGC
Source organism: Carallia pectinifolia (assembly GCA_037832335.1). Lineage (NCBI taxonomy): Eukaryota > Viridiplantae > Streptophyta > Magnoliopsida > Malpighiales > Rhizophoraceae > Carallia > Carallia pectinifolia. The sequence goes on along the minus strand of CM075446.1, from coordinate 1,238,932 downwards.
AGAGCAGAGATGGATCACAACCTAATGCTACTGCAGAAGAAAAGTAAAGCAGAGATATTCGAAATCATCGACTCCGCCATCACCATCGCAGCCTCGCGATGGCCACAGGACTTCCTGGCTCGCAGGAATCAGACTCTCGAGAAGTTGTTTGCGTCAACGGCAACTAGCGATGATGATGACTGTGGTCCTACGACTAGTAGCATTGACAGCAATTCCTGTCCAGTTCCAGCAATAGAAGCAGACAAGAAGAAGGCAGGACTTATTATAAGGCTCAAGTTGCCTGCAGCCAAACCCGATGTTGCATCAAGAGAAGCAGACAAGAACGAGGAGGTCCCGGCAACAACGTCTGATAACAACATCAAGAAGAAGTCACGACATGTTTTAAGGCTCAAGTTGCCGGCAGCCAAACTGCAGGATGCTAATAAAGATCAATCCAAGAAGCCGCCGTTGGTTGTCCAGGAAACCGCCGCCGGGGCGTGCAGTGGAGTTCATCAGGCAAAAGAAGCTCAAGAATCCGCCGTGCCCATTAATGTCGGCCAAGAAGACAACCTGGACCAGCAACCACCCAAGTTGGTCGACGATGAAGATTTGTTGTTCCAGCAAAAGCTTGAAGCCAGCAAGAGAAAACTTCATGAAAGATACCAAAAAATTCAAGACTCAAGAAAGCGAACACGAGTGGTTGATTTGGCGGATGCCCCTAAGCCTACCGTTGATCCTAAGGCATCATGGAGATTTCGTTATGTTCGTTGAGAGGAATCGGCTTTGAAGGCCACCAATTGTTTATGGACGTTGAAAAGGAATCGGCTTAAAAGGCCAAAAATATCGGTTATACGAATCGGGTGTATTGGGGTTTATGGGTTTGAAAAACAGTGTGACGCCACTTGATGAATTGAAAGTTGGGCGTAATTGGGCTTAGGGTTCGAGAGCTTGAGCTTGTAATCTCCAACTTTATAGTAAAATTGTTGCTGCCCCTCCCGTGGACGTAGGTCACATTGACCGAACCACGTAAATTGTTGTGTTCTCTCTCTTTTCCTTTTTTTTTTTTTTTTATCAATTCGTTTATAACAATGATAACTTCTAAATATATAAATCAACCCTAATGTCATCCATTAGAAATTAACATGGTAATTATTCGCCAAAGATTGTTGGGTGTCCAAGTATTTAAACTATTTCAATGACCATGACAAATTTTTTGTAGATGGAGAGATGGGTGTCATGTTACGATAACTTTATCCATAGTTTAATTTAATTCACAGAAATCATGGTCATTACATCTTCTCTTCTTTTAATCTTTCTCTGAATCACAAAAACTGTTTTTGGTCTTTCGTGTTGGAGTTGGAGAAAAAAAATTCCTCATAACATTACCAACATTACGCAGACAGCAAAAGTTCGTAACTTAGCAAAACAAAAAAGTTAGAATAATATAGAATTGGGGTAAGTCCGTACGAACTAATTAACTTTCGGAAACAATTATATAATACAATCCACGTAATTATGCAAAATGAATTAGATATGACAGTTTGCCCAAAACTCGGAACACTAAATTCAGTGAAATTACTGAAATTGGTAAGGCGGTAGAGCTGAGACATTTGGGCCTATGATATTCCTAGCTACAACTATAATTCTTAAGAACTTTTTATTTGAATGCCGGACTGAAATTCAGAGTGTGATATTATATAAGTCTCAACAGAAATAATACATTTGCATTTCCAAACGATCCATTCGAAGTTGAGATTAACAGTCATGTGCATTTCATGTTTTTTTGCCTCTAATTCATACTAAACCAAAAAAAATTACAGTGCTAATTTCTTTTCTTTTTTTTTATTTATTTATAAGAAGTTTTATTGAGTATTTGAAGAAAAAAATAAAATTATATAAAATTTAAACTCTTCATCTATTAATTAAGAGACATTTCTTTTAACCAACTGAGTAATTGCTCAACTTCGTTACTAAGCGCTTTTCATGCACAATAAAAGCAATCTGCACTGCTTTGACCGCCTTTCCTATGTTATATAATAAAAGTTGTTTAGTAGAGGGAGGGCCTGGGCTTGGACACAGCTTAGGCCATTTCTACACTAATTTTTGTTGTTTGTTTTCTTTGTACTTTTTGTTATTAACCGTCAATTTCTCTCAACTATTTTTTTTAGGGTTCATACACCAAAAAATTATCAATTTTGAATGGAGTATCAAATTTGACACTAATTTTTAAAAATAATAATTTATTTCTTTTAAAATAGTTTCGTAATATATCTAACGTGCAGTCTATGGAATCCATTAGTTTTGATGGCGTGACAATTACACCTATCAACAAACACTAATGTGTAAAAAAAAGTATTGGTTAGGTGCTATCTCAACCAGAATTAGTAGGTCTCTTGAGACACTAAATAGATAGAGTTTAAACTTTTATTTTAAAAATTTTAGATTCAAATCCTAAGAAGGAAAAGTGAAATTTATGAGAGAAAAAAATTATTTATATTATATAACTTATAGTCTAATGAGTCTCTAATGAACAAAAAAAAAAAATTAAAAATAATAAAATAATAAGAAAAAATGCATGGCTGAGAATCAAATTTTGACCATCTTTCGATCCTTCCGCCTCCTCAACATCTCCGTTTGACTCTCTCCCTATGTTGCTAAAATGGATTGCATAAAATTAAGGTTGTCAGAACCGGATCGATTATCGAATCGAAAATATTAATAAGTTAAAATTCAACCAGTTGAATTAGTATTTATATATATATATATATATATATATATATATATATATATAAAAGTAATTTTAAAAAATAATATTTATATATAGTGATTAAATATTAATTTTTTTATTTTTAATGATTAAATTAAAAGTTTGATAAATTTAGGATTAAATTAAAAATTTTAATTAAATTTAAAGCTCCAATTATAATTTAAATAAATTTTAGGATCAAATTATAATTTATAAAACTTTTATTTGGTTTAAACCGGTCCGATTTTTCATCAATTCTTGACCGATCTGAATTAAGTGCCAAAAATTACTATAAACCAGACCGGACCAGCAGATGTGACAATGTCATAAAACCCACCCTCGCAAAACCAAAAAAAAAGAGACAGAAGAACGTGGGAATTTTACATCTATTATTTTTTATTTATAATAGATGTAAAATTATAAATAAATTATAATTTAAAAAAAATCAAATTAAAAATTTCTTTAAAATTTTATGTACATATAATTTTCTTCCATTAGTAATACATCGTACATTGGAGATTCGATATCTTGTGTTCTTTGATTTCATTGGGTTTATATATAAGATAAGAGAAAAAGTATACTGTTTAAAATTTTTTTAATTCAAAATTTGCTTGAATTGTAATGAATATTTAGTTTTTTTGTAATTATAATTATATTTTTTATAAAAAAAATATATTTTTTATTACAAAAACATCTACTGTTGTTATAAAAAAATTATAAATTCGTCACAATTCGAATAAAAGTCAAGTAAAAAGTTTTGAACAATGTACCATTCCCATAAGATAAACCCTTCCAGCTCCAGCCCGAGTCTCAAATAAAACATGCACTGGAGAGGTGTTGGACTGCGAATGGGAAAATCCGCCCATAATAATGCTCTCGGGAGACGAACCCACTCCTCAGGAGCAGCACCAGAGCCCCAGATTTTCGATCGTTACGCCTCCTCGCAGTCCTTCAACGAGCAACCCATCGTTCCTCAACTATCACCAACAGCTAGCTTGTTTCACTTTCACCACCCAATCACCACTACCCATCGTCAGGATAATCAAGTCATCGACTCCCTTCTTGACCCTCCACCACCGCCACCACCACCACGGCCTCGTATAACCTTGTCCCGAAAGCAGATGAAGTCTCCCGCACTGATGACTTCACGGAGAGGACAGGGCTGAATTTGGGCGGCCGGACCTATGTCTCAATCGCGGAAAATGATTTCGTGAACCGACTTTATAGCCAGTCTAGACCCATGTAGGCCTCCGGATCGCCGAACGTGCCTAGGCGTCAGGCCGAGGGATGCAATGCGGATCTTACTCTCGCCCAGCTCTACTACAGGCGCCTTAAAGTCTGCGAGTTCCACGCCAAAGCTTCCACTGCCATCGTCTCCGGTTTGACTCAGCCGTTCTGTCAGCAATGTAGCGGGTGTATTTTCTCCATTTTACCAAAACGCCCTCGCCAACCCAATGCATTGCCTTCGCCTTCCTCCCCGTTTTTTCTAATTTTTTCTTCCCCCTTAATCCAATCGCATGATCTTTCATATTCATAATTAAATTCAGAAAAGTTACAATTTCAGACCAAGAGAAACAAAAAAAAAAAGAATTCGAATGTAATTGATTTTCTTTTTATAATTAGTTACACTGACCATTCAATCGATGACACGTTGAATTGGACCAATTACGTTTTTTCAAACACATTTTCTTTCCTAATGCTCAAATTCAATTACGACATGAATACAATGGAATGTCAGAAATGCCCTTGTGAATGGTGTTTAGGTACTAGTGATTGGTTTCCTGTGTACACTGTTGATTCCGAGGGCATATCTGTCCGCATGCTTTCTACTCTAGCACAAAACGACTCGAGAAGCAAGTAAACTAATTAGTTTTGTTTTGCTTAACAATGAAACTATGTACAAGAACCACCCGCGCAACACTTGTAAAGTCGTAAGAACTGATGGCAGACATCCTTTTATTCGCCTTGTTTCTTGGGTTCGGTGGCAAATGGCCACCTGGCCGTACTGCCTCCTGGAAGCGTGGAACTGTGTCTTTGTTCTCAATGATTAGTATTGTGTTTGGTAGATTACCTTAAATAATTTTACAGTAATATAAACAGTTAAATTATTAAATTTTAAAAATAAATAAATTATTAAATATATTAATAAGACGATATAATTATTTTACAATTATTTAAATAAAATTATCTAACATTACCGTTTTGATTTTTTCGGTACAATAATTAACATTGTCTTCGGCACGCGTTCATGCTTCCGGCCTGGTGTTGCGCCCGTGTCTCTCTCTTGTGCTGTTTTGCCTCATAATTAAACAAGTCATTAGCTTAAATAACTACTTAAACTAACAAAAACTTGTGATCTCATGAGATTCCATCTTCTTCCAGAGTTCGATAATGGAGAGCTCAGTTTCCGGAGGAGATTGGCTGATCACAATCGCCGCAGGCGAAAGTCCCACCAGACGAATCAAGGGAACCAAAAGTCACAACTACTAGAAATTGCCCCCAATCCCTATTCAAAAAAAAATTCATGTTATGTCGCGTTGTGAATTTTTTTAGTCAAGTAAGTTAAATAGAATTCGGGTCATCATATTTCAACACTAATAATAAAAAATTGAAAAATTTTCAATCTATGTAACCAAACCTATTATTTTAATTTTTTTAACAAAACTAAATTTAAAATTAAATAGTATTACTTTAGAATTTAAAGTATTGATTTCAAATAATATACATTAATAAATATTAAAATAATGCAATCCATACAACAAATTGAGCAATGCTCGGTCCGTTTACCTTTTTTCCTAACTATTTATATTTTTAATTTCCTCAATAAATTTGATATTTCACAACCAACTCGGTTTAAAGTTCGGCACAAGGCCGAAGTCTTATGGGGGAATGCAGTTTGGAGCCCGCGAAAAAGATCTTGTAAAATTAGAACCCTCCTCCTAATCATAACATTAAAAAAAAAGAAAAAAAAAAAAAAGACAAACAAAGAAAAAAGGACAAGTATTGGTATCTCACTAACCACGAATTGCATATTGTATCACAACATTGGGCCAAATCGGAAGCAAACTAATTGGAATGGGATCATGACAAAAATGACATTAAGGCCGAATTACAATTGTCAATTGTGATTTAACGCAAAGTGAAAAGGCATTAAACATATTGACCCAGCAAAAAAAAAAAAAGAAAAGGCATTAAATATTCAATAACACACTTTACGTAGAATTTCAATAATACGATTTAGTGATCATAGTAGTCTCTTATAATAGAATTATGCTCGATCTTATTAATATTCGGGTAATAGATTGACCTCTTTTTGAAGGAGGCACAAAAAATTGGGAGTTATATTGACTTCTACTTACAGATTCAATAATTGATATATCTGTCATAAATTTTTTTTGTTGTTAAAAAAAAGAATTTCATTATTAAGAAATGGATGGAATGTATTTAATAATAATTATTAATTACTATGCATTAAAAACTATAAAAACTACAACTACCAATTATGATTATAAATTTATGAGTTTGTATTTATTATTGCATCTAATTTTTCTACAACTCAATATTTTTTTTGTCATAATAATGCTTCAGAGGCGGTGACTAGTGACCATGAAATTGACACAAAACCTATTTTTTTGTTCGTAGAGAAAATGTTAATTCATCATTAAAAAAAACAAATAAGAGAAACTAATCAAATCTTAAACCCCTCAATGAGAGACATATTTTTAATTACTAATTACTCTAATTGAAATGGTTCAGAACGTATTTGTTACGCACAAATATATGAAAGGCGCGTGGACTTGCCTCATAGGACAAGTGCAGCATCTGCCTCGCCTCCCTAATCCCTGGTACGATGGGCCCCATCCCTCGATCAATTTTCTTCTTCCATTAATGTTGCGTTTGGAGTGAGTGGAAGGATAAAGAAAGGAGAGAAAAAAATAAAAATAAAAAAATAAAATTATTTAGAGTAATAAAAAAAATGAAGAGAACAAAAGTATAATAAAAAAAAAAGTGAATAAGAATTTGTGAGAGAAAAAATGAAAAGAAAATAAAATTATTTGAAGTGATAGAAATATGAAGAGAAAGAAAAAATAAATAGTAATTTGTAAAAAAAAAATAGAGAAAAAATAAAATTATTAAAAATAATATAAAAAATAAAAAAATATATAAAAAAATATATAATAATAATTATATTTTTCTTTCTCTTATTTTCTTTCTTATGCATAACAAACATACAGTAAATACTTGTGCCGCAATGATCGTCCCAAACCTTGTGATGGCAGTGTGGAGCCCATACTTTCTGAATGCGATTTGCTAACTCTACCCCACTGTTCATTCATGGAGGATACTTCTGTCAAGAGATTTTTATTTAGATTTTTTTAAAGTAAATATAATTTATTTATAATTTTATTTACATAATAAGTGATATTTATTTAAATAAAAAATTATAAAAATATTTAAATAATATTAAATTATAAATTAATTTTATTTATAAAAAAATAAAATTAATAAATATTCTCAACGGGCAACTTGTCTTCTAGTCCTTGTTGCTTTGGGTTAGGGAGCGACCGATCCGAACCAGACTGATTGTCGGCCAGAGGTCTAAAACTAGCGAAAGGGGCAATCCGATCTCAGTTCCTCTTTCGGGCCATTTTTTTTTGTTTACAAAAATACAAACAAAGGAGTCGATTTTTTTAGAAGAGCATACAAAATTGACCGTTGGTTTTTTTTTAAATTAAAAAAACACCCAAATTAATTTTTCTAAAAAAATTTACAAAAACTATTGAACCATGACCACCGCTATTCTTATAGAGCGTCATTACGTCTCCTGAGAATTATGCCCGACTGGATGCCCCATCCTATGTGGCACGTGGGACCCACTAATATAACAATAAAAAAAGTACAGTTTGGCGTTAAAATTAAAATTGAGACAAGCAAATAATTTAAACAAACGGCGTTAAGGTTTCTATCAAGATTTTAAAATTTGAAATTCAAAATAAAAATAAGAAAAAAAAAAAAAAAGACACTGCAACCTAGTGGTTGCCCCATCACTTTCGTTTCCAATTGTTCTTTTGGCTGGATTGTGCTCATGCGTTCCACAGCGGTGGCTAAGAGGAAGCAGAGGTTCTTTCGATCTCCTTAGTCTGTACTTGAAAGGTAAGGTTACTCAATATTCATGGTCCCACCGACAACAAAAGAAAAGGAGTAATTTGTTCATGAAACGAAAGGCGATTGGGTTAAGCAGTGAAAAATTCTTTGTCTACAGAGGCTTCTTTGCATAAATCAGCAGTTATATCATTGCAAGGGTAGAGGACGGCAGCAGCTAACATTACTTGCGAAGTTTAAAGTCTTGGGTGGTGGGAATTGGGGTTTGAAGCCGAAATTGGCGACAAGAAGGAAGATGTGACCCTTCTGAACCTTTTGTCTCAGTAAGTTGTAATTGCCAGTTGAAAGATGTGCATTTTTCTACAATGGGTAGTAGGATGTCTAATACTCTTATTCATTTAAACATTGGTGGTTTGTTTCTTTTCTTGTTATCGTGTGTTCCCTGCAAACAAGGGTTTATATTTGGACAAGAACTTCTGTTGGGAGATGGGTTATATTTTGTCCAGCTTGGATTTTAGGTGGTTGCTTTTTTTTTTTTTTGAGATCCAAGTGGTTGTTTTTTTTTGCTATTGTGACGTAGGGTTGTTATTTCAATTGCTTGTAGATTATCTAGGTCGAAGATGAACGAGAATATTGTTTTTTCCTTAATTTTTTCTTTGATAAATTAGTTGGTTTTCAAATTGCGGGGCATGAACTTAGTTGCTCAATTTCAAGTCTTAGTTCAGAAATTTCTAGCATTGACCCGTGTTTTGGGTTTTATTGGCTACCATAAATCGTAATTACCAGGTGAAAATAGTAAGATTAAGATAATTTTTGTTTGGTTTGTTGCTGGCATTCCTCTGCAGTCAATTAATTTTATGCTAGTGTGCCTTATTTTGGTGGTTGAAGTGGAGTATGTTGGCGTCTTTAGTAATTGTAGCTCTACCTTATAAGTGAAGTCATTGACGAAAGGGAGAATTTTGTACTAAACATGTAGTTTAAATTTAGGTTTCATAGATTAATATTGATATAATATCCTCAGTAGGGGAAAGAGATTAAATTATAAATGAGATAATGTACATTAAGTTAAACGTGAAAAAGTTCGTAAAGGATTATATATAATTATATTGTTTGTAAGTAATCATAACACGTTGAATTTAATAAATAAAATGCTAAGCCAATGTTGTTTCATTGGTTATAGCAATGTGAAACAAGGGATATAATTTCGTTGATTTTTTTGCACAGCAAGTGGTATATGGCAAAATCACGAGAAGCAAGTAAGAGGCCTAAAAAGTTTTGTAGTGTAAGTATTCGTCAAATCACCCATATGCATCTCAGTATTGTATGTTTCTATATTTTGAGGTCAGTAAATCAATATTTTGAATGATGATTTTTAATGTGCAGCCGAAAGTTCAAGCTGAAGTGTCAAAGGCATGGCAGTTGTTATCATAAATTGTGAGTGAGAGATTAGTAAAAGAAGCAAAAGCCGCAAAGCTAAAATTCTCAGTTGGGGAACTTGATGGACTACATTGGTACCAAAACTAAGGCTGAAATTCTCACTGGATACATCCTGAAAATGTCTAAATCCTTTGATAGAAAAAAGGATTGGGCTATGATCATATTTGTTACTAAGCCTTTGAAGAAACAAGCCAAGGGATGGTTTAATGACAAAGAAACTGGTGAATCTAAAGGTGGCCCTAATGACTTCAAAGCATTGACTTTGTACTATTTTACATATAATCCGAGATCTCTACAATGAGGGCATGCCTTAAGATCCTTATCTCAGTTTCTCATTGTGTGCATATGGGCAACTTTTTGATATAAAGAAAGGCAAAGCCCGTGACAATGATTATTGGTGTACTTCATCCCCTCAAGGATTGGTTCAGTTACTCACTAAACTTCAATTCGGATATCTATGACTGGATGGATTCTTGCAAGCATGCTCTGAAGAATTCAAATGCATCAAAAATGTTCTTTGTTACTAGTGTTTGAAGCCAAATTTTGTGTAGATGCGTGATTGAATGTGGTCATCTAGTATAACTTCGTTGCCTTTGTCTTTGCCTTTTGTTATAGTCACGTTTGTTAGAAGTTTTGTGAAATGTAATTAGGGATTTTAGTGCTATTATTAAATCAAATGTTGGTTTGCCGTCAATGTTTTCCCAGTCAAAAGAAATTTATATTGCTTGTAATTGTGTTGCAGAATATTACTGCAATCAGCAGGTCATATTGCTTTCTTCCCTACGAATAAGATGTCATTTGGTCTTTGCATTTGTTTGTTTGTTTTGTTCAATCATGCATTGTTTTTGGCTCATCCTACTTGGCTTTAGTGGAAAAATTAAAGAGGAAAAAATATTCGGCTCTTAATCTATTCCCAATTCAAAAGTAGTTAGACTCATTGCTGTTGAATATGGTGTGGATTAGAAACCAGATGATTTTGTCCCAAAATTTTCTCGGGCATGTATTAAAAAAGTAACAACTTATCAACTTTTTGCAACCACATTAATGAAAAGAATAACAAAATAATAAAATATATCTTATCGTATTTTTTTTTTGTTACACAAATTATACATGTGGTTACAAAATATTAATAGTTGATTGCTTTTTCATTACATGTCGGGACAACTTAGTGAGGACAATTTCTCCAATTTCAGAGTTTAATCATTGTTAAATCTTTTTCGTCAAATATGTTCTTGGACAACTTTTTTGTGTACACCTCTTGTAAAGTTAATTGCTTTTTATTTTTTTCAAAAAAGTTTTGGATCCGGAGAAATTTTCAATGCTAAATTGTTTCGATATGTATTAGAAAAGGAATTAATTGTTAATTTTTTGCAATCACATGTATATTTTGTGTAACAAAAAAATAAAGTAATAAAATATGTTATTATTTTTTTTGTTACTTTTTTTTATTTATATGGTTGTAAAAAATTGATAATTAGTTAATTTTTGAACTGAGAGTTGAAACTATTTTTTCATCTATTTTTTCGTTGCAGAAATTAAAAGTTTTGTTGCACAAATAAATCCGCTGGTTGCACAAAAAAAATTTTCCATCTATTTTGCGTCTTCTTTTTTCCATCCACGTAATGGGGGTCATAGAAATTAACATAGACCGTAGTAATTGCATTTGGTAAAAATCTTTTAGTAAATATCGTGCACTTTTTTTTGGCCAAAAAATATCATGTAGTTTATAGTTCTAATCACCTGGTTATCTAAGATGTTTTAGTTTATCAGGTCCAACAAATCTTTGTTTGCCTCATGATCATTTTTTATATTATTTGTAATAAAAGTCTGCACACTTTGGAACACGAGCCAAACCTGACCTGATAAATGTTGGCCCTTCTGAATTGTAACCCTCAAATGAGTATTGGTGAACTGAGAGTATTTCAGAGTTCCCTGTAGGCTTGACTGGCTTCACTTTCGCAATTCCCCAATAAGAAAATGTAAAAAACATATGGCATTTTACAACAGCAGCCCGTAATATGTAATAAAAATCAAACAAAGGATTGGTGCAAATAATGTTGTTTTATATTCATTAAAAGATCTACATCTAAGAATGAGAGTGTATTAGTTTTTCCCATATTTGTTGTCATCATGACAAGAAATGCAAATTAGATAAATATAGTCTTACCCCCATTACACGGTACTAAAAACATAATTTATAATATTGTATTAAGGAACAAAACAATGTGTGGTAAAATGAGTTTAACAGCTAGTTTGTGGTTTTTATCTATCCGTCGGTACCTTCTTAGTTAGGATGGAATGGTGGACATAAAATTTGCTTCCAATAGTTTTTTACAATAGTCTACTAACTATTTAATATTGCCATTAGCCATACAGTCCCTGATGATGGGTTACCTCGGGGTTCCATCCTACTTGCCAACGATTTAACATCTGCATTTTCGACAACATTAGCACAATTAACCAATTGCTATGTATATACTTTCATATTTGAATTTACAATTCAAATAGTACTTATGATAAAACATACCAAAGGAGGATGCTGCATATTACTGCCAGGAATAATCCAATGTGTGTTTCAGAGCATGTCATAGCCAGTACCATACCCTGCCCAAAGATGATAGTCTCCTGAAAACAAATGTGCTAACCGACCAACTTGTTCTGCACCCTGCAACAACAGACAAGCAGCATTGATTGCAAACTATTAATATGTCTAAGTATTCAGATGGTGTCACATACGAATTTAAGGTAAATAAGCCTATTGCCAATAACTGACAATCAATTGAAATACTACCTCGCTACTATCATTAGCAATATTTGGTTTATTTTCCGACCATGGCCACAAAGAGGATGAACTTGGTTGTTGGAGCCTTCCTTCATTAGCCTAAATGAGACAATTTTGGGATTGATTGAAGATATGATCACTAAAAGCCCCATAGTTATTAGTGTTAATTTTCAAAGTTTCTTTCCATACATGTTTGTAAAAGTGTATTAGAAAACAATTAAGAGTTTCATAAATTTTCACTCAAGATCAAATGCATATATATAAAACTTCAATTATAAAAATAATGGTAAAAATCAAGTTTCACAAATCTGTGTATTAATATAGCTTACTTGCTGAAGTAACCCTGTAACAGCAGATCTTGTGGTCGGCTACAATGCAATTTGTGGAAATGTATTAGAAAACAATTATAAGCCTTGCAAAAGTTTCCTCAACATCAAGTGCATATATACAGAAAACAATTATAAGACTAGTAGTAAAATCAAGTTTCACACATCAGTATATGGCCAACCTGTTGACAATGCACTGTAGCAGAAGGTCTTGTGTTTGGCTGCAATGCATCTGGGGTCATTAAAGGAGTTTGCCTCATAGACAATGCTCTTCTACGAGTGCCTCTCTCTATTGATGACATGTACCTCTTTGTTCTCGGCCTTCCCCTTCTCTTCACTGTTGTTGGATCTTTGTACCTAATATTAGAGCCATGATTGGCTGCCTCATCATCACTTACATCAGCCCTACGATTAATCCCAACATGCTGGCCAGGTATTGTTGGACCACTAGGAGTCCAATTCTCTAGAAGTCTAATCTGGTCTTTGAGCACTCTCAGCAAATGTTCAAACTTACTTTTATCCTCAATTGCCTTCTGAACAGATGAATAAAATGCATTCTCCAACTCTTTAGTGCGTCGAAAAGCTATTGTACAATTACTCTTACTAATTTTCTTTGTGCTATGACATCGAACAATATCCTTCCTCCATCGACTCAATATATACCTCTCGGGTATCAACCCAACATTATTACTAGCAAGAACCTTGAAAATGTGTGAACATAATATGCCCTTAAACTCAAATAATTTACAATTACAATTGATAATATGGTCGTTTGCATTAAACTTAACCACGAATCTTTTGCAATTATTCTTCTCAGACTCACTTTTTACTATTTCCATAACCTCACACATTATATTGCTGCCCTCCTCAGCTATCACTTTAATATCACAATATATGATATCTATCAAATTTTTTTGTACTTGCCTGAAAATATTATTTGTGTAAGCATTACGAAGTTGTACCTCAAATTTGAAATGAGTCACGCAAGGAATTTGAGAATTCAAAGTCAAAAAATCCTCTTGCATTTCCTTTTCTACCTTATCTTGTACGGCCAGCTGATATTGCTCAACAAACTGCCTTAGCGTTGTCCTCGAGTGCACATAACCATCAAAAAAAGAATGCATGCTCTCACTCCTTTGAGTTGAGGACATTCCAGCCCAAAAAAAGGAGTTCACATAAACAGGAGCCCACTGCTGCCTATTTTCAAACAAAGTGGCTAACCAATCATTTGACTCTAATTGAAACTCAAAAAGCATGCTTGTCCACTTCTCCTCAAATTCTTCCACAAAAAGAGTATCATATATCACTTCCATAAAAGCATCTTTCAAAGCCCAATACTGAGAATTTCTTGCAAATTTTTTTGGATGCTTATTTATAATGTGCCACAAACACCATCTATGTCGAGTATTGGGAAAAACAGTCTTTATGGCTTCTCCGATGGCTCCACATTGATCTGTGATAATGCCATTCGGGTGGTTGCCACCCATGCAACTCAACCAAGACTCGAAGAGCCACTTATATGTCTTCGTCTTCTCATTGTTAAGTAGAGCACATCCTAAGAGGATTGAATGGCCATGGTGATTAACACCAATAAATGACGCAAAAGGCATTTGGTACTTATTCACAAGGTAGGTTGTGTCAAATGTGATTACATCATAAAATTCTTGGTAAGCTGACCTACATCTCCCATCGGCCCAGAAGACGTGTTTTAATCTTCCCTCTTTGTCAGGCTTCATCAAATATACAAAATCTCTACTTTCTGTTTGCATTTTCCCAAACATTTGGTGGATTGCCTCAGCATCTCCTCCATTTAGCTTCAATCTTTGGACTTTATTAACATGGTTGGTTAGATCAACGTTAAGACAAGTCAACTCCTCATGTCCCCCTGCTTGGAAAATAACTGTTTTGACATTATCACATAGTCGTAAACCAGCCATATCATTAACTTCTAACTGTCTCTTAGAGTGGACATCTACTTCACGGTGTTGCCTAATAAATCGAGCAATAGTCGGGCTCACCTCATGGTTATGCTCGAGGTTGACCTTTTTTATCATCCATAACCCTTCTATCCTAGCACAACAAATACGTGCTTTACAATCCACTTTCTCACTAGGACGTTGTGATAATATATTTATCCCCTTTGGCTTGTGTTGCCGACTTTTACAGCAAGTATATGTCATCCACCTATGCTCCCTAGTCAATGCATCCTTTTTAGCCCCCCGTTTGGTAATCCCAAATCCCTTGGATTTAGCATAAGCCTTGTAAAATACATAGACTTCTTCGAGATCCGTAAAAGTCATTCCAACTCTTGGTTCCCCCTCATCTATCTGTTCGGACTCCACTCCATGTTCAACAATAATGTTTTCGGACTCTAAAAAAGTATTGTGAACCTCGCCTTCTTTACCTCTATAGCCTTGCAAATCGTCAGCCATTCCACAAGCTCAACAGATTCAACCCTACCATACACATTTCACTATTAATAAACATTTGAATCTTAGTCTCGTTATTTCATTTTGCTAGCTGTTTTCACTGTTATACCTCGTACTCAATAATTAGCATTTCACAAATTATCTGCATCATTACAACAACTTCAATTGCAAACTTATGGATATTGAATTTCGTAGACAAAAAATCAATATTTCCTTTTCCCAACCCAAACTTTCATGCGAAATATGTCTACTTTTCAAGAATCTTATATATTAAAGAACCTTTTATTTTTACTACTTTTTTAATTCACCATTGTTTCCTGTAGGTTCCATTTCCACACATGCTTTTTCAATATCATCAGGGGTTTAACATAGCTTCAATTACCATTTTCCTATGGCTTAAAACGTCACCGCCAACTTCATAGCTTTTAAGTTCCATGCAAACACTATATATGTTCATTGAGTTTCCAACAATTTGAAAGCAAATGTTACCTCTTAATTACTTCAAATACAACTACACATTCATTGAAATTCATGATAATAGGTAACACCCAATACTTGCATCAATTTAATTTAATATATCAATGAGCAATTTCAAGAATATGTTACTGGACTTCCTTCAATTCATTGCTTACCAGTATCACGCTACGTCTCAACACTGCAGATCCTCTGGTTGACAAACAGAGCGTTCCCCTTATCTTAGCAATTCTTCACCTTTTATAGCATCATTACCATTATTTGAAACTCTAATCTCTCATCACCACTGCCCCATTTGCACTGCATTGTCTTCCATTCTGCCACATATAAACCCAAAGCTGCAAATCAAATAATCTTCCAACAAAAACCAGCAAATGAAGCAAACTGACAAGTAGGAAAACACTTTTTTTTTAGCAGGGAGGCAAGAAATTGGCACTACATTCGAGGGGAGCTGAGTTTCCATGGATTGAGGATTTGCGCGCCTTCTCTAAAAAATTTTCCCAATCTTTCCCGGCTATTTTGCCAATTTGTGTTTTAACGCTACAGTGAACTTTTTCGATTTGGCAATTTATGTTTTAGCACTACAGTGCTCCCGTCATGTTTCCGTTATCCCCTTTTGCATTTGATTTCTATTAAATATATATATATTATATTGTGGCCACGTTGGATCGGGCATCCCATCCGGCAAAGTTTTCCGGAGCTCTACTTTTATCCATTCTTATACATGACCTTTGTGAACAGTCATAATTGTGACGGTTATGGTACAATTATTAACTTTCTTTGGAAGAAAAATTCTACTTAAGCTCTTCCCACAAATCTCACTCATGTATTTCTCTCTCTCTCTCTCTCTCTTTCTCTCTCTTTCTCTTGTATATATCTTGCAAAAAAAAAAATTGTAATACTTTCATTTCTCAAATTTTTTTACTATTATAATTATTACAATTATAATTTAAATTTTCTTTTTTAGTGTTATTGAAATTTTACTATTTTAAGTTTTTTTTTTTTAAGTTTGGAGTGACTCGAACCAAATTGAAACTGAAACCAAAATCGAAAGACGTTTTAGAATCAAAATCGCTGGTTCAGAATTGGAACTAAATCATGGTCAAATCTACAAAGTGTTTTCAGCTATAGTTGGCTGGACCATTAAAAAAAGCGAAATTTTATATGAACTTAAAAGAAATTTGATATTACGTATAAAATATTTTTTATTATATAGATAACATTTTATACAAAATAAAAATAAAATGTGAAATTTCGGTGCTTAGTCATTGTTTAGAGAAAAAAAAAAAAAAAAGAAATCGCTCTTTACATAGACCAAACAGTGAACAGATTTGATTGAATGCAAAACAAATCAAAAGAAGCTCTACCATCAATTTCTGGTATTAAATTGATGGGTTTGATTAGCTTGCGCAAGTTGTTCAAAGGAATTAAATAACTTTTATTTAAGATAGTAATAAAATTTGTTGGGGCCTATATCATTTTTTCTTTCAACAACAAAAAGTTTTATTAACGGTATCCTTAAATAACAAGGATCCCGAAAGAAAGTACAAGCTGTGCCAAATACCAATCAAACTACCCCCAGCACCCAACCTAGTAAAGACTTAAACATCACAAAAGAACACCCCATACTGAAACCCCATATTGCACAAAGGGTTACGTTACATGGATAAACTGAATTTTCATACTGCGTTTACACGCGTTCAATTTGTGCAATCACGAGTATTTTTTGTACAATTATAATTAAAAAATATAAAATAAAAAAATATTAATAGTTTTTGTAATATTTTTTATCGTCACAATTACACAAAATATGCTTGTAATTGCACATAGCGTAGAGACCAATGTCACCCCATAAATATTTGCTGTTCCACAAAATGCTCCCCAATAATCATCACAAAGTCCAAATAAAAACAAGCACCTGTGATAAGCGAGACTGCCAAAACTGTCACATTCACCTACGACCGGGCCAGCATTATTTTCTCGAACAAAACGTGGAATGTTTTTGCCTGCCGACCCACGAGATGAAAAGGGGCAATAAAATGTTCCTACCCTAACAATCACGTTGAGTTAAGCCATTCAAGAGTACAGTGCCCTGAAACGGGAATCGCCTTTCTTCAGGCAATTAAGAGCTCGGTTACTTGGACGGTAAAATGTTTTCCAAACATGGGTTCATATTGCATTATAATTACTGTTAAATGTACATGTATAATTCCTATCTTCAATTACAATTATGAAAAAAAAGACTAAATGTGTAAGCACGATAATAATAATACAGTATGAATCTACCTCTAATTGCGTTCGCATAATTTTATGCCGACAATAAATGATCATGTTTACTTCATGAGTGGCTCTAACAAAACATGGCTTTTAGTGTTTGTATTTTTCAAACTAGCACCATGAAATGTTTGAGCTTGAAAACAACTAGTCATGTGACAACACGAGAGTTGTCCCGGAATCTAATGCGATTTCTAGTTTGTAGGACACCTTCTCAACTTTTGAGCGGGCATGCACTTTGAGAAAGAAAATGGACAAGTAAGATGAATTTCGGATGAGAAGTACTTTGCTTTGGCTATTGCCTCGTGTGTTGGCATCGTTCCAACCTGGACAACATATCAAAGCACATGTAGTTCAGTGCAATATTTCAACCATATCAAGAGGCTCTTTCACCTAAACGTCTAAATTATCCAACGCGATTCTCTTTATTTGTATCATCACAATAAAATGCGAATAATGAGAATAACGTATTTTTAATATCGTAACTCTCGATTATGTAAAGAAACTAGTCAGTCAAAAAATTTAACACACTGAGGGAGATCCAAGAGTGTAACACATATATTAAAATCTAATGAATAAAAGTGTTAGCATCTAAACGTGCAAAGATGTTTCGTATTTTAAATGAAAAGAACACCTCCCTTGAAATTTGACAGAAACGACTCTAACACAAGATGGAAGTGCCCCGGTAATTCATATCTCATGATTATCGCTTCGAAGTTTGACAAACTGCAAATCAAAAATTGGAAGAGAAAAAGATCCATTGGGCGATCCTTCCAAATGCACTTATCATTTTAGAAGATTGAATCGAATTAGAATGAATTTAATTTTATTGTACAAATTCATTTTAATTTGAAATCAATTAATTAAAGTATCACCATAGTAATACTACTACAAATCTATTCTCGTTGGCGGAGGTCGTCTTTTAGGAAACTAGATACCAGATTCCCATCTCTTGCCACTCTAAACAATGCTGGATATATATCCCAAAAAAAAAAAAAAACAATGCTGGATACTGGAGAGACATGATAAGTATGAGACCAACATTGGTTCCTTTAATGAAACAAACAAAAAGGATCCTGAAGCGGAGGAAATGATACAAGAGGAGGGGACCACATTTAATTTTCGTTCTTTTCAACTAAATTCGAAAAATATCCAATTCACTCCCTTTTTTGAGTTTTATCGAGCCTAACACCTCGCTTATGTTCCTTAACCATAAGTTGATCTCCTTGACAACGTCAAAGGCAAGATATTTTCCAAATTCTCATGTAAACTTAAAAATTGAAATGATCTCGTGGTGGGTTCTAGTTTAAGTCCATTTAAATAGTATCTAAATTACAAGTAGTAAAATTACCTGAACTAGAGTTTCGGTTCTAAGATTTAAATTGTCGTCCTCACAATCCAAAAATGAAAACAGAATGAATGAGGATGACGGTCCTTACTATCGTATAATTGGACAACTCGTCTTAGATATCAGCGAGCTTAATTACAAAAGACTTCGGGTATTATTTTCAATGACTTGAGACCAAATTTTGATCCTACCACTCAGCCGTGAATTGGACTGTCAGGATGGTTAGTTTAGGCCGTCGCAACTCACTTTGATCTCATAAATTGGTCTCCTTTGACATTTTTCCAGCCCATAGCACATAGTCTTTTAACTGTTATCGTATTTTTCACAGCGTAGTTGGGCTTCTGGACTAGGCTGTCATCGTGTTATCCAATTGTTGATCAACTCCAGCCAGAATACTGGCCTAGTGGGGCCCCAATGGATGACTTGTTGTGCCAAAAAAACAAGTCCCTTTGGATTAAAAAAAAAAAAAAAAAAAAAAGCTCTTACGCTCAAGTGTACTCAGACTTCTATTTTCAAGTTCTTAATTTCTAATTTTTCAAAAAGATATTAAGTTTATGAAAATAAGAAAACTTGTTTTATCATGTAATTCATCGTTCAATTAATAACCTAGTGAAAAAAAAGAAAAAAAAAAAAAAGCAAAGAGGGTTTTCGTGCAAGTCAAAAGGGTCAACATATTATATACAATTGGCGTAAGTCTTGATTCGTATTAGGTTGTTACAAGGTCAACATGAGAATTTTTAACTTAAATTATTTTTTTTAAAGAACATAATTTATTTATGATATTGTACTATATAATAAGTATCATCTACTTTAAATAAAACATAAAGATAAATTTGTTTAATGTAAAATTATGTGTAGTTTATTTGAAGTAGTAGTTTTTTCTCTTTTTTTTTTTTTTTTGGGAACCATTAGTTAGAAGCATAGTTTTAAAAACCGGACCGGTTATTGAACCGGTAAGAAGACTGGGTTAGTGGTTTAGCGGTCCAACCGGAAAACCGGCGGTTGAACCGGCGGGTCAATTCTGATTTGATAAAATAATAATTAATACTTATAATTTTTCATTTTTTAATAACAAACAATGAGTATAATTATAAAAAATAGAATATGAGTCTACTTAAATTTAAAATAAAATTAAAATATAAAATATTTATGATAATTTTTTAATTAAATAAATTAATAAAGTATAAATATCAAAAATAAAATATTATAGAATTATTAATCGAATATTCATATCTAAAAATAAATATTATAGAGTTAATATATAATTCAAAAATATTACATTTTTCATCAATATAAATAAGTATTATTTATTCTCATTTTTAATCCAAAAAAATAAATAAAACGACGTCGTTTTGATCAAGATAACATAGTTGCCGGTTCACCGGTCCGACCGGCCGGTTCACCGGTTTTGAAGTTACTGGTTTTTCGGTCTGACCGGCCGGTTCACCGGTTTTCCGGTCCGACCGGCCGGTTCACCGGTTTTCGGGCGGTTCATTTCCTATTCCGGTTTTATCAAAGAATCGGACCGGTCCGACCTCCGGTTCACCGGTTTTCCGGTCCGACCGGCCGGTCCGGTCCGGTTTTTAAAACTATGGTTAGAAGGTTAAAAAGTCTCCCTTAATTACTGAAATCTTATTATTTTAATATATTCGAAGACAAGTTACATTATGAAATTTCTAATTTAGAAGTTCAGATTCTTACTTAGCATTGTCATCTAACAATTACTCATAAGAACATGAAAAAGAAACAAATTTTGATCTTAGTTATTAAGAAATCAAAAGCAGAACACAGTGAAGCTGCTCATTCATACACCATTCGTATAAGAGCATTTTTTTTTTAACAATAAAAAAATTGTATCACAATTATATTAATTATAGCACATGTGTACTACGGTCAAGGTCATCCGTTGAAATTCTTATTTAATCTTCACATAGGAAGAACCTTTGATCTAAACATTGTTATATCTGTATAAATTTCTTACACATTTGATTTAAATGTTAACAAATCTGAAATTTAAAATTATACTTTAACATCAATCACCTGATAATATTAGTGGTGGGCTACGACGAAAAAACTTGAATTCAAGTTAATGAGGAAAAAAAAAAAACTGTATGGAGTCACTAGTAAACTACAACCCCTGAGTGCTATGCTTTGAAGAGTTAAATACTCTGAGACCGAGTTTCTTGTACCTATATTCATTTTATCCACGTGCTTCTTTCCTAGCTAGGGGTTCTCAGATAAGATGACAATAAAGCTTACCAAGAAAAACCGACGAATCTGATTCCACCGACAATATTGTCTCAATCTTTTTCTGTACGTATTATTGTTAGACATGATAGTTTGGTTGTAAGTTTCTATATGTCATACGTTAATAACTCAAGTTTGAATTCTCATAAATATAACTCTTTCTCGACCTATAAGCTAAGAGATCGCTTTGACTGAGAAAAGATTAAATGTCTTATTAGAGTTTCAGATTTGATAATCGTTACAATTTCTCACAGCTCAGAACTGTGCTTAACCCTATTGATACTTAAGTGATAGGTCATTCCCTATAAAATTAGTTAAATGAAAATACAACAATCAGATAAGTTAGACTTTAGTGCACAAATTAATGGGCGACATACTCGGGATGTATATTTTTTCTTGTTTAAATTTTTTTTTTCTTTAGGTATTATGAATAAGGTTGTCAGAACCGGATCAGTCATTAAACTGGAAATATTAGTGGGTCAATATTCAACCGATCGACCCGGTATTTGAACTGGTATTTATTGATATATATATGTATAAAAGTAATTTAAAAAAATAATACTTATATATGGTTATTAATTATTATTTTTTTATGTTTAAGGATTAAATTAAAATTTTTGATAAATTTAGGACTAAATTGAAAGTTTTAATTAAATTTAAAATTCAAATTATAATTTAAATAAATTTTGGGATCAAATTATAATTTATAAAACTTTTATTTGGTTTGAACCAATTAAATCAGTCCGATTTTTCACCGTTTTTGATCAGTTCTTAACCGATTTTAAACTGTTTGAGTTAAGGACTAAAAGTTATCATGAACTGGTCCGGACCTTTGGTTGGTCACCGATCAAACCGGTCGGTCCGGTTCGATTCTAACAACACTCATTATAAAAACTATAGATGGCTGCGTAAAATTGTCGAGCTGACAATGGATGAGTTGTGCAGTGGTGGACTCCACATATTTTGACCCTTTTTTTTGGTTTGAAATTTAAATTTTTCATTAAAAATGATTGAAAATGTAACAAAAACTGAAAAAATGTGTAATGAGTTGGATGAAATATGTAACACTCTGTTAAATGTAATTGATAATTTATTACATGTCTTATCAATTTTGTTGCACATTTATAATCTTATCTCATTGCACAATAAATATTTGTTGATGGAACATTAGAATTTTTTTGTTAAACAAAACAAACGACTTCTTTTGCGTGAGACCTACTAAATGAGTCTCTTCTTTACCTATTGTGCTCATCCATGTAATTGGTCTATATATTAGTCGGTTATAGAAAACCTAAATGGTTCTTAGCACACGCATGTATCAAGACCATGGATGAAAATTCGAGTAAAAAAACGAACTAATTAAGATTGCTGTAACAATTGTTGCATGTTAGACTACAACCACGCGCGGCTAAGCTTTGTTAATGAATAAAACAAGGAAATTAAACCAACGCAACAATTGTTTAAAAATTAAGGAAAGCGTGGGTATTGACTAGAGGTGTCAAAATCAGACCCGACCCAATGGGTTGATCTGAACCTACCCAAAAAAATACGACTCGAACCCGACTCGAAAGATGACATAACCTGAAATGACCCGAACCTAAAATGACTCGAAAATCTTTGGGTCAAACTCGACCCAACCTTAACCCGATCCGTTTGACCCGAACTTTTTTTTTTCTTAAGGGAACAAAAAAATAAAATGAAAAAATTTAGCATATTTTATATTATAAAAAAGTATAGATTATACTATTTTCAATATAAATCTTAATTATAAATTTTTTTAGAACATTTTGAGATTTTTTATACAGTTTTAAATTTTATTTTAATTTTTAAAAATGTTTTAAAAGAAATTTCTTCAATTATTTTTCAATCATACGATTTTCTTTGATTTTTAAAAGTTTTTAGTAAAATTTTTGAAATTTTTAATAAAAAATGTCACGTTATTATTTTTGATGACGTGGCCAACTCGTGGGTTGACTCGAACTCGAAGTGATCCAAACTAAAATAACTCGAAGATAATTTGACTTATAAATAACCCGACCCAAAATGACCCGAACCTGAAGTGACTCAGTTCAAATCTGACCCGATGACCCGTTTTGACACATATAGTACTGGGAGTTACTTTCCTTCACTCTAAAACAAGGTTCGCATAAAAGTCAGAGACAAAGCCAATATCAGATTGGATCGATCATCGGAAAAGTTGAAAAAAAAAAAAGTACCACCGTAGAAGTGAAGGATTGGGTGCCATAAATGGGAGTAAAAATATCTCAACAATCTTAATTAGCTACTTTAAAAAAAATACAAAAAATAAAAGAATACAATTTTTCAAGTAGTGCATGGAGGGGTAAAGGAAATCAAAGAGTAGAGCAGAGATTAGAGAAGTAAAAATGAAAACTCTTTAGTAAATAAGGAAATTAGACCCTCAATGTTGAGTTAGGAAATTTAATTGTTAAAGTTAAAAGATGAGTTTAAATTTATAATTTACTATTTTTCACTCTGTCTTCTACTAAATATATCTTAATTATGCAAATTTTTCACACATTTTTTAGATAAAGAGTTTCAATATTTTTTAATTAAATTAAGGAACATCACTTTAATTTTATTATTTTTACAAAAAAAATTAATATATATATATATATAAAAGAAAGATCTTCGGGCGTTGGCAGCTTCGTTGCGAGTAGGGGTTTGATGGTCTGTCATAAATGGCCAAAACAGATACAGTACGGACGAGATCTTATCAGTTTGCGTGCGTACTTTTGATATTGAAGATATTTCACACGAGTACGGGTAAACACTGTACAACATGTGCGCAAGAAATATCTAGGACCAATGACTTGGATGAATGGCCTGGAAGCCACAACAACAAGAAGTCTACAGCTACTGTGCTAGTCCCTTCTTCAATGGACAAGCCATACATATGGCTAGCATATTTGTCCTGGAAATCCAATTAACAGCAACTATAATGATTTTTCATTGAACCCAAAAATTTAAACTATTGAGTTAATTTTAAGAATAATTTGCTTATTCCAAAACTCCTCTTGCATAGCCTCATTTGCATCATCACAACTCGCAACCATGCGCCATTGGACTAAAAGCTTGAACAAAGCACTGGTAAGGAGTTCAGGACCAGGAGAAGAGCAGCGTGGTGGGCAAAGTGCATTTAACTTAAAATCTCTTGGTTATAAGGGCTATGATATTATGTCAACAAATCAATAGCTGTTAAGTGACACTCAAAATTAAATTATATTTTTTTATTAATTGATTTAATAAATCACTTATTAAATATTAAGTATCTTCGTATGATATCTAAATCCATAAGATTATTGTCAATTTTATTGATTTCACGATTCTTTTCAGCCCCTTGCTTTCTATATATTTTTCAATTTTGCTTCCCAACAATAATAGAGGGGCTAGATATTAATTAAAGGCCTTCAATGAATCTGTGAAAGTTTGCAGGTTTTTTGGACACTAACCATTTTTCGGCCGAAAGGCAACAAAGAGCATTAATTCTCCTTAAGAGACTCAATAAAGCAAGGACAAAAACAAAACAGCAAAACAGGAGGTGCAACTCCTTTCAAGCAAAAGGCTATAAGTGACAAGGGACACGCCCCGCATAACAACTATTTGTGGTATCAAAAACCAATGTTACGCTTCATACTTATCCAATAAGGGCGCGCCAGATTATTTGATACAAATAGTATCTAGAAGTCATATAATTTATATAATAATAAATATATTTTATATAATTATAATTAAAAATTATGAATTAAAAAATAATACTTATTTGTATTATTTTTATTATTATAATTATATAAAATAAGTTCGTTATTACATAAAATATAAATCTAAATATTATTTAACCATCCACTTATTTGTCCATGCACTTTTTTCCATCCAATAATCTCTTGCTTTTTTCATTTTCTTGGGGTGCTCTATGTACTTTTTGTTACTTTATTTTCTGAACTTAATATTATTTCTTCAGGACAAATTGGATTCGTGCACAAATGAGAATATCATATTATGGTTAATCCAATCACTTTAATACACGAAGCCAAACATTCGTGCTACAGAAACCCATCCTCATTCGCAGCGCTACTGGGACAAAAGGGATTGAAAAGAAGACCTTAAAAATCTATGCCACTGCTGCCGATGACATCGTGTAAAAGCAAGAACATTACACTTTTGGACAAAATGTCCAATTTTTATGTTCGATTGTAACAAAATTTTATTTTTTTTATAACCGTATTGATATTTTATGAAATACAAAATAAATTTATTTTTTGTTTGTTTCATATTTTATAAATTTTAATGCAAAACAATGACTATTTGTTGCAATTCATGCAAAAATTCAAACAAATTTTGTCTGAAAACGTAAGGTCGCCTATCGAAGAAAAGGTGGGACTATCATATTGAATTTAATGCATGCACACGAAAAAATAGATGCGAAATTTAAATACGAATATCACTCTTAGTTTTGATTTCCCCAAAAGACATATCAACTGAAATTAAAAATTAAAATTCAAACATATGAGTATGTATCCAATCTCGCATCTAATTTCTTTGTTCATATACCTCTATTCTTTATTTTATCAAAAACTAACTTCAAAATATATTACACAAACAAAAATTGACAGTCGTTAGGGGGAGGATAGCAAAATGGACACAAGCGGAGCGGAACTACAAGCAAGTTCCCATTGATTAACACATGACATCTTTGAGAAGCTTGTACTTGCGGGTGGCCGTTCTCGGACAAGGCAGACCCTTTTGGTTCTTATTATTTCCCTTCTCGCCGCTGCTGCTCTCGTGTTTCTTGCTTTTGTCAGCCGATTTCTTATCCTGGGCAGCCACCGATTTCTTTGAAGAGCTGCCGCGTCTGGCATTATTCCACTCTTCGCTCTGGCACCAATCGCACAGCTCGATCGGCTTCGAGAATTCGCTATAATAGTTGCTGCAGTACCTGTAACAAAACGCATGATTTGAAAGACCTCGATGAGATAAATATTTAGTATGATAAACTTTATTATGATTATTTAGTGTATATAGATATAACTCATGCGAAATTTTATGTATATATATACATATGTATATAATAAGATATATATATATATATGGCGGTGGCCGAGGTTATGGTGGTGGTGGTGGTGGTGCTGAGGAGGAGGAGGAAGAAGCTGATCATACGAGTGCTGGAAACGGTTGCGGCATTTGTTGCAACGGAAGAGCTTGTCGGGAAACCCTACGTCGCCGCACATGCAACACACAGTTTGAAGATCCACCATTGAATAAGATGACGAAGTTGATGATGATGATGATGTATAATTATCAGAAAGAAAGAAACGAAGAGAGAAAAAAGCTCCCAGTTTTCGCTAAACAAGAGAAACCCAAGAAAAAAATTGAAGTAACTCGAGCAAATATATATAAATATATAGTACATATTTAAAAGAGGGCGAGATGATTGACGGACACGATAGAACACGGATGAGATTAATGTAGAAAGAGATAAAGATATTTTCCATATACATAATAATTAATAGATTTGGTACTTCAAAATATTTTATTAAAAAAATAAATGCATAAAGATTTATGAAAACTTTTGATATAAAATATAATACAACTTTTTATATTTTCCGTATACATTAACTTTTATGCACGAAGATATTTGTGCCCCTCCCTCTGCATCAATTCGCTCAATGTCGCTATATCAAAGCCCAAAAACAGATCATGTACAAATGTTATGGACTAGAAAACTTCATTTTAGGAGGTGGGGCCTTTGATTTAGCGGCGAAAACAAACTTTCTCCCATCAAAGGGTCGCTCCTCCCTCCGTTTTACCATTATTATAAGGGTATGTATATATATATATATATATATATATAGGCAGACCACAGGTTGATTCCGGTCGTTTTCAGTTAGGGGAGTGGGGAAAGTGGGAGACAGAGAGATGTAAACCTTAGAGTTGAGACGGGAGAAAATGACAATTGTGTCTATATCCCTACCTGTTCATCGTGTCCTACCTGTTCTGTTCTTTAATTTTCTTTTCAAATCTGTCCTTTTGTGTTTCTTGTAACTGCCATTTATAATTGGTAGGTTATGATTTACATCCACTTCTCACGAGGGGGGGTAGCATACACTTAAAGTTTTGTTTGGGAGAAAGAAATAAGCTAAAAGGGAGAAACCGTGAGTGAAAAATTGAAATTCTTATATTTGGAAGGAGACTAATTGTAGCAAGAGAAGAAGAAAATGGTTTTGTTTTCCTCCCTCACCCCACATATTTCTATTTTAACTCTTTTTTTTTTTAAGTATAATTTACTCATGATCTTATACGACACCATATAATAAGTAAAGTTTAATAAATAAAAAATAAAATAATAATTTTGTTTGTTATAAGATCAAGAGTGTATTAAACTCACAAAAAAAATGAGTAAAATTAGCAGGTACCTCTCTATCTCTAATAACTTTATCATAATTATAATTATGCTTAGGAATAAAGAAGAATCCCATGGCAAAAATGTCTTCAGGATTGATGAGCCTCTCTCTCCTCTCTGAAGTCCACACCTCCTCCTTTAGTATTGCTTTCCTCATTCGCATCTCTATTCGATGTCTTATCTTCTACAATGTATGCTATAGGTCTCTTTGGTAAGGGAGTATGATGAAACAAAAAGAATAAAAATAGACTAGATTGAATTTTATTGTTTGAGAAAGATTTTTTTTCAGTCCCTAACCGGCTGCTTTATTAATTGTGTTTTATATTTGACTAACGCTAATAACCTTTAAATGTAGTTAACAATAATTAGAAATTATTTACAAGGTTTATGACAATCAACAAAAATAAATAGAAAATTTTCTGATTACTCTCAATTATAGCACAAATCACGAGATAATCCCAAAATAAGTATCTCAATAAGTGCATAATCTAATTGTTTTTTTTTTTTAAGAAATTGGAAGCTCGCGCGAGAATTGTTTGCCCAGAACTTCTTGTAAATGTGACTTATATTTCTCAATATTTTAAACAAATATAGTGAAGAAAAATGACAATAAATCAACGTCATAACTACAAGATCTCTTCAATTTGATGAATCGTGAGGAATGGAATGTAATAGAATAAATGGAAAATTGGAAACCATAAACTTTTCTTAGAGACTTTTTTTTGGGGACATTAAATCACATAAAATACCACCCACACCATAAATTCACAGAGGGTCCAAAGTAACAAAGGATTTATCTATAAATCAAAGAAAACTTTCATGGAGTACCCGAGCATTGTCACCCCACCAATAATTTAAAAAGATTTAAAAAATATCACCTTAAAAAGTGTGACTTCACTTCAGATGAAAAAAATTCTCAACGAGCTGTAAAAGACGACAGAAAAAGAATAGGGCAAGCAGCACGCACGATTGAGGAGGATTAGTTGCACAATTTATTCACAACATTTAAAAGTTTAATTTTAAATAATAATAATTAGTTATATAATTTATTTAACAATACCTAATAATTTATATTTCTTTAAATTTAAATTATTCAACAATTTATATTATTTAGTTATTACATTATTGTTATTTAAATATTGTTATTTAATACTTTTTAAAAAAACAAAAAAATGAGTTAGGTGCAGTCACGTGCCCGCGCCCAAGACTGAAAGAAAGAATGAGAGGACTGAAGTGTGCGTGCCTCATCAGAGTTATATGCACTTAGCATTTTGTGATAGTCATACACATATTGTTGTTACTTCTTTTACACATTTTATTTAACTTACTAAGTGTATGATATGTTGTTTTTCCCAAGGAGAAAAAAAAAGAAAATGATTGTTGGACGCAGATGGATTAAATGCGGTGTTGACTCATTAGTTATTATATATAATGTCGATATATTTGTTGTGCATCAAATTTAATTATAAGTTTTATAAATTTTATACAATTTTTTGACTTCATTAACTTATAATATAAAAAAAGTACATCAATTCTGTGTCAACAAATTTTTTCTATGTTTATGTATCAAAACTATAAAAAAAAAGACACGACTAATGTAAAGTAATGAATTAAAAACCGGACTGGACCGGCCGATTCAACTGAAAAAATCAGGAACCGGTCCTAAGTTCAGTTCGGTTCAAACCTAAAAATGGAATTCGAACCGAACCGAAAAAATCAGTCAAAAAACCAGAAAAATCGGTCAAAAATCGGGAAAATCGGGACCGGTTGAACCGTTTCAATTTAAACAAAAAAATTTTAAATTATAATTTAACTCAAAATTTTATCTAAATTATAATTAAGACTCTAATTTTAATTAAAAATTTTAATTTAGTCCTCAATTGATTAAAATTTTCAATTTAATCTTTAAAATTTAAAAATTAATATTTAATCACTATTTACAAATATTATTTTTTTAATTAATTTTTATAAATTATATTTTGTTAAATATATTAATTGTAATATCTTTAATGTATGTAAATATTAATATAATTCTTCAAATACACTTTATTTTAAATATTTATTATCATTCTTATATAATATAACATTTTATATAATTATATAAGTTATATAAAAATTTAATTTTTATATATTTAATATTAAATACTAGTTTAACTGCAGTTTTATCAGTCTAACTGATTAAATTTTGAACCTTTTAACTTTTTAATTTAATAACCGATTCAATTCTAAAAATCTTGATGTAAAGATGCACACCTTGTCATTCTCTCTACCATATTCCTTCCTCATTTATAAAGCCTCGTCCTAGGAACGGGTCCTAAAGATAAAAACTTCTCACTCTTCTTTTGGGTCGTCAAACTTCTTACTGTACTTGTCACAACAAAGATAGGACATAGACTGTCAACAATTGGATGGTAGAGTATTGCGGAATTCAACGCAAACGCTAAATCAAAAGTAGAAAGCGGCCTGGCCCACTTGAGAATGCGTCGCCTTGCTTCGCATGTGTGGACTGATGTGATTAATATCAGAGGTAATATGGACCGTCAATCAGAAATTAAACCCTTCCTTGAACTCGAGCCCCATTCGGGATTAACAAATTTCCTCCTAGCCTAATTGATAGACGGTCAAGATCAAATGGGATATATCTACAGCAAGAATGGGAAGGGAAACATCTTATACAAGTGATAACCATAACCAAATATAACACAAAGGATTTTATCCTCGTCCTTGTTAGTTAATTAATTATTTATTTTTTCGGGTTTAGGAGGAGGGCAGAGCTTGATTTACGTAGCTACGTTACGAGGAAAACAAACTCCAACAATATAATCAGAAAGAATGAAGAACAAGCCTGACGATTATTCCTCCAAGATGATAAGACCCAACCTCTGGTTAGTAGTATGTGATGCAAGTCAGTCAGTAGCACAGCTCTCTTCTCGAAACACATATGTGAAGTGTATAAACCAACTCCTGTGAATCAAATCCTGGCAACAAGAATACAAATTCTGCCGTGGATGCCCGGATGGGATGGTGGCACCCCTTTCTGAATGGCAAGATAAGCAGTCTGTGAATCAATTTCCGGGTGGTGGCGATTGACATATGTTAGCGTTGCTATGTTATATATGATAGAACTCTTTGTCAGCTAATTTAGACAAAATAACTCATGATAATCAAAAGGAATGTGATTAAGAAAAATAGATATGGCTCCACTTTATTTAATTATAATCATTAATTATTAAACATGAAAAATCTTAAAAGTTACAACTAATAATTATAATTATATTTTTGTAAGTTTATATCTGTAATGTGATCGTATAAATATTTTTTTTATCTCGCTAACACTTTTAATCAAAATGGGCATCTGGTTAGGTTGGTTTCCACTGCAGCTCGTCACGAGAAGAAACCCACATCATCTTGTTACGTTGATTAGCTAAAGTTGTTTTTGATCCGAAAAAATGAAACAAGAAATGGCATGTATGCCGCAGAGAATCTCCTGGTACTACAAGGGCAAACAGAGAATGAAGCGACACGCTTTGTGGCCAGAACTAACCGACAAGACTTAACTTCACGGCAAACACAAAGAATTATTGAAGTGGATCTACATCACTCGTTGTCCCTTCACAACATGCCGATGAGATTTACGCGGAGAGAAACGAAGATATATATATATATATATTTTTCATATTATTAATAAATTGCATAAAAATATTAATTATATTACACATTATAAAATTTAAAAAATGACGAAAGTGCATAATTATAAAAACTTATAATATGCAGTAAAATTAAAATTGATGTGTAATAAAATTATTAACAATACGTAGAAAAAAATCATGTGTCTTTTTCCGCTTCAAGTCCCTCCGCGTCCTTTTCAACCCCAATCCTTTTCCGGAAATTTTTTGGTGCAATGCCACCAATTCATGTTCTGCCAACAAATTTAAGGCTCAAAGCAAACGGAAACCCCTACGAAATCTGACTCACCCGACACAGACAAGAGCCCCCATCCAGCCACCCTAACTTCGACCTCATCCATCAAACAATTCAAGACTGTTTTCACACCCGCCTTTTGTTTTCTTGTTTTTGTTTTTCGTTTTATTTTGTTTTTATTTTTATTGTTTTTGCCATAATGTGCCTAGAAGCCCAACAGTTGTGCATTTTTGCCCGCGAATTTTTTGGTTTTTTTTTTGGTTATTTGGTTAATTATAACTCGAGACCTTCCATTCTTAACATGACTCTAACATTCAGTTTGGAATGTACTGATTAGGATGGAAAGAATGAGTGGAGAAAGAAAATCCAAACTTTCAGCTGTTTGGAGTGAATTTGCGAATGAGAGGGAGTGAAAAGTAAATGAAAGGCAAATAAAAATTAATTTGGGATCCACATAAATTTTGTTCTTCTCAAATTGGAGAGAAAGCGAGAGAAAACTGTTAGAAAACATCTAAATATACAGTACATTTACAGAATTACTCTCGTCAATTTTGGTCAGCTCTCATTTCCTGTTAGCCGAATGATAGCCACGTGTACAATATTTGAACAAAGAAACTTACAATCCACAAATCACATATGTATACAAATCACACGTGCACATTAGTTTTATATATTATATAAATATGTAAATTAAGATTTCAGAAAATAAAAAAATAATAACTAACATTAGTTAAAAAAATGTGATTAAATTGTGACTAAAATGGGGATATATTTGTTATTTATAATTAAAAAAATTTCTTTTTCTCTATTTTCTCCTCATATCTAAACATATTATTATTTCTTTTCAACTTTCTTCCCTCACATTTCTTTTATCACTCTAAACAATATAAAAAAAAATTAGATTATCTTTCTTCATTTTCTTTCTTTTTTTACTTTCTTCTTCTTTATTTTCTCTCTTCACCCTTTTTACATTTAAAACAGAGTGAGTGTAAGGGATTTTTAATCTGCATTGTGAAACCCTTTGATATTGTGGTGGGACCCTCTCCCTCCTGTAAGGAAACTGTACCCGTTTGGTTGGTGGGGTCCAAAACGTTGAGAATCGGCTTGCAGCAAGGGTGCCGATGGACGACGACCCGAAAATCCCAAAACCCCCTAGAACGTGGCTGATGTGACTGATGGATTGTTTCTTATATTTTGTTTGGATCACAATTTTTTTTTATAAAAACCAAATTTTTACAAAAAAAAATATAAATTTTAATTAATATTTAGTGTTATTATAAATAATATTCAGTGTTATGTTAAATATAATTTTTACAATAAAAAAATAAATACTAAATATTACTCTAAATATATTCAATATTTTTATAAATCATGATTTTCAAACAAAAATTCAAAAAAAAAAAATTTCGGCTAAAAGTTCGGCCAATAGTTTATAGCTTATTCTTTGTTTTTTTTGTTATTCAAAACAACAGAATCCACATGAGCCACGTTTTGATTTTGAATTTTTTAAAATAAATCAGCCTATATCGGTACTTTTCATGAGGGATATTTCGTATCATTTTTTTTTTTCGTTTACAATAAGTTTTATTGGACAGATAAAGAGAAGAAAAAATGAGATTGATAAAAGTTGATCTTTCACTTCATAATTAAAGGGCACTCTCTTTTACCATTACAGTAAATACTCAATCTCATATTTTGTATCATTATTCTTGCGACAAACGTTTTCCGTGCGACTTATGGCAACAACTTTTGGCCCATCGCCCCGAATTCCATGCGAAGCATACCCATCCGTTGTGGGTTGTGGGGATCTCCAGATTCTGGGTCATCGAAAGTTGGGGCACCCTGATTTTCCCGTAAAATCTGCAGCTCTCGAATTGCAAGATGCAGTCCATGCTTGTGCAACAGATTGGTCTGCGTTGAACACCCTTCTGTCCCCTTCTTGGGTCTTAATAAGCAGCCCATTATTTGGGCCTTTGCGGCAATAAATCCCCGATGCCATTAGTGGCTTTCAGTCGCTAATAAGAATGAACTTTGTTTTTTCATTTTCTGTAGATTGAGAACTTTGTTTTTTCATTTTCTGTAGATTAACACTATACTTTGTATTTCATTTTCTGTAGATTGGAGGATTTAAAACTCAATACAAAGTTACCATTTCAGAATTCTTGGGGGCCAACTCGCACCAATAGGTATAACATCGAAGCACCATTTTCCTTAAAGTTGTGCAATTTTCAAGCATTTTCGTTTTTTGTGTTAGTTATCATGTGCTTCTAAAATAACTAGTTGACACGTTATTGACGAAGAATTCTCTCTAACGATCATCAATTTTTTGAAAGCTTTCCTCATGAAATTGCACAGAGACTTTCAGTCATGAAATTGCGCAAGTCTGGTCGGGTTACCAATAGACAGATATGTCGTGGCTGGAAGTCTTTGCTAAAGGATCCATCGACACTCGAGACTTCGGACCCTTTTATTTAAGGAAAAAGAGAGCGTGTGAAAAATGATGAACCCATGGGCCATGATAATGAGCCCAACCCGTACATGCATCTTAAAGTGGAAAATGAAGTGCGGCGAGCGTCCAGCTCTTATGGTGGGAGTGCACCCCCCCCAATGATCCCAAGAGGGGGTTCGAACCCTTGCTTGGACACCCCCCAATGCTCCAAGTGGGCTCAATTGGCTAGTTGAGCCCAACAAACAAAAAATAATAATAATAAATAAAGTTTCAGTTGAATTTACGCATGATTGTGCCTAACAATGCCCTAATCTCTTATATGGTTCTTTGATCTCATAATCTGCTCAGTTGCCCCTTTTTGGGTTGGATGGCAAAAGGAAATACTAACTTTTTGTTTGTTTTTTTTATCATTAGAGAAAAGGAGATTTGCACGAGAGTTTTGCTACTCCTAAAGCCGAAGTCTTGCATAAACTCTACCAACCGGAGTAGCCGAGTTGGTATTATCGAACAAACATAGCATCGCTATTCCTGACAAATATAGGCTTTGTTTTAACGCACTTTTTTCCTTCTTTTAAGTTCAATTTAGAATTAATAGGCTATATTTTAGATTTCACAAGGGTAGGGCGACAATAGGTTGAGAACAAGTTGTTCATGACAAGTGAGATACATTTCATATTTAGTGATAGCTGGTGACCAAAAGAAAAAAGAGTTGCATGAAACAACAAAGTTGTCAGGTAGAATACATCTGCACAATAACGTCTACTCAAATGCATATAAAGCTCCACAAGTAAGAGGTTTTGAGACCAGAAACAAGGCGTGAACACTTTGAGATTCTTGTGAGGTAGAGAAACAGGGGGAGCATGGAAATGGTAACGGAAATAGTCGAGTCATGATACGCTATTTTGTACAACATTTAGAACACCATCTGGTGGAAACCAACCTGCAGAATTTGGGCTCAAATTAGGGAAGAGAGCAAAGGGAATAAAGGGGAAAAAGATTGATGGAGACAAATCCAAACCCGCCCAACATCATTCTGATTCACAGCTCTCATTCTTTTCATGTCATTTTCATTCATTGCATGCACATCTATTGAAATCCTTCAATAACCTGGAAGATGAATGACATAAGAGTAAAGTCATGAATGAAAAATAAGGCAGTAGAACACTGGGTTGAGCACTTACTGAAATGCTGCCAAGATATAAGTTTCTTTGCGATGAGCACAAGTTTAGGAACTGTGAGCAGATTGCCCAAACTATAGCTACCGACACTCTTTTGTGCAAAGCACTTTTTGCAAATCTAATCATCAGGATGAAAATTATGAACAAAGCTGCCCACTGTTCATTGTTTCTCCTAGTTTAAAGTCATAAACAGCTTAAACATGGCATCTTATTAAAATGTGACTGTTCAGATAATAGCAGACATAAGACAGAAAGCATCTATTTCTCTATGGACACAAATGCTTATACACAATGCATGGATTGATGACAGCAAAACATACACTTTCCATGCCGAAGGGATGTGAGAAACATTTATCAAGATAATCAAATGCTGACGATCAGAGTCTAAAGTCAACAGATATCAAAGCAACTGGATAGATAGATAACAAAAACTTATTAAGCTTTGTAACTCAGGACTTTGTTCCAAACTACCTAAAGTTGGCTCAGACTTCCTTTGTCCTTCTCTCTTCATCTTCATTGGAAATGACGAATGTAAACAGTCGATTTCCTGAATCAGTACTTTAGAAAACCGTGAGGACAAAATCTCAGAAGATCGCTTGTCCTTTTGGGCCATTAAGATGGATTTGTTATCCAATACTAGTAAGGGATGCTCAGCAAGCAAGTCTGGAAGGATTTGTTTGGACTTTGTTTAAGGTGTTCCACTATATAAATATGCTATATAGACAAAGATGACCGGGTAATTCCATTCATGGGGCTCATTATAAGTTAATTCACATTATATTCCGAGCAAATAGGTAAAGTGAGGTAGAGATCGTGTGTTCTGTTCATGCTTTCCAGTCATATGGAGCCCGGTCAACAATTAAATAATCTCCCCTGATATCCTTGACTACCCGAATCTCTTCATCCAGGTACACAGTCTCAAACCTGTACGGCAAACAAGAACATGTCCCCCACTTACTAGCGTAGAAATGCAAAAAGGAATAACCAGGAAGTGAAGCATTACGAATTGAGCACTATCAAAAACACAAAATAAGAGGAGGGAGGGAAGAGAGTGAGAGATTAGCAATACCAAGACCAAGATATTGTCAGAAAAGATTGAATATCAATAGCCATAGACAAGTAGAACAATCAAGAAAAATAAGTTAATTAATCAATGGCCCTACTTTCAGAATCAAAATTAAATTCCATTGCAAGTTAGTATGAAATTGCACAAATCGGGAATAGGGAATGAGGAAAAAACGAGGGGAGACTAGTTGAAATCGGTTAGTTACAAAGGAACTATACGAATGAACAAACTTGTTTTAGAGTCTACATTCCATCAGGCACAAGCCGTAACGATTCAAACAAAACCACCACCACAACAACAGCAGCAGCAGCAAAAATGTTCAGTGTTTTGCAATAATTGTGGATTCACACAGCTGGGCATAAGAAGACAAAAGCTTATCTTAAATCTTTGGTCAAGATAACATTACATGGTAAAGCCATCACAGTTATAGCTATACACACTCACCAACCCTGTCCAAATGGCGGCAACGGAATCTCCCAATTCTTTCCCCGCAGAACCGCGCCCGTAAATCTGAAGGAGCAACAATGGCAGCCCACAAAACAAAAGAAAACATAAATAAAATTCCCAAAAAAGAAAAGAAAACACATTAATTGTCTACAAAATCATCCAAGTCCAATCATTATTGAAATAAAACGTTGAATTTGATAAATTGTTTTGCTGCGAGACCCAGTATCCGAAAACTACATTAGGTCGGGACTAATGCCGGGAAGGACCATTAGGCAGCAAAGCTCTCGTATCGTCTGTTTTCTCTATACACAAGACTCGAATATGAGATCTTACTTAAGTGAAACCGAACTTCCAACAACTCAGACCAATGGTTGAATTTGATAAATGGGTTTTACCTAAAATTCACTCTCTGGGGGGAGGCAATTTCGATGCTTGAGCGAACAAAGAAAACCCCATGAGGAGGGAAAGTGATCACATTGTTGAGACATCTATTCTCCACGTCTATCACCTGCAAAACGTCGCCGGCTTGAGTCCCAAAGAACGGCGCCGCCTTCTCTATAATGAACAGCTGCTCTTTCTCCGTCGTCCAGAGCATCCGCCACGTGGCGGAGAGCGAACTGCTGGCGGTGGTGATTGTATCCTTGCCCAGTTCGGCCAGGGCATCGATGGCTTCAATGATTGAGGCTCGCTTCTTGGGGTCGTTCTGGGTCTTGAGGCCTCGGTCCTGGTCGGAGATGAGGCTGAGGAGGTGTTGCTTGGCTGACTGGGATTGGGCTGTGACGGACGAACAGGTGATTTTAGTGGAGTTGGGGGGTTTCCGGAGTTTGAGCTTGGAGGGAATTGGATGGAGGAGGAGGCATCCATAAGCTGCCATCTGGCCGAAAAGCTCAAAAATGGGTTTCAGCTCTGAAGCATAGATCGGACGGTTGGCTAAAATATATTTCTTTGTTTATTTATTAATTAATTAACAATTAACAGCGGAATAAACCTTTAATTATTTTTTAATACGGCATCGTTTAGCATTGTTCATCTTTTGACAATTTCTGTTTGCCAGCATTTCTCCTGTCTGTTTGAATTTTGCAGCGCGTTCACTTCTTTTTTTTTTAGCTGATTTTGTGCATGTTATCCAAGTCAATTTTCTTAAAGATTGATGAATTGTCATTGTTTCTGTTTCTGTTTCTTTATGCTAATTACTTAGCTGCTCTTCATTCCTCAATTACTTATTGTAGATGCTGGTAGATGATATTGGTGATGTGACAATTACCAACGATGTGCGACGATTCTTAAGATGTTACAAGTAGAGCATCTAGCAGCAAAGGGGGACATACTATCAGTTTCTTGTTTTATGCCTGGTGAATGATTTAGTGGGTGTTTTTTTTTTTTTTTTTAGTGTTAGTTCTCGTTTATTTTTCCAATTTTATGTTTGAGGTGCCCAGGTGCCTGTGGAATTGGCTGAGCTTCAAGACCGAGAAGTTGGAGATGGAACAACTTCAGTTGTCATTATAGCAGCCGAGCTTCTCAAAGTAATTGCGTCTGGTGTCTGTGTGTTTTTGAGCCGTTCTGGTAGTCCTATGAATCCATTTTCATAATGATTTATGCCCAACCACCTGATATTCTAGAGGAATCCTCTGAAGATGATCAGTTGGATCATAATTTTTGCAGAGAGCAAAAGACCTTGTGAGGAACAAGATTCACCCGACATCCATAATCAGTGGATAAAGGTTGAGTCTTTTCTTTTGGGAAAGGTTTAGGAGAGTGGAGGGGTGCGTGCGTCAAATTTCATAAACTTCTTTTTAATTAATTTGAGACATATATTCTTTCAAGAGTCTTAGGTTGTGTTTATTGTACGATTAAAAAGAAAAAAGAGAAAAAAAAGTATAATCATTATTATGTACTTTTATTTCTTATATTTATTTCTTCTCACTTTCTACACCATTCAAAACAATTTTATTTTCTTTTTTCCTTTTTCTCTCACAAATTACTATTCATTTTTTCTTTTACCATACTTTATTTCTCTTCATTTTTCTATCACTCCAAATAATTTTATTTTTTCTTCTCTTTTTCTCACACAAATTACTATTTACTTTTTCTTTCACCATATTTTCGTTCTCTTCACTTTCTTCACCACTCTAAATAACTTTATTTTTTCTTTATTTTATTTTATTTTCTCCTCATTTTCCCACTCTTCCACTCACTCAAAACAGACTGTTATGCTTTTCGTTGTTTGTTGAACTCTAACTTCCTTATCGGTTATTTTTCATGGGTGGGTCTGAAGGTTTCAACATTTGCTAACATGGAAGGGGAGGAAACATTTGATTCGTCAGGACATGCTGAAGAAGCTGTGGAGGAGCGGATTGCTGATGATGTGGCCAATCATTGTGGGTATAATGGTAGATGCTCGGGACCACGTTACTAGTATTTCTTTTTTTGCCTTTGTGTTAAGTTTATTTATTTTTCTTAATAAATGATTTGCTACAAAAGGATTTTTTTTTTAATGAACGTGTCACAGTCAATTTCTCCTTTTTTTTTTTTTGAAAAGACAAAGAAATAAATTCTATTTTCTCTCCTATTTACTACGGCGCATGGGGAAGCACATTACAGTACTTGTATGCTTTTAGCCGGAATCTTATTAAAAATGGGGGCGAAGTGATTATGATAAAAGGGACAAAGACTAGAAGTGCGGGGCGTGATTTACTCATTTAGGAATTTACATATTTGGATAGAATGCTTGATGCTAAATTTGAATTCTTTTTGGAACTTTGTTAGCAATAAAAATTTGCAATTGTGTCCGGACTCCTCTTTCCACGTTTAGTCCAACAAATTCAAGATAGCTAAATGAGAAGTCTTATCACTCTATTTTTACTATATAATTAGCCTATGATGCTTTGACAATTGGAATGGTCCGTCTCATTCTTCTCCTCATGTTATTGCTGGTTCAGTGACTCCAGCTTCTAAGCTAATCAGAAATGATTTCTTGATGGTTTGCTGTCAATCAGCTCATAAATCACAATGAATACATGTTCTCCTTTCCAGTTTGCCACGAAGCAGCCATAACGATTGTTCGGATTGATGACATGATCAAGCTTGTCAATGATGACACTCAGAATGAAAAAGAAAGAGGCCTACTGTTCTAAGCTGCTCACCTTTACGTTTTTTCAGTGGTATGGTGTCAAAAATAGCCTAATTTCGCTTTCAGGCCTCCACTCCTTTTTCTGTTTATAACAAAATGGACACTTTCATTTTTCGGGTTTTAAATTTGTACGGCGCAGATGGCCTGTGCAATTTTGGGGTCAATTCCATTAAAAAGGTGTTACTGTTAACTCAAGTGGTGAAGTAGCAGTTATGAGCGGTGATTGTAAATTATAAAGTCTGAAGTTCACCGACAGACACTGATTCATGAGGTAAGGGTTTGATGTCATTTAATTAAAAATTTCGAGTTTGAATCTTAAAAATATAGTCTCGTTAAATATTTATTAAAAGATTTTTGCTGCCCTTCAGAATCCTATCAAAATCAGTACAAATTAACCAGTCTAATGAGCTGAATACTAGGCAGTTTCAAATTAAAAAAATATGAAATTCACAATACTTAAATCTCATTCACATTTTTTTTTTCTGTACCGTTGTTCTAGAAACTGCAAAAGACCAAAAAAAAAAGTAAAGCACGGTACAACTTAGCTAGTTATTAGTCATTAAACTAAAGTTAGAGATTGAGTGTCGAAACACACTTTTCTACTAACTCTCTTTATTTATATGTATGGATTACGACTTTTCTTAAAGAAACATTGAAAAAAAACTTATCATTATTATTAGACCGATAGGTAGTTACTCAATAGTGTTCCTATGGCAATTGGCCTGAAAAGTATGAAAATAAAAAGTCCTAGATTTTTATTTTCTGCACGATTATTTTCAGATGAATAAGATTGAGCCCCTTTGTTGTGCTTTATCACTCCCACACGTCAAAACTAATTCAGCAAATAATACAAAAGATGATTAGATTTTTCTATCCTGTCTATCAATCCTCTCCTTGTAAGTAATCTCATCCTAATTCAAAATCATTTAAATATAACTAAACTAAACAAATTCCAAACAAGATAAGATAGTATTTTTGTAAATCATTTCTAGCAACAAACTTAACAAATTTTTGGAGGAAAATATCTGGACATAAAGATTTGAAAGTTTAGTTTGACAGTAGTTCAATTGTTATGCTAAAGCATAGAATCTTATTCCGTTTCTTTTGACTACGACGTTAATCGATGCTTGCAAGTTAAACGCGTTTCCTTTTTCGCCAAGTTAAAAGTATATATTAAATGAGTGCCCTTACGTATTCCGGCAGTTTTGGCGTGGACAAAACTGCAATTGTTTTTTTTTAAATTATAACTAATATTTTTGAAATATAAAAATAACAAATATTTCAAAAATACCAGTTATCGTTTTAAAAATAACAATATCAATTTTAATCGAGACAACATTTGACACATACAAACTGCCGGAACAACTACATTTTACCATATTAAATAACTACTTTCCTAGCACTATGGTTCTTGAAGTAATTTGATGATTCGTACATAAAACAAATCCATACCGTTAGATCTTACAACAAAAAGTGGCCAGCTATTAAGTGGAATTTGCTTATTGCAGAATTTTTTCTTTTTCTTTTTTTTTTTTCCTGGTTAGATTATTGCAGATTTTGAGTTGCTAAGGAGACACTTAATGTTTCAAAGTTTATAATTAGGTACAAATAAAGTGCATCCGCCATCAATATGTTCTTCTTCTTCTTCTTTTGTTCAATTAAAGATGAAAGAAGTGGGACATGAACAGAGAATCCAACACTGGTCTATATTCCTCAAGTAATTCAGTAATGCTGAAACCTTCTCATCATTAAGATAATTAGTGGCCACCAAGGCACATGATCTTCCATGCGCCATCTGGGCTCCCGCGCATTGCCTTGTAAATCATTGCAAGAATTGACGAATTGGGTGTTAATTTGCCTTCCATGCTTGGGCCGCGCATTACTCAAAAAGGTCACATACTATTGCTAGCCTTTTGGACGGACTGAGCACCGGACAGTCTAGAACGTCACAACATTGTTTATGTTGGAATCTCAATTCTCAAGCATTTGTTTCAGCCAGGGTGTTACTTCTAAGACAACAAAAATTCGTGTCCGGCACTCGTGATGAATATGACTTTTGTCCAAAGTTCAATGGGATAAACATCAAAATAGTCCTAAACCTTTTAAAATTTTTTCAATGTAATCCTATAACTTTTTATATTTTTATATCAATCCTATAACTATGGTTTTAGTTATAATTAAGTCCTATCTAAACGGAATCGGTTAGTCAATCCGTTACAAACCGTATTTGACTTCAATAAATACATAAATATAATTTTAAAAAGAGAAATACATTATATTTTAAAAAAGAAACCCTCATATTTTTTTTTGAGAAAATTGACGAGAGATGCACTGTCTAAACCCGTCATAATCAAATTTAATTTTTTTAGAATTAATTTATGTCCAAATTTTTTAGAATCAAATTAAAATATCTTTAAACGTGTTCTAAATATGTCCAATACACCTTTTTATTGCGTCCAACATGAGTGTCTGATTTTTTTTAAAATTTTTTGTTTGACACTTTTTGACATATCAGAATTTTAACTTGCGATTACCTCTTCCGACGTCCACTCGTGAGTTTCACTTTTCTGCACCAAAACGTTATCACTGAGACAACAAATGAATGCAAAGTTTCAGTTTTTGGGTTGTTTTCGAGTTAGGAGCGGAAGAAATTTGCTTCATGGTTGGCGATTTAAATTTGTTTTTGAACTGGGGGATTTCAATGGGAGTATATGGGAAGGAAACGAGACAAAAAAAAATACGAGGATTTTCTTTTTAAAAAAAATAACGTATTTCTCTTTTTAAAATTATATTATGTATTTCCTATAGTCAAATACCGTTTATAACGTATTGATTAACGATTCGGTTTAAATAGGACTTAATTATAATTAAAACCATAGTTATAGGACTGATATGAAAACATAAAAAGATATAGAACTACATTGAAAAAATTTTACAAGGTTTAGGACTATTTTGATGTTTATTCCAAAGTCCAATACGTCGAGACGTGTTTAATAAAAAAAAATGAAAATAAACAAATTTAATGATAATTGGATAATTGTTTTGTACACATATAAGATACATATATATGAAATTAATGTTAAAATCCTCAAAAGCCATACATATAATAACTTTTATGGTAAAATATTAATAAATTAAAAAATTAAAAATGCAACTTAAAACAAAATGGAAATTTTTATGATAATACAGTAAAAATTACTATGTTTATTAAAAATATTTAAATTATATATATATATATATAATATTTATTTATCAAATATTTCACTATTATATATTATAGTACAAGTCGTTATTTAATAATAAAAAAGTTATTTTATTCCATTTTAAATAGTGCATAATTGTTGTAGTCAAATGAATTCCTTTACCTAAGCGCCACACCCACCTCGTTTTGTCGATAAACTTGATTTGCTTTGTTTTTCCAGGAAAAGTCGTTGGTTCTTTTTATTTTTGTTTTTAATCTCGATAACGAATATATTGGTGGTGCCTTATAAATTTGTAAGTAAAAATTATTAGAACTTCTTATTTAAGGTAAATTAAAAAATATACACTGAATTTATAAAAGAATAAATCCTACAATACTTAATAACCATTATTGAATCATTCATAAATTTGGAAGCACATAATAAATTTATAACCTTCAGTCACTCTTAGCATGCTTTGAATCCTATTAATTTTTACAGATTTTGATTTTTACTAATTGGACGACACAATTGACGGTGCCAGTTAACTCTGTTCAACGCAAATGGAAATACAAAACTTTTATATTATAGAGAAAATATTTTATATTATATAAAAATATAGGGAGTTGTTATTTACACTCCCTATTTGGCTCCTTACACGCACAAAAAATCATTGTAAGCCCCACTTTAGCTTTGCTATATGTGTGTAAGGAGATAAAATGGTCGTGTAAATAATAATTGCTAAAAATATATATATAATAAAAAAAATACAAAATCATAAAAATTTCTGATATATTACATAAAAAATTCTTCCATTGATACAACGAGATCACGTAGCGGCGACGTAACTGATACACATAGCAGCAGCACACAAGTGTCTCAGTGTAAAACAGTCCTTCCTGCGTCTCGCTTGCGCTCGCGATTTTCGGTTACCGCAATCTTCGAAACCCCCCACCCACCAAATCCCTAAAATTTCCTCTCTCTCTC
The DNA here is from genome assembly GCA_037832335.1 of Carallia pectinifolia. Classification (NCBI taxonomy): domain Eukaryota; kingdom Viridiplantae; phylum Streptophyta; class Magnoliopsida; order Malpighiales; family Rhizophoraceae; genus Carallia; species Carallia pectinifolia. The sequence continues at coordinate 1,195,012 of CM075446.1, read as the reverse complement.
TCGCTCACTTCCATCTCGCTGCTTCTTCTCCAGCACTCCTCATAAAACCCTAACCTCTCTGAGTCCCTTTCCGCGCCCGCGATGCCCGAGTTCTCGTCGACGCTTCCGGCTCAGATTCGGTCCTTGCTTCAGGGCTTGACCGAAGCCAATGCCGACTCTGTTCTCCAAGAGCTCTGTCAGGTTTTCTTTTCTCTCTCTCGCTCGGACGAATAGCTTTCTTTTCTTCTTTATTTGTTTCTTTGATTCGCTAACCTTTTGTTTTGCCTTTTTTTTCCCCGCTTCAAGAAACCCTAATTTTTTTTTTTGGTTTCCCTTTTCTTGGCTGCCGTATTTGTGTGGATTCTTTTATTGTTAATTTGGATTCGTTTTAAAATGGGCTTAGGTTTATATATTAGTCTGTTATTTTATTTTTTTATTTTTGGGGCTTTGAATTTTTTGAGCTGTACTGGAAATCAAGCTTCGATGCTGCCGCAGGTATGTTCTTCATCTTTTTTTTTTTTTTTATAGGAATTTCTTACTTTCCTCATCAAGAAAGTTTAAGTTCTGTGTCGTTTTTCTTTGGTTATTGGATTCTTGTGGGGTTTTCATTATTGGCTTGGGTTTAAAGATGAATTTTCAGTTTTCTTGGGATTTTTTTTTTGTTTTCTATCTTTCGTTATTTCAATTTGTTTTCTTCTTTTTGATTAATTTGTGTGGTGCTGGCCAATGGCCTGAAGAAGAAAAGGAATGATGATGAGGCATAGTGTTCTTTGATTTTTGATTGGTTTTGTGACTCGGGACGGTAAGAAACAAAGAAGTAAATTTTGTTCACTGAAAGAGAAGTAGAGAAGTATAACTGACAATTTCTTTCATTTGTTGTTAGTGTAAACTTATGATTCTTGTTAAGTCAAGATAATGCTGTCTTTGTAATTAATCTTGTCATATCGGTTGCAGTTTGTTGACTATGGAATTGAGGGAAGCATTCTGACCCTACAAGCTTGCTTGGAACACCTGCTTCCTCCCAAGACAGACCCAAAAAATGTGGAGGTGGCACCTGTCCTCTTGTCAACTTTCAGATTTATTCTGGGCAAACCAAATTTTAGTGCTGTGTTCTCTCTGTCACTAAAAAACATGGAGATCAACGAGGAATTCCTGGGCAAATTATCCAACGTGTTACAGTTATCCGTGCCTGAAAAAATTGGCATTGGTCTTGCTCTGTCTGACTCTGAGAATCCTGTAACCAGGATGCATGGTGAGCTTTAATTTGAATTTTTGTTCTGTTTCTTTTGCATTTCTAGTGTTATGTGCATTTACTGGGTCTCATTATTGCTTTTTCCAGCAAAGAGATTTTGCATGGCTCAGATCGAAGAACTGTGTGCCAGTCCTGTTTATATAAGTAATGTGGAGCAAATTCAGAACATCGTTGGATTTCTCCAACGAGCCGAGGGTCTCTCCATGCACGTGGATCAGTTTTTGCAAATGTTATCCTTAATCGAGTCAAAAGACGTTATCCCCTTTGTTTTGACTCCCTTACTTCCTAATGAATTGCATGAAACTTATTTTTTAAGGTTGCTTCTGTTGTCTTCTTTCATTTGATGTGATTCGCTATTGGGTTGTTAAGAAGCTGAACAAACATGTTCAATAACTATTTTTGTTTCTCTTTACCGTTGTAGGAAAATGGATATGTTTTATGAAAACAAAGAGAGTGAATTTGATGCACTATTAGCTGATATACAGAACGAGATGAGCATGGGAGATATCATGAAGGAGTTGGGCTATGGTTGCACACTTGATGTTACGCACTGCAAAGAGATACTGTCTCTTTGTCAACCATTAACTGAGACTACTATCTCTAAGATGCTTGGAACAATTGTCCAAAACCAAAATGGTCTTGAGGACAACCACAACACATTTTCAACACTAGGTTTGGCTCTTGGTTGCAGCATTTCAGTTGACCTTCCACAGTTGAACTCCTGGGATATTGAGATTCTAACAGAAGCAATCAAGGAACTTGTGAGTTTACTTCTGTTCATTTTTTGTGTACCTCATGGATAAATGTGCAATTGCTAATTTTTGAACAATGTGCACTTCTATGATTTGCAGGCTCCTTCTACCAACTGGACACAAGTTGTTGAGAAATTGGATTATGAGGGGTTTTACATTCCTAACGAGGAGGCATTTTGTTTCTTCATGTCTGTATATAGGCATGCATGTCAGGTGTATTTGTTGAATTCTGAAACTGTTCATGTTGAATATGTTTCTAGACATGGTCCTGAATTTTAGAAACCATCTTCCGGCCTTTCTTCTAATACTTGATGGATATTGATGCAGGATCCATTTCCTCTGCATGCCGTCTGTGGATCTCTCTGGAAGAATGTTGAAGGGCAAATATCTTTTCTTAAACATGCAGTATTGGCACCTCCAGAAGTGTTTACTTTTGCCCATTCTGGAAGGCAGTTGGTATCTGGCTCTTCATAACCACCTAGTACTTTTGTTCTTATCTAATCTTTGTGTGACTGGTACCTATTTTGTTACGGTCTGACACGACTAGTCAACTCACAAGGTCCATATAGTCGTACTTCTTCATATGCATGCACACACACATGTAGTTTCCAAGTTTTATGGCGCAGTATGGCAAACTTTCCTTTTTTGGCTTGATAACTTGGTTGGCTCTTCCTAGAGATCCTCTATCTTTTTTTTCTCTCATAGCTAAAAACAGATTCTTCAGATTTCTTTTTGCACATGTTTCTCTAGACTGATCTTCTTGGGTGAGACTATCTATTGAATCTTTGACCATCACAACTATCATTGATCTTGCAGGCCTATATTGATGCAGTTCATGGCCATAAGCTTCAAGTTGGACATGCAAATCATGCGTGGTTGTGCCTTGACCTTGTTGACGTGCTTTGCCAATTGGCTGAGAGGGGTCATGCTAGTTCTGTTCGGTCAATGCTGGAGTATCCACTTAAACACTGTCCAGAAATCTTGCTTCTGGGGATGTCACATGTCAATGTCTGTTTCTAGTTTCATTGATGGTTTGTGAGTTTCATATATACTTGCAAGCCTTTTTTTCATTTGTCTGTGACAGAGTTTATGTCTGGATTTGCAGACTGCCTATAATCTCCTCCAAAATGAAATATGCTCTACTGTTTTCCACATGGTAGTGAAAAGTGCTGCTGGTGGTGGCATGATTCTTTATCTATGGCATGTGAACCCTAATCTTGTTTTGCGGGGATTCGTTGATGCTCATGACATTGAGCCAGACTGCTTGAACAAGATATTGGATATTTGTCAGGAAATAAAGGTAAGATAGTAAGCTTTTGCTATTACATGGTGTTATGTTGCTCAACAAATAAACAGTCTGTTCCGTCATGTTATATGGTCATCGCTTGTGAGCATGTCCCACCAATTTGTGGAAGCTACTTCTGCATTACCGAGAATTAATTGGATATGATTCCTTGACTTCATTACCATTTGATATGTTGGCAAGTTCACCAAATTTTAGGATTCTTGTGTTGGTTGTTATGGATGCTTGTCCTGCTTTACTTCATTACCATTTTATTTATCTTGCAGATTTTGTCACCAGTATTGGATATGATTCCTTCTCCTTCTGGTATCAGACTTGCAGCCCTTGCTTCACGGAAAGAACTTGTAGACTTGGAGAAGTGGCTGAATACTAATTTAATTACATATAGGGATTATTTCTTTGAGGTATTGTGGAGTTTCCTTCTCCCCATGGGTTGTGATAGGGCTATATGAGATGATGCGTTGCTTGTCCATTGATGGTTGTATGTTCTTAATGACTGTAAGCTATATAGATGTTGTGAAAAAGCATACTGACATGCCTTTTATTCTTTGCAGGAGTGTCTAAAGTTTTTAAAGGATATTCAGGTTGGCGGTTCAAGGGACTTTTCTGCCAAGCCTTTCCATCATTCAAGTGCTGTTGGGAACCTTTATATGGAGTGCAGTTCTATTTTCTTGAAGGTTCCTTTTTGACTCAGATTTTCTGGCTGTCAAATGGTCCATTGGCAAAATGTATGTTTATTGGTCTGTATTCCCTTGGCAGGTACTCAAAGCTCATACTGGTGTAATTAATTCTACCCAGCTTTCTGAGGAATTAGAAAGAGTGCATGCAATAATTGTGGAATCCAATTCCAATCCTAGGCTGCAGAATGGTAGCTCCACTGATTCATCCATTTCAGATGGATTCTCGGATGATGTTGAGGCAGAAGTAAATTCTTATTTTCATCAAATGTTTTCCAGTCAGTTGTCTATTGATGCAATGGTTCAAATGCTTGCTCGATATAAAGAATCATCTGTCAAAAGGTATTCTTGCATCTTTTGAAATATTGCTGTGTCTCGACTCTTTTAGGACTTGGGCACGATGTGGACATGACTACTAAAAATAATGTATATGTGTATAAATATATATACACACGCGCACTTAAAAAATTTACACAAAAAAATTTTTGGATACATGTGCATAAAATTAGGTTTCATTCTTCAAGCTCTACTTCAACTTATTTCTTCTTCAAGCAGGCTTATGAAATTCACATATGGATCAAGATCCATTATTATATCAATCCATCATGTGTTGAATTCCATCAAAGCAAATAAGCCTCATAAATTATTGTGTTCTTTCTAACTAATTCAACTTTCAGTTCGTAGTTATAGACAGTTTTGCACGTAAAATTTCTGTAGATCTGAATTATATTTTACTTTTTATGATGGATTGATAACTAAAATCATTTTAATTATTTTGCGTAATTTTTAATATAAAATCACATGCATTACTTATGTTAAAATGCTGGAATGTGTATTCACAACTGGTGGCACTAATGATCTGCTGCAATGATTGGCAGGGAGCAGTCAATTTTTGAGTGCATAATTGCCAACTTGTTTGAGGAATACAGATTCTTTCCCAAGTATCCAGAAAGGCAATTGAAACTTGCTGCTGTTCTATTCGGTGAGTTTTATTATTGAATAAAAAGCTGGTAATCAATGTCACTGACTCTATGTTGGTTGTCTATAACCACTGTACAGCGGTTTTTGTGCTGGTTGTAAAAAGTAAACTTCGGTTTCATTTACAGTGCCAATAGGGCCCTTTCAGCCTGTCCCTAGCTATGTTTTCCCTCAGTGTTGTCTTAATTAATTTGTAGCTGGTTCTCTTTTTAAATTAGTATAATGCTTTGATTTTTTTTCTTTGCCCACTTAAAACTGGAAGTCTCTTTTATGCGTTTGGGAGAACTGGTGGCAGATTAAACAAGGTACATTTGTTTTGCTATAAAGTAACTGAGTTGGGATGGAATGGGTAATTGAGTTGTGAAGATTGTAATTTTTTATCAATTGATTCTCCAGTCTACTTCACTAGGAGTAGTATTGATGATTTAAGGCTTTCAGTATTTCAGTATTAGTATCTATTAAAACAGGTGAGGTAGGATCTAAATAACTAGATTTTGCTTCTGCAGAAGAAAGTGTCGTTCTTATGGACTGATCAACTGAATATGTAATGCAGGAAAAAGAAAAGAAAACATAAATAACTATATATTGCTTAGACTCATTCTCTTTTTTTAGCTTATTTGCAATGGTCAGATATATTTGCTACGATGTGTTGATGGTATGCTTACTGCTCAGAAATGTAAGAGTGTTGAAAATTTCATAATTGTGCCTAGAGTAAATAAGATTAGTCTTCTTTTTTTTTGTAATTGTGAAATCGTGTGCAACATTTTTGACATAGATGTGATACCAGGCCACCAACTCTTTGCTTTTTATGTGCACAGAGGATTACATTATTGTGCAAGCAATTGCCAACCTGAATGTACATGTTTTAAGTTTATTTATGAAGTCATGAATATGATTTTTGCAGGTTCTGTGATCAAGCACCAGCTTGTGACTCATCTTCCATTGGGGATCGCCTTGCGTGGTGTTTTAGATGCACTTCGCAAACCTCCGGATTCCAAAGTTTGTATAAACTCTTACTGAGTGACTTTGAACTTGTTGGTTCTTATGTGATGTTGTGAGTGATGGTTCCGCATGCAGATGTTTGCTTTTGGAACCAAGGCCCTGGAGCAGTTTGTGGATCGTCTGATTGAGTGGCCTCAGTATTGTAACCACATATTGCAAATTTCCCATCTTCGCAGTACTCATTCAGACCTTGTTGCTTTCATTGAACGGGCACTAGCCAGGATTTCTTCAGGCCATATGGAGTCTGATGGAAGTCACAATGCCTCATCTGCTCATCACCATTCCTTGTCTCTGGCTACTTCTGGAAATGCAGAGGTAACAAGTTTTGTCTATTTTATCCTGTTTTATTTGTTTGTCACCAAACAATTCAAAAAAAAAAAAAAAATGCAAAAGAGGTGTCATGAATTATTATGACTAGGTTAACATGTTGATGGAACACCTTTGAAGTAGAAAAATACTTTCCAAAACTGAGAAACATGGTTGAGTTTGTATTTAGAGATATGGGATCTTACTCCTCTTCTTCAGTTGATAAGTGCAAGTTCTGTTGAAACTGTTAGTGTTTTAGATTCATCAGATAGTCCTTGAGTAAGTACTCACACGTTACTGGGTTCCCTTTGACTGATGATTTTTCTTAATTGAATTCCTTACTAGATTCACATTTGAGTCATCCAAAAGGAATTCTGTAGCAGATTTTTGTTTGTAATTCGAACCATTTACTTGTATTTCCGAATGATTCAAATGGTCTCCCCACCCAATCACCAAACTTCACTAACATATTATCTCATATCTATATAAATAGACTACAATTCTATGTAATATAGAAATTTTTTTTATTATAAGTTGAATTTTGTAATATAATGTAATGAGTGCTCGAATCTTTAAATCTTTGATTCTGCTATCTATTTTTTATCTTCTATCCATGAGGATGTTCTGCTACATGGCAGAGGTCTTGCCGTAAATGTAACTCTGGCTTCTCGACTTCTGGCATAACTCTGCATTATGCCTAAAGAACTTTCATACTCTTAACTTTGGCATTGTCATATGAATTGTTCGTGTTGGTTTCCTGAGAAGGTTTACGGAAGTTGTTTGGTCTTTTCAAGTAAATTTTTTAATCAGAATTCTAGGGTTGTTGAAAATGTGATGGCATCCAAATATCTAATGAATTGTTGGTGCTTGTGTCCTTGGAATGCTGATGGGAGTATTATTATTTGGTTTTTTCATGTAAAGAAGAGGCAGATGCATGTGTTTTTCTTTTGAATTTTATTTAATTGTCGTCAGATTTCCTCCAATCTTATACCTTTAATTCTTAAATTTATTTCTCAATAAGCAATCTCGCTGATTTCTAATGTTGGACCATTCATGCAGTTGAGTAGTGTGACCATGTCACAGCCTGGGCAGCAGCTTTCTATGACACTTAACCCTCAGTCGAGAGTCGAAAGCCCTCTTGATGAACGTTACAAGGTTTCTCTAACTTCCTTGAATGAAAATAAACCACTTGCATCTTCCGGGGTCCAAACTTCAGTTGTACTTGTGGGTGATACATCTGGTGGTCAGAAGGTATATCTTGCTCTCACTGGTAACTACTTCTGGTAGCATCAGTCTTTCTTGTTTTTTTTTTCCTCCTGTAGCTCATCACCTAGTCCTGAATTTACAGTTGCAGAATGCATTCAGTGCTCCAGCTATGCTTGCTTCTTCCCCAGGTTTTCCCCGCTCAGCCAGAGGGGTTAACTCTACGAGTAAAAGCTCTTATTCTTGCTGATTGTGCTTGCTTTTCTGTTGCAGTTCATGTTAAGAAACTCAGGCTTTCAAAATTGTATAATGCCTTACCTGTAAGCGTTATTCAAACAACATTGATTAATGCAGGATTTGGCTCAGCATTGAACATCGGGACGCTTGAAGCTGCTGCTGAGAGGAGAACACCCATAGAGGTATGATTATATATTTTATGCTTCTTTGCATCAGTGGATGGGCATGTAGGAAGAGTAGATCTATAATTTGTGACGGTTGAATCAAGAAGAAGATGATATTGTTCAATTTATGCTGATTTGTATCCGATTGTATAAGTATAAAATTGTCTTCCCAGTTAATTTTGCCCATCAAGTGAATGCATTCTGTTTCATTGCTGGAGATAGGTATTTGGGGAACAATTCATTACCATGCTCCATGAAAGAACTCAGCGTACTTTGGAAACTGCCAATGTTTTTTTGTCCTAAATAGTGTTTTTTTTTTTTTTGGTTGGACTTAAGGGGAGGGATGGTTTTGGTACTTGCTTTGCTAATTACATTTCTTGAATTTCTGTTCTATACAGACTCCAGCATCTGAAACGCAGGACAAAATATCATTTATCATTAACAATATTTCATCTGCAAATGTTGAAACCAAAGCAAAAGAAATCCCTGAAATATTGAAAGAGCAGTACTACCCGTGGTTTGCCCGGTATATGGTTATGAAAAGGTCAGAAGCTTCACAAACTTACCCTTCCTTCTTTTTGTGTAATTATCTCTTTTCACACACGTACAGTAGTTCATTTATGTACACAAATATGTGAAAGGGGTACATCCTATTTATGCCAGTATCATGCCATCTGGGTAATGTTTTTGCAGAGCAAGCATTGAGCCAAATTTTCATGACTTGTACCTAAAGTTCCTCGATAAGGTTAACTCAAAGGCTTTGTACAAGGAGATTGTGCAAGCTACATATGAGAATTGCAAGGTTCGTGTTACAACTACCGGATCTGAATCTGAATATCCAACATGGCTGCCAGAAATCAGAATTGTTTGCTATATGCTGTCTATTCTTATTTCAGGTTCTTCTGGGATCAGAGCTTATCAAATCAAGCGTGGAAGAGCGTTCTCTGCTAAAGAATTTGGGAAGCTGGCTTGGGAAATTGACAATAGGCCGGAATCAAGTGCTAAAGGCTCGTGAGATAGATCCCAAATCATTGATCATAGAGGTAACTGCTACGCTAGAATATCTACTAGTCTTTCCTTTCTCATGTTCATGTTTTATATGACAGTCAAATGCTTTTCTTTCGGTATTGCTACTGTCAATTCATACCTATATATTTATTTTACTAATTGAATTTTTACATTTGTGCAGGCCTATGAGAAGGGATTGATGATTGCTGTTATTCCGTTTACTTCCAAAGTATGGTTATTATGAATATTGTGATGTAAATGCTGTGAAGTGTAAATCCATTGTAATTTTTAATCCATTTTAATTTTTACGTTCTTCACTTGCTTTAGATTCTGGAGCCATGCCAAAGCAGTCAAGCATATCATCCTCCTAATCCTTGGACTATGGGTATTCTTGGATTGCTTGCAGAGATCTACTCAATGCCGAACTTAAAAATGAACCTCAAGTTTGACATTGAGGTATAGATATCTGTTGTATGAGCACCCACTTGCATAATTTACTTATGTATGCTCTCTTTGACGAGTTATTTTGATACTTCAGGTATTGTTTAAGAATCTTGGGGTTGATATGAAAGATATTACACCGACTTCACTTCTCATGGATCGAAAAAGAGAGATTGAAGGTAATCCCGATTTCTCAAACAAAGATGCTGGAGCTTCCCAACAACAGATGGTTCCTGAAGTTAAATCGGGGATGATACCTCCAGTGAATCATGTTGAGTTACCTCTTGAGGTTGGCAGCCCTCCTAATTCTGCCAGTCATACCCATTTGCGTTCTAATGTATGTTTGTCTTTGTCTTTAGATATTGTTGACTGGTTATAAGAAGTGTCTTGAAGTCTAATCTCTTAAATACCTTTTCAGTATCCTGCTTCAGTTAATATCCCTTCAGGTCCATTGATGGAGGAAGAAAAATTGCCTGCATTAGGGTTGTCGGATCAACTTCCTTCTGCTCAAGGGCTGTTTCCACCTACTCCATCCCAGTCACCTTTCTCGGTCAGTCAATTTTGGTTTCCGTTTTCTCTTTTGTTTTTGTCCCCTTCTTCTTCTTCTTGTTTTTTTTGAATGCATCATTTGTTCATCATTTGTGCTGTATCTATTGACTTTTAATTTACTGATTATCATTTCTCGCACCGCTTGCAGGTTCCCACGGCAATACCTAACATTGGAAGTCATGTCATTATCAACCATAAAATAAGTTCTTGGGGCTTGCATCTGCATTTTCAGAGGTTTCAAATTGTTGCTTTGTCAATCCTTTTGTGGTCAGTGGGTGCATCATTCTGTCTGACCAATGATTAAATTTTATCTGATGTACTTATTACAGAGTAATCCCTATTGCGATGGATAGAGCAATCAAAGAAATTGTGTCTGGAATTGTTCAACGCAGTGTTTCTATAGCAACTCAGACAACAAAGGAGCTTGTTTTGAAGGTTTGCTGTCTGATTTAAATGAAAAACTTGTGCCTTTTTGTTTGGGGTTGCAACTATTTTGATGTCTGGACAATCTGTTCAACTATATATTTTTTTTTTGGCCAAACTCTGTTTCCTTATTATTGCTCACCACTTCTGTCATTTCCTTTTCCATTTTCATGGACCGCAAATTGGCATCTGATATCGCCGTCGTACGGGAACTATTCAATAGTTCAATGAATATTATCTCACATGTTTCTTTGTTTAAAAAATATAGGATTATGCTATGGAGTCTGATGAGACTCGAATATATAATGCCGCACATTTGATGGTTGCCAGTCTGGCTGGAAGCTTAGCTCATGTTACATGCAAGGTTTTAAGCTTTTTCATTAAAAAGCATTCTATCTTCTATTATTTGTTTCTTATGTTTTTAAATTTGGGATCAAGGCTTTGTTGTTGATGTTGGTTCTCTTTTTTGTTTAGCATGTTTTCTTTAATCTTCTTTTGTACTAAAGTGCTTTACATATATGGTTTACTAGGAGCCTCTACGCGGTTCGATATCAACTCAGCTAAGAAATTTGCTCCAGGGGAGCATCGCTAGTGAGATTTTGGAACCTTCCATGCAGCTGGCTACCAATGATAACCTTGACCTTGGATGTGCAGTAATTGAACAGGCTGCTACTGATAAGGTTCTGCTATCCTATCCCCCTACTTGTTTCCTACTCCTTTTACAATGTATGTAGTCCACAATGAGTTGTAGCAATTTGGGCAAATTATGGTTTTGCCATCTGTACAGGCAATCCAAAAGAAAAACATATGGTTGATAGGAACCTTTTTCAAGGTTCAAGCAAAAGAACTAACACTTGTATTAAAGAAAAATGTGGAGAATGTCGCTAGATTTCATCACATGATTTTTGCTGTAATAAATAGCTCTTGGGTGGATTGAACGGATCTTGAAGGGCGTTATTCGGATTTGCCAATTATTCTAACCTTGTCTGCCTTGTGATAGGCTTTACAAACCATTGATGGGGAAATAGCACAACAACTATCTTTACGAAGGAAGCACAGAGATGGTGTCGGTCCACCATTTTTTGATGCAAGCATTTATGCACAAGGCTCTATGGGTGTTGTGCCCGAGGCCCTCCGTCCAAAGCCTGGCCATCTGTCTGTTTCTCAACAACGAGTTTATGAGGTATAAGCTGTTGATCTTTTGCATAAGGAATTAACTGGTGGTCTCTGCTAAGAATTCTAGGCCCTAAACTTGTGCACCTATGCCTTCCCTCTTCCTCTACTTGGTTTCTAGGACTTTGTTCGGCTTCCATGGCAAAACCAATCTAGTCAGAGTTCACATATGCATCCTGCGAGTTCTTCTCCATCCGGTGCTACTGGTCTGGTTGGATCATATGGTTCAGCTTCAGGAAAACTTAACACTGCCTACTTATCTGCTCCAGGAAATATAGGATTTGAAGCAGCGTCTCGGACTTTAGATGTGGCTTCCGAGGCAGTCGAATCTAATTCAGCTGCTGTTCTCAGGTTTTCCTTTGTCTTTACATTTTTATTTTGGTCCCATGAACTCTCAGCAGAGTTCCCAAGCACTAAAATTCTGGATGAAACAATGTTTCAGTACTTCCTCTATTCACATGGGGCCAGCTGATGGTATTGTCCAGCAGAGTTCTGAAGCTAACTCAATGAATGCATCATTTCCTTCCACTCCCACTCATGAACCTCTTCCAGTGGATTCCCCGTTTGAGGGAATTAAGGTTAAATTCTATTTGTCTCCACTATTTTCCTGCTAAAGCCTTATAATTTCTTATTAATATGCGCTTCTGATTTGTTGAAAGGAGTTGGGAGTCTCTACACAGCAATTATCTTCTGTAGCTGCTCCCGAGCGCCTTGGAAGTAGCATTTCAGAACCATCATTGAGCACAAGGGATGCTCTAGATAAGTACCAGATTATTGCACAGAAGGTTTCTCCCAATTCTTCAGCATTTTCCTCGTTTCTTCTTTAGTTGATTTTCAGCCTTTCTTTGTTTTTTCTTTTTCCTAATTATGCTTTTGTCCGGGTGCTCTGGACACCTGGCTTCTGGTATTGTGTCCTACTCACAATGGAAGAATTCTTTAAATTTTTTGGAAAATGGTTGTATCTGTGTATATTTAGGCTTATGCTCACTGTTGCATTGGATGCATTTGCATCTTTGTAGACCTATTTATACAGCCTGTTTCAGAAATTATTTAGGGGTAGTTGAGTGCTGCTTCCATATTCATATTCTTCTGCTGATACCTGTTTTGTTAATGGTTTCAGTTGGAGGCTTTAGTCACTGGGGAGGACAGGGAAACAGAAATACAGGTACTATGTTTCTCCACTCTTCTTATGCTTCTGCTATTGTATTACATACTCTTGGATATGTCAATATGGCATATTTATCTATTCCCATGTACATACGTTCAGGGATTGATTGCTGAGGTTCCTGAAATGATACTCAGATGTGTCAGCCGTGATGAAGCTGCCTTAGCTGTGGCACAAAAGGTGTGTTGTTGGGAAACATTTTCAAATCTATTTGTTTGGTCTGATTTAGTTATGAGTAAGAAGTAGATTTTTACGTCATTCAATAACCTAGCAAGGGACTTGTATGGAGCAATTACTGCCTGAGGACAGTAGGAGGTGCGGACCTCTTAATCACGGTTGGTCTGCACCATGCATCAGCTTTAAGTCCTTTTATATGTGTGGTAGTTGTGGATGAATTGACAGGACAGCAGGACAATGTCCTGAGGTGCATGCTTTTGCAAATGATGACGAAAGTGGGGAGGGTTTAGACCGTAAATTAGAATTTTGGATAAATGCCCTAACATCTAATTTAGGTTGCGTCCAGTGCTTTCAAAGGCGTTAGGTGCTCTAAAGCACACAAAACTCCTCCTGTGCAATGATCTGGTACTTATCCAGTGCATCCTTTGTGTTCACTTTCACCTGCCCTGCTTCTTTTATACATTTCTTTCATGTCCTTGGAACTCAAAACTTGTATTCTGTCTCCTTGAAACACAAAATCTCCTATTCTGTCTCCTCAAAACGCTAAAACTCCTATTCTGTTAAAAACAGAAACTCCTGTTGCGGAAACACTGGGGGCCCTCTTGGTTTACGGTCGGAATGGGAATGGGAACAGGAATGGGAATCCTAATCAAGCAGATTAGGATAGAGGACACTTTTTCTGTTTTCCAATCTATTATTCTTCTCAACTAATATATATTCTCTCAGAGGTGCCAATACTATTCGGCAGACGACTCGTCTATCAATTGCTATTATTTTATGAATTTTAATTTATTAGTCCAGAAATAATGCTTCTTTCTATAGTCTATATCCACTCTTGTCTCTTTTTAAAGTTTTGCCATATTATACCTTTTGGGTTTTCTTCTGATTTTTAATAGTAGATTTGTTGATTTTCAAGAAAGATAATAATAATAATAATAATAATTATTATTATTATTATTATTATATTTGAAATTACTTGCAAGAATGTTTTCTACACATTTAAATACTCATAAACTGAAATTTCAAGATCTGAAAAAAATTTATAATATAATATTTCAATAAGTTTAGAGATGACTAGATGTTTTGATACTCAATTTGATAATTATGAGTAATAATATACCTAGTTGTAGCCTTGCACTGATAGGTTATTTGAGCTAATAGATTACATGCCTTAATTAGATATTTTTTTTATATTCAGATCTTGTTTATATATGTACACCTCGCTTTGTTCAGGTGCGCTTATGTGCTTTGCGCCTCGGATCTAGGAGCCTCTAGTTCTTGGTTCTTTTAAAAACACTGAGGTGTATGACTAAAATAGAGACATGGGGCAAGAGTTTTGTATGACTATGATTCCCATTAAGTTTTATTTCTATTGAACAGCTATCAGGCAAGCAATGTTGTATGGTAATGAGTTTGTGGCTGTGAAGAATCATTTTAAAAAATGAGTGTTGTGGAGATAGGATGCTTAGATGCATTATGACCACTCTCCAGGAAGGACCAAACAAAAAAAAAAAAAAGATTTGTGGCAAAGTAGGTTTAACAATGATTGGAGACAAGCTAAGGGAGTGGTGTTGTGTTGGTTTGGTTGCTTGGTTCGGACATATTTAATGTAAACCTACAAATTCTCCATGGAAGAGAGAGATGACCAAATCCAGGTGGATGACTAGGGGAGAGGGAGAGGACGACCAAAATTGAATAGGGAACCTTTAGTTGAGAAAAATTTAGGATAATTTGATTCCATGCCAATCTTAGTTCCTAAAAACGGAATAACAAGAAAAGATTCATATATTTGGCCCAATTAAATTTGGGATCAAGGCTTTATTGTTGTTGGTCTGACTATCTTTGTTACTTTGGCATTTATAGCCATTGTTTCTGCTTCCTTCATTTGCTTTTTTAATCAATGCATTGAGTTTCTTGGTTTGTACAGGTCTTCAGAGGTTTATATGAGAATGCGTCAAACAATTTTCATGTTACTGCCTGTCTTGCAATTTTGACTGCTATCCGCGATGTTTGCAAGCTTGTGGTCAAAGAACTTACCAGCTGGGTAGGCTCCACTAGATTGTTTTGCACTTTTCAATTTGAACAGAAATTCTCTGCTGAAAGGCACAATCGCTTATTTTAATTCATGTTTTTTGTTTCATCAGTTGGCTCTTTCAGTTTTTACGAAATTCTTGGGTTTTAGTGATTTTTCCATCTTGATGCTTTTCAGGTAATTTATTCCGACGAGGATCGAAAGTTTAATAAGGATATTACTTTGGGTCTTATCCATAGTGAATTGCTCAATTTGGCCGAGTACAATCTTCATATGGCAAAACTTATTGACAGCGGAAGGAATAGTATGTTTAAAGCCTTTTTATAATGTGTTGATACTATTGTTGATTTGCAGCTGACTCAGCTAACCAATTCCATGCAATATGCAGAGTTTGCCACGGATTTTGCTATTTCCCTTATCCAAGCTTTGGTTGTTGAAGAACCCAAAGTTATTTCTGAACTCCACAATTTTGTTGATGCGTTGGCTAAGGTCACACACTTTCACTGTTTATTAGACTTTACCATTTGTGCTTTGGTGCTTCTTTTTTTTCTTAGTATTTGTGACCTGCAGCTTGCTGCAAAACCTGGATCCCCGGAGTCATTACAAAAGCTGATTGAGATCGTCAGGAATCCTGTTCCTAACGTGGCTTCCTTAGTTGGAACAACTGTTGCAAAGGAAGACAAGACAAAGCAATCTCGAGAGAAAAAAGTTAGTAGAGATGCTATAACCCAATTTTCTTCTTTGTGTATCCTTTCTGTCATCATGGTTCTAAGGCCTGTTCTGTTGAGACAGGGTACCAATCAGGTCATAGGAAACAGGGAAGACTTTAGTGATGCTGAATCTGTGGAACCAGATCCTGCTGGTTTTCATGAAGAGGTATCTTTTGTCTAGCCATGGATTGCTCGACTTCGCATTGGCCAGTACTTCAAACTTGAGAAATTTTAAGCGTGCTCCAAATCAATTGTGTTACCATTAAACTGACGCCCTTTTGTGTACAAACCATTTCCAATTTCCTTAAAGAAGCCCTAATAGGTCTTTGTGCTTGTTAATTTAACATCAATACGTATGAATCGCATATTTTTCATCATACTTCTAGATAATTGCTAATGTCAAGAATGTTAGTGACACTTTTATGATCTTTAGCATTTTTTCTATTGATGTAACAAGATTTGTGTAGATGAAAGTAAAATTTTTGCATTTCAAGTCATGAAAAAACTATTTTAAATATGATAATACCAGTGCAGTTGACAACTGGTGGATGAATTGCTTAGCTCGTGCTGGAAGATTGTTTAGGATGATTTTTTGAATATGATTTTTTGCATTTCAAAGTCATTTAATTTTTAAGAAGTTAGATTATGACGTAGGCATTGTATCTCTGTTTGTTTGATATATTGACTAAGTTCTCCATATTTTTGATAGGGCTGATAATATTTGGGGAATATATATCTTACTAATGAAAAAGGGTGTCCCCATGCACAAGACTCCCATAGTGTGGGGCATGGGTAATGATTGGATTCACGTAGCCTTTTGTTTTCACTAATAGGCTGTTTTTGCAGCCGGAACCTATGATTTCTACGTAACAATGGAGTAACCTCTTTGTTATACCTAGGCATGCCGTTCACTCTGAAAATATGTGATGTTGCATACCCAAAGAGAAATGAAATGGTATATTCAATTTTCTGGCCATCAGTTATTTGACTACTGATCCTCATTTTGTTGTGATTATTTGTAGGTTTCTAAGCGATTTGAAGAGTGGATCAACATGTGTGATCATCCTGGCTTGAATGATGCAATTATTAATGCTTATATTTTACAATTGCGCCAAAGTGGCTTATTGAAAGGGGATGATGTGACAGATCGCTTTTTCCGCATTGTTACGGTGATTGTCGTACCTTTGATTATACAGTTGTGTATAATGATGCTGAAAGCTGCAAAAATTAACCTGTGTTTTACATCAGGAAATTTCTGTTGCACACTGCCTAGCTTCTGATGGGATTAGTGCCAGTGCGATGCAGTCACCTCAGCAATTGCAGAGTCTATCATTCCTTGCTATTGATATTTATGCGAAACTTGTCCTTTCAATCCTAAAGGCAGGCATATTTGTGTGGTCTTCATTCTGTTTTTGAATCCATGCTCGTGTATTACTAATTTTAGCATTTACAGGTGGAGCAGGGATCAAATAAACTCTTTCTTTTGTCGAAGGTGAATGACAACCTTTTTTATTGGGGGGTGGGGAGGGGGGTGGGGCCGGTGTCGGTTCCCATTAGCATGTTGCATAAAATTTCCTGCTGTTTGGCAGATTTTGGCTGTAACTGTGAGATCTGTACAAAAGGACTCAGAGGACAGGAAAACAACTTTTAATCCAAGACCGTACTTCAGATTATTTATAAACTGGCTGCTGGACCTCATTTCCCTGGATCCTGTTAATGATATTGCAAACTTTCAGGTATTTTCTTTTTGTGCTTATATAGACTTTGTTGTCTCTGTAACTAACGATAAGTGCATGTGTTGCAGATATTAACAGCTTTTGCTGGTGCATTCCATGCTTTACAGCCCCTTAAAATCCCTGCATTCAGGTTAGCATTTTATGTATCTTTAAGTATTTGTTAATTTTGAAAGATGAAGATATTATTGTTAGGGCCCAACTTCACAGGCATCACCAACAGATGCATGTTCTCTTAGTGCTTCTAGCATGACAAAACATGCTTCATAATTTTGAGATAACAACTGCAAATATGAAGTTAGGATGGTTACATCAAAGGTAGTTTCAATGAATAAAGGAAGTATACGCTATCAAGAAGTTTTGCATTTCCCTACTTTCTTTTCTTTCTTTCCTTTTTGGCTGGACTTTTGAGTAAGGAATGTTGTGTTCCATCTTTCTTGTGCTTGTAGGCCATTATCAATTATTTTCAGTTGATTTTGCACTTAATTTAACCGTAAGATTCTTAAGTTCTTATAAAATCAATCCTCAACCCTCAGTCCCAGAGAATAAAAAACAGATGTATGTGGTTCATTGAAGCTGACACCAACAATCCCTTAAATTCTGGATGATGAACTTCTGCAAATACTGGGTTTTTGCCTTTCTCTTGTAGCACCAATATCTTCTTTTTCTGTGCCATGTTCTTCAGACCTTTCTAGCAGTTTATTTATATCTCTTCGCAGAATCTCCAATTGGGAGGTTATTTAGTTCTGACATGTTCCTTCCCCCCTTCTCTTTAACACTTTCTGTACTCCTAACGTCAGTCAAAATTGTGGTCCAGCTTTGCATGGCTTGAATTGGTGAGTCATAGGAGTTTCATGCCGAAGTTGCTTACAGGAAATGCTCAGAAGGGTTGGCCCTATGTCCAGCGGTTGTTGGTAGACTTGTTTCAGTTTCTGGAGCCTTTTCTTAGGAATGCTGAACTGGGAGTGCCAGTATGTTGCATCCACCAACTGCTTGTTTGCGGCTAATCAAATTTTGCCTCGACTCATTTGTGTATTTGTGCAGGTTCACTCTCTGTATAAAGGCACACTGAGGGTTCTCCTTGTGCTGCTTCATGATTTCCCCGAGTTCCTTTGTGATTATCATTTCACATTCTGTGATATGATTCCTCCAAGCTGCATACAAATGCGTAACATTATCCTCAGTGCATTTCCTCGCAATATGAGGCTGCCAGATCCATCTACTCCCAACTTAAAGGTGTGAGTTTGTTCTAATGCTAATTGTTTATTGTTCATGAAACATCCAATTGTATGTAGTTAGTTCATTGACTCAGATCATTGACTTCATGTTTGTAGATCGATTTGCTTCCTGAAATTAGAGAACCTCCTCACATTCTCTCTGAGGTTGACGCTGCCCTTAGAGCAAAGCAAATGAAAGCTGATGTCGATGAGTATCTAAAGGTAGATCTGTATGTCCCCTTTAAACATTTATAAATGTACAATTAAAAATCTAAAATGTTTTATGGATTGCATTAGATTTGTAAGTCCCTTATATTGTGTGCGCTGGTAGGAAGAACTATCCTAGTTCTCATCTGTCACATAACCAAACAACTCAACCGAGGCAGAATTTCTAACTAGCTTGTGTATGCTGTTTTACGAGCTTTCGTGGTGATGATGTCTCTTTCAAAGGTTATAAACTTGTTGTCTCTTTAACAATTTCTGTCTTTTATATTACCTGTTCTCCCTTGCAGACAAGGAAGCAGGGTTCATCGTTCCTGACTGAACTGAAGCAGAGACTGCTCTTGTTGCCAAGTGAAGCTGCCTCAGCAGGAACCTGTTACAATGTGCCATTGATTAATTCCCTTGTACTTTACACTGGAATGCAGGTAGAGGACTAGCTACTGTCTTTTGTGTCTGCAAACATGTTTGTTCCTTTCATTTTTGGTTGTAACATCTTTTTCCTGGATTCCGAGAATAATTGCTTTTCAAACTCAGTTGAACAGTTCAGTTTCCTGCTTATTTAGAATCTTATGCTTTTTTTATCTTAATAGTATGATTGATTGCAGTATGTCTTGGAAATTGGAGATGAGGAGGTTAATGGAGACTTTTTTTTTTTTTTTTTTTTGTTGTATGTAAAATTTTGGATGCTTCATTAATACTTTATTACGAGGTTGGTTTTCTAATGCATATATTTGTGGAGGTATTTTACAGGCAATTCAGCAGCTGCAGGCTAGAACACCTCATGCACAATCAACAGGGAACTTGAATGTATTATTGGTGGATGCTGCTTTAGATATCTACCAGACTTTAGCACTGGACCTGGACACTGAAGGAAGATATCTTTTCTTGAATGCTGTTACCAACCAACTGCGCTATCCAAATAATCATACACATTACTTCTCTTTTATCCTGCTTTACTTATTTGCTGAATCAAATCAGGTAAGAGAAGTCGGATATATTGCCACCTTTAGATTGGATGGGATTTTCAATGCAAGATCAGGGGCTAAGATGATGTCTTTTTTTGTGTGCGGTTTGATGCATGCGGATTTTATATCTAGGATTGATGCTCGTGTTGCATCAATGAAAACTGTGCTTAAAGAATCGATTTGGAAAATCTAGGAATTGGCTTTTGCTGTCTGGGTGATTGCCACAGTACTATGGTGGTATCAAATTGTTGTTGCTTAGTATAATTTTGCCCTTATTTTTTGTAGGAAATCATCCAGGAGCAGATCACTAGAGTATTACTGGAACGCCTGATTGTTAATCGACCGCACCCATGGGGCCTTCTGATTACTTTTATTGAGCTTATAAAGGTGACCATGCTTTAAGGATATTTCTTTATGGCATCTACACATTTGTTCATCTTCAAGGACTAATTTTTTCTTTCTGGCTTTTGTGGGCAGAATCCTAGATACAATTTCTGGAACCGATCCTTCATAAGGTGCGCGCCAGAGATAGAAAGACTTTTTGAATCAGTTGCAAGATCATGCGGGGGGCTGAAGCCTATGGATGAAAGTATGATCTCAGGTTGGGTTTCTGAGAACACACATTGAGAAGGCCTGAACAACTCGCTGAATTTTTGGTTTGGCTTGTATTGCAGCAGCAGGCATCTAAATTTTGTAATGGTATGGTCTGTTACATGCCAAATAATCAGTAATATAATACTGAACTGAGTTATTGGTTTTATCCTAGGGCAGCATTGTACATCGAATTCCTGATGTTTTATTTATTTGAGCATTTTGCCACTTACTAGCACCACCGGCCCCCTTTTTTTATTTTTCCGTTGGTTGAGCGGGAGCAGGCTTGCTCTCGTAAGTCATAAAGGAGGGGGTATGAGCATCCGAGTGCTGGTTGATATTGGGTACCTTCCATCGGCTAACCCATCGGCCAACTAAAGTGCCATTAGTGGGTATAGAAAGTCTACCCGCTATATATTTATTCATAAATTTGCTTTAATTTGTGGAAAATTATTAATTCTGAACATTGATAGGAATAAATTCTTCAAAAAAATAAATTAATCCATAACAATCCTCCTTTCTCGTAGATTTCGTCTTTGGTACTGATTTAAGGATAGCGGAAGTTCTAGTTTTATGGTGTTTTCTCTTGCGTACCAGAAAAAACAATCGGAGGAGCTGAAAATTGGATCTTACGATTGACGAAAGTTAAAACGCACCCGCAAATGGAACTCTTAGAAGTGGTGATTTGAACATTGTTCGAACATGTCCTAATGCAGTTCAGTTTTAGCTGCAGTAGGATTGGCTTGCGCTGAGTCGTTTAAGAATTTTTGGCAAATAAACGGAACGCCTAGCTACCGAGCACGGCCTTTTCTAGCACTTTGGGTTATCAGTTGCCTTCTATCTATGCTGATGATTTCCCAAGATGGAGGATGCATGTTGAAAAGAGCGATAACTCTTTAGTATGGTCTTACAAAAAAAAAATCATCGTCAAAAAATTCTCTATCGAACATGTACCCTAATAGGTCACATAGGCTAACTTTTATCTTAGCGTAAGAGAATATTTCTACAATTCAAAGCGACTTGAAAGTCGAAATCTCTAAATGACGATGTAAGCAGCCCTTATCCTACATTTGTTATAACCGTAGTTCTGATGACAAGAACAGGAGATATCCATCATTGAAAAAACAGTTTGCTGATTCAAAAAACGAAATTGGCCATAATAGAACACAAGACTCATCTCACTTGTGTAAATTCAAGCCTCCTTACGAACCAAATACAGCTTGCCTACAACATGAAGAACGGCAACAAAAGCTATGAAACCAATGCTCATTATGAGTACAACATTTGGAGAGATCTTGAGGCCCGGAGCGTCATCCGTGTAGAACTGAAGCATAGTCCCAGCTGCTCCCCCGGCAGCACCTCCGCTGCTGCTGCTGCTCGTTGTTCTCCTCCTCCGCATACTCGCAGCTGCCGCTGCCGTTCCCCTCTGTGGAGCTGCTCCTCCGCCTAATGCCATTTCTGCAAAAATTTACCCAAGTTATTTCTCAAACAAAAACCCAAAAAAATAAAAAATAAAAAATAACCCAAAAATCCAATTTATAGCTAAAGCGTTAAATACAATCTCAATTTCGCAAAAAAATAAAAAAAAAAGAGTAAACTCTAGAAAAGATTTAAACAAGCGGATCTAAACAGATAATCAATTCTAGAAAAGTTCTAAACGAGCGGATCTATGTACAATCAAAAAGAACACGAGAAAAACAGAACCAGAACAAAAAAAAAAGAAAACTGACCTCAAACAAGTCACAGATATCTGCAGTGCTGCAAGCAGATGAAAGAACGAAGCCTCGTTGAATTTGAATGAAACAAATTGGAAGTCTTATTATTATTATTATTTTCTTATATATTATTATAATAATAACTCCGGCGGCCCGTTACTTCCGTGAAAACTTGCCTACGTGTATGTCCTGCAGTTCAGCTCCACGCCCATCTATCCAACCATTTTCCTCCACGTCGGATTCCGAACAGATTGCAATTCAAAAGTTGCCTTGCACACGTATAGTACAGTACGCATGATTGCATGTGGGTTAGGGCACGAATAGGCCCACAAAGGCCCAATACGGTGCCTCCAATCCTTCTAGAACTATTTCCTAACAAGACCTATTGTTATTTAGTTCAGTATTTTCGATCTTTAAGTTTGGGGTTCGAATTTTAGACTTAATATTCATTTTTTTTTTCTTATCATTAAATTATCAATTCTGATGAATAAAAAAAAAAGTTGGATTTTGCAACTTCTATTGTGTCGAAGAGAAAGGGCGAAAGAGAGAGGAAAATGAGGAATTATGTTTAAGTTTAAAAATGATCTGATTTATGAGAGGAAAAAAGTTCTCTCACCCAATGAATTCATTACTCCTAAAATTAGAGAAAAAAAAGTATTAAACTTTTTACTTTATTCGCAAAATGACTAATTTACCGATATTAACTCTTTTTTATTGGCATCATTAATATAAGAATGGTGATAAAATTAAAATTAACAAGTACAACTTTTTCTTCCCAATTTTTACTTTTTTTGAAAAAAAAAATATTTATTATGACGAAATATTTATTAAAAATTATTTTGTTCAAAAACTAAATCATAACTTTTAATTTTGATTTAAATTTTTTTTGAAAAAAAAATATTTTTTAATTAAGAACAGTAACAAATGTTATTGTTCCTGTCTGAATAGCAGCGGGATTTTGCTATTGTTTCCCTCGTATGCTACTGCTTCCTTATCTCGAACAAAGGATTGAGCCCATCATTTAACGATTTCTCAACAGCGTACATTTTCTAGGCAAGAGGTGGCAGGTGCAACCATAGCCGGTTATGCAATCCACCAGACTCAAAGTCACCGCCCTACACCGACCGAGGGATGCTAGGGAGAACAGGTACCCCGATCACATTGGACTTCCCCCGTCTCTAGTGATTTTTTTTTTAATGATATATGTAGGTCATCGCAATTATAAGATGTACTTATATAATCGTTAAAATCCTTATTTAACTTTTATATAAAAAGAATATATCATCTAAATACTGTTAAATCTGAGTAGACTTCCCAATATCCCAGTGGCATTGTTAGAACCCAACACAAGACCCACACCGGACTCTTGACATTAAATCCTCGTTCATTAAAGAATAGGCAGACAACAAAAGAACTCAAATTCACATTAACACAGAAAAAAGTATACTAAAGCACTATATTCCCCGGTGATCCTGAGCATACTTTGCTTCAACAAGCAAATTAATAACTGCAAAGGACTTTTATTTCATCCGTTTTCCCAACATTTATTTCGCCAGTGGTCCCCAGGCTTGAAGCTCTGTAAAAACTGATCCACGCATCTCTTTTATTTCCCACCTTTTTGAAGCGCTCAAAGACTCGAGAATGATGGCACGTTCTTTCCCATTGATTTATATTTGCATTAAAATACCTTGATGATCTGATCTGATCTGCCAATGAAAAATTGAAGATTAACAAAAATAACCAGCAACCTTGGGGTTTTCACTTCCACAACTTAAAAAGTTCGAGGGAAGCATGCATGATTGCTCACATAACTAGGTCGACCTACGAGGTCATTATCTGCTACCCCACCTCCCCGTCTGCCCCAGCACAACTAACTGACAATGAAATGTCTCTTCACAAAAACGATAAAAAGTAAAGAAAATACAAATTTTCATAAAGATAGGGGCAAAAGATTAACTTACATAAATTGTTCTCTACCGCACTCCGCCCGTAAAATGTCACTCTACATTTCCAGAAAAATGCTCGTGGTCCTTGCTAAACAAAAATTACATGTCAGAAACAAATATCCAGCGTGGAGTAGCCACAAAATCAGTGGTTTCCACTTTAATCAATTTCTTCAGTTTTCCACATACATAGAGAAACTCCTTCATTAAAATACAGCTCCTTCTCTTGTCCTACCTATTTACCAAGATACCAACATCCAAACCTTAGTTCAGTAAAACAAAACTAAACTTTACTTGCAAAGACATGACAAAATATGATGAAATGAGTACCTTGGCTTTTTATTGAAAGAGTAAGTTGCCAATGCAATTGCATGAGGAATAATGAATCCAGCAAATTCAAGAATTTAGAAGATATTTTTCAACGAATCAAAGTAGTACGTGGACCAATCTGCCAACTGAAGCAGCGACACATGCAACGGGCACCATGGATTCGGAAGATCCACAAAATCATATTGCCAAGGCAGGCAAACATATAATGAGTTGGACCTTTAAGGAAAAAGTGTGTATCAATCATTAAACTACTACTAGTTCCTAGGAAGTCTGACAAGTATCACTAAGGAATTAGAATATCTGACCTACATTAACTTGATTAATTAAAAAAAAAAAAAAACTAGCCCCAACGTGAAGGTTACATTAACAGAGTTAAATTTAGTAGACTACCGGCAGCCCCATATGAGTCAAAGAGGGTGCTTGGTTTTTTCCGTGCACAACTAACAGTTTACTTTCTTGGGATCTTGAGGAAAACATATGCAATTCTTCCTTTTGGGTGGTGTTACACTGCCAATTGTTGGAATTAGACCAGATGATTGCTTTGTTGCAACCTTTTGCAACTGCGAAACACAAGACTGGTTTAAGTCCCAGATTTTCAGCATCGAGCAGGGCATTCAACTCTTCATCCCTTGAAAAATCTAGCTCCTCTATTTCCCACACCAGTCCCTTCAAGACTCAATGACAGAAGAGATCTAGTGTCCGGTCGCCATTTCAACTCTTTTAAAACAGAAAACAGAGATGCAAGTGCTGGAGTGACTTCAACATCCTTTATTTTGTTACACGATATTACTCTAAGTCTTTCAAGCTCCTTCCAATTATGAATACATGATTCTAATCCTCCTGTTGTCAGCAATGAGCATCCTTCCAAAGAAAGAAGATTCAGTCTCCTATCAAGAAAAAAATACGAAAGTTAATCAAAACAGTACATCAACAAAACCTAGCAAAATGGTATGTCAAGACAATACTCAAGTATACGCCATGTTGTACAATGGTACTCATGCATGACATTCAATCAGATTTCCTTACAGGTTAGACCAGTTATTAGAGCTGGTATTATCATTTCACCCCAATTGGACAGAAAATAAACTAACTCAAGTGCATAACATGATAACACTGATACACTGGTTAATCAATGACATGTTCATCCTTTCTTCTGCCCTTTTTGTCAGTATTGTTTACTTGCCAATTGGAAGCAGCAATTCAGCCACCCATACAGAACTCATTTTTCCTTAGAATACATTCATAAGCTTTTGTGAAATATATGCTTTATTGTTACAATAGGTGCGGTATTTGCTTATGCATCATGGAAGGGTAGATTAAAATTGCCAATTTCATGAATTGTGCCATTTTAACTATATCTCCATTCTCAATCACATGGTCTATCGACAGATGTTGAGGCTTGATGCAACCATTAAACGATTGTAGGCCTCAAAGTACATAAAGTTACATTGTAAAACAGAATGGCCCAGAGATCCTACCAACAACAAACAAGATAAATGGCATAAAGTGGAAATATAGCATTGAAGCTTTCCCTTTTTAATGTCTATTTTTATTCAACCGTATCATGGTATTATAAATCTCTCACAAAGTTTGAATGGCAGAGCAAAGAAACAAACACCGAAAACCACAAACTACAATGGGCAAACCTCATACCTACAAGCACTAGCAAGGCCAAGCACTTCATCCTCTAATCCCCAACAGTTCTGCAAAACAATTTCCCTAACTGCCTGACAAACTACAAACAATGCCTTCACCCCTCGCCTATCCCTCAGTTGACACTTCCGCAAATGCAACTCTTCCAGAGCAGGACAAGATCCCAAATGTTCCTCCGAACCGGGATTGGAATCAATACTCTTACAGGACTGAAGCCTCAAAGTTTTCAAATTCCCACAAAACGAAAGCGCAGACAACCAGCCACCATCCATTCTGTGATCACAAAAAGTCAGTTCCTCTAGCATTTGACAGCACTGCCCTATTGCTTTAATCCCATCATAGCTCCCTTCACACCCACACAGCTCAAGCTTCACTAACCGCTTACAACCTTGAGCTAATAGAGTCAAACCAATATCAGACACCACCGAATTATAAAACCCATCAACGCAAGCAATCAATTTCACAACTTGCAAGTTTCTACACCCTGAGATGCCCTTCAATGAGAAATCTCCGCAGCAATGCAGCTCCACTTCTTGCAAAGTATCGCACTTGTTCGAAATACTAGATAACCCACCTTCGCTCGCCCCAATTGCCGCGATTCTCCGTAAATTCGGGTACCATTCAGCAATCATTTCCAGCCCATCGTCAATAAAATCCGGTGATAACACCTCGTTTTCTCCGATAAACCTCGTTTCCGACAAATGGGTATCGACATGGATTGACAAATTCTTCTGGGTCACCACAATACCGGAGTTCCGCGGCATTCTAATACAGGCTTGGACGATATCAATATCCGTAAGGTTCGGGTACCGGAAGAAGACCCGACCCGAATCAAGAAAAGACCAATCCGCAAGCTTGAGGGATTGCACCAAGCGGCCGTGAAGGTACAACCAACGCTTGCAGACAAGAGAATTGACGGCATATTGGGATGCCGGAACCCTAGAGAAGATTTGGAGGAGAAGCTCGTCGGAGAGGAGGGAGGTGTAATCGGGTGCGGGCTGGTCCAGGTTAACAGATTGGAGTCCAGAAGAAGTCAACGAAATGTCTGGCTCAGGAGTACTGGACATGGATCCGATATTCATCTCCAAAACGGTGCGCTTCAGGAATTGGTCTTTCAACCAAATGTCAGGTAGGCTTAGAGTTCTGTTTGGCTTCAGTGGAACAGCCAGAGGCGGCGGCGACGGTGGCGGTGGTGGTGGCAGCGGTGGCGGCGGTGGTGGACAATGAATTAGGGTTAGGGCTTTTCCCCGGTGAACGTGATACTCAATTTAATTTTAGTTTCAGTCTCAGTTTGGTTAAATGCTGAAGTCTTTGGATTTGCCTCTTTTTCGCAGTGTGCATCAGTTTTTTGTCTCTTTGTAGATTCTCCATAATTTTTTTCGTTGGACTGAATTTTCTTTTTGTATACATTTACCTTTTAAAGCCTTTACTATATGTCGAGACAAATTTACCAAAAAAAATTTCTGTAATATAATTATATAAATTTATTATATAATTATATTAATTATAAATGTAATAAAAAAATAATTAATATTTTTTTATTGTACTATAAACTTATATAATTATAAAAAAGTTTTTACTCATTGCATTATAGAAATTTTTTCTAATAATTTTTTATCTAGATGAAATTTTTTCCCTTTACAAAGATGATTTATATACATTAAATTTTGATTAATTTGATTCAATCTTTTATCAGATTCTTCGGCGGCAGCCATAAAAAAAAAAAAGAAAAAAATTATATTTCAAAAAAAAAAAAAAGCATTCGAATTATTACTTGAATGTAATTAAACGTATTCAATATGCAACAGATTGAATTATACGTATAATTAATTATAAAAAAAAAATTACTTCTTATATTTAATTGTATATTTAGTTGTAAATGCAATTTGATCGGTTGTACATTGAATCCAAGTAATTATATTTAAATAATAATTCAAATACTTTTTTTTCTCAAAACGTAACAATGCTAAAAAAAAAAAAAAAAAAAAAAGTCCGTCAAAAACAGTTTAGATCGTGAAGAGTTTAGCGCATTCACTGATGTGTCCACGTAGGGTGCAGAGTTTTCCTCAAATTACTTTAAATCATTGTTTCAATCATGATAATATTTGTTTGTTTGTTTCCACAAAAAGAGAATAATGATGATAATTTTGTTTGTTTATATTCATTCTTCAATGTGGGAGGGATCGTGGTTCATTTCTTTCCAGTTATATCAGGATCGTGGATCGTGACTGGAATCCTCAAATTGTGATGGCTTTTAGATGACGTGTTTCAATGTCATTGATGGATGGAGACAAAAGGTTTGGACCTTTCTGCAGGTGATCGCCACCCTAACAAGGTGGCCCTGTCCACGTTGAGGTGTGAGAATCTCAACCGTTGAAGCCCAGGACACAAGATTCATGTTACTTAGACGTCGACCTTGAGTTCTGCCAGACAGATTTGAGTGCACTTTCTATTTCTCTTCTAATTCAATGCCACGTAAATTTAATATATATATATATAATTTATTTGATTATATATAAATAGACATATAAATTATGAACATATAATTTATCTGATTATATTTAATAATTTATTTTTTTATAATTCCACTAATAACTAATTCTTTTAATTTTATCTAACCTGCACTAGGTAAGTATTTTCCTTTTTTTTTTTAATCTATTTAGCATAAATAACTAAAGAGAGCCCACAAAAGACATTTGGAAAAAACCTAATGAAGAAGGAGTCTCTTCAACTGATTAGGCTAATGTCCATCCTTATTATTTCCCTTCTTTAATTCAATATGTGGATGGTGATAAAAGTTTGTAATTGAAATTTATCTTTCAATGATGGGTGTCTGGGCATGATGCGTTCAGTGATTGGAAGTCATTTTGGTCCTAAAGATACTGCAATGATGAAACCCGAAAGAGACCAAAAGGTATTTCTCAAACAAGTAATGCATGCATATATTCTTTTGATTGCATACAGCACCTTCGTCCTATATTTCTTTTGTGGGTCAATAATTAGAAATAGTGAGATATGACTTTTCTTCTTGGTGTAGGGGGTTTCAATCTCGCAACATTGTTTTTTTTTTTTTGGGGTTTTCCATATAGTGTCCATTACTGCTTTTATATGTATTTAGTGTACTATCCTTTTTATTTACGTTGTTCAGCAAGAAATTTACATGCATTTTTGGTATTTTTCCCATCTATTAAAAAACTAAAAAAATCACAAATTAGCAGAAAGGCGACTAAATTAACAGATTATTAGCAGCAAATAGTTATCACATCCTATTATTCACACCAAAGAAATAGGTGCTAATTGTTTGATTTGTAATTGCAATAATCAGTAATCTTTCACAACAAAACATGTAACACTCACTGCTCAAAGGAAAAAATATTAAACACTAAATTATTTATTGTTAATAGTTATATATTATGCCACTATTTTCTACATTAGTCGCCTGAAAATTTTCCGACTATTTTGTTATTAGTCGCCTAAACTTAATTTGGATTCACTCAATTTAGACTAAAACACTTGAACTCTTCAAATACATATATATTTTTTATTTTGACTAAATACTTCAATAATTTTAAAAAAATTATACAGTCTAATTCAATAATATTTGATAATTTATTTATTTTTTTCATAAATTTAATCATTTAATAATTTATATCGTTTTATTACTATTTTGACACATCTTCATCCACAACTCTAAAATTCTATCCTTCTACCTTTTTTTTCAATCCAATTATCGTGTGATTGTGAGAAAAGGTCAATTAATTGACGTGATATATAATAGCCGCCCCTATTTATGAAGGATCTCAACTTACTGCACGGCACTTCACAAGTATCCCTGCCCGTAAATGTCTCACATGCGTGTGCTGGGTAATCTGCCAGCTCAATTTTTCCATTTCGATCAAGCATCTTAATTAGATCTAAACATCTTAATTACATATAATTTAAGGTATTGTTATACTTATTCGTACATTTCTTAGTATAATAAATACATATAATTTCAACCAAACAAATTATTTTATTTTATTTCAACTAAATCCCACATAAAGTTTTGTTTACTCAAAGCATGAATTAACTTTATCTTTCGAGCAAGTCAAATAAAAAAAAATATTCTTAAACTAAAGTTGCAACTCCCAGAGATACAAGTAATTATCTGAATACTTTCCGGCAGTGTGCATCCACAAGCAATTCCTGATGGAGAAACTTTTCCATCAATTAAGGAATTATAATTCTCGCCATTTACCTATATAATCGTGTCATTTTTAACCACATTGGTACCCATATTGAATGCTTCATCCAAACGATGCACACGAACACTTGCATTGATGGAAGATCCAAGTGAAAGCATGGATATGGACAGAGAGAAAGACAGTAACGCATGCATGAACCTTCCTTTGTTTCTGTAAATTGAAGTTGCATAAATCCTAGTTACCAGAATTTCGGCCGATGCATTTAACAACAACCATCGTGGTTGCTAGCTACCACTTACACAATATTATACAAACCAAATCTTTCTTTGTTTTTCTTTTTTGGACCCACAATTTTAATAATTAATTCTAAAAGAGTATAGTAAATATTGCTCTAGATTTCTCATGCTTGGTAGCTAGAAGAAGAAGAAGAAGAAGAAGAATAGCAATATAATGATAACTTTGTGAACAACCCATTAATTTAGCAAGCTAGCATTTTGATGTACATCAACCAAAGCTAGAATTAGCTACCTAGAGTAGCTAGTTCATTAGCATTATACTAAGAAGGAGATCGGTCTCTTCCAAATCCCCCATCCCTTTGTAGGCTTTGACCCTCCATTAAAAAAAAAAAAAAAAAAATCAAAGCTAGACAAATTATGCTGTAAAATTCGTGTAAGATTAAGCAGTTATGCGATAACAATAATGGCCATTGGAATCTAGGGTTGAATGTATGGTATGGCGCCTAGATCAGTCCCACATAAAATCACCAGTGCCCTGGACTTCATCAAAACTTTCTAGATGATGAGCCAAGAAGACCCTTCATGGATTAAAGAGAGACGAGAAGAGAAATATATAGAATCTGATGGTCCAAAAAGGAAAGGAGGAATATATAGTTCAGTTGTGTGTAGGAGGGTGTGTCCTTGGTAGTGAGTAATCCAAGTTGAAACCAGGCTGATTTTCACTGTGTTTGTTCTGAGGCACACTCCAAGAGTTTGAAACCAAAGACTCCTCTTGAACAGCCGCACCTGGTTTTTTTGCTTTCTTATCCTTGATTATGTTTTGTGTGGCTGTGCCCTTTGATGATTTCAGCTTCTGGGTATTGTTTTCTGCTGGAGTCTCAGCTATGCTATCTTCTTTTGCAGCATCTGCATGGGAGTCTTTTATGCGAAAAGCCTCTTTGGGTGCAGCTGGAAGTCCTTTCTGGTCGTTCTGTCCAACATCCACATCACTTTCATTAAAAATGGTTTCGTTATATATCTAGCAATTAAAGAAAATCAAAAACAAGAAAGAATATTTATAAAACAGTGGACTAACCTGATTGGGAATCTGAAATTTCTGCTCAAGATTCTTGTGATGAGCAAATCGTCTGGCATTACATGCATGCAAGGAGAGGCAAAAGAGTAAAAGGAGAAAAAAATTTTTGACTGACATGTTAGAGAAAAAAGCTGACAAACAAAGCCTAGCTCAAAAGGATTTTCAAAAGCTGTCCAGTTAGCAACAAAAGTTTATTTTTAGTGTTGTGGGTAGGAGTAGATTAGCTAGGGCAGTGGCAATGGTGATATTTGTAGCAAGAACATTAAATGCAAACAGCTGAAGTAGATGTGAAAGGTACAATCTTGTAAAACATGCACATGTATGAGGGTGACATGAAGATATGTTGGTTTCTTTTTGTTCCTTCCCTTTCACATTTCAATCAATAAGACATAGAAAACCAACCAAAGGAAAGAGAAGCAGCTTAGAGACTCTATTCGAGATATATGGGGAAAGAAGAAGAAAAGAGAGATTTTTTGTCATGAAATATCGTAGTAGAAAAAGGGTAACGATGAGAACGGTTTTAGTGTCTTGAGATTTTAACATGAGAAATTATTTTGAACATAATAAATTGTCAATTTTAAATAATAATATTTATATTATATATAATAAAAAAATTAAATAATAAATTTTTATTACATAAAATATGAATATTATTATTTAAAATTTAAAATTTATCATATTCAAAACACATTTTCTGAGAAAATTCTCCGGCCACAAACATTTTTCCATTAAAGAGAAGGGTACTACATGAAAAGTCGAACATTAGACACATTCGAGAAAAGCTAGTGCATCCTATTCTACCGAGGAACTTCATTCCTTGTCCTTGTGTTAAGCTCTTACCCTTTTCTAAGTCTGTGGTGCCTCCTTGTTGTTTTGGCTTTTTCTCCCTTTTTTTTAAGTTCTTTACCTTGAAAAGCTTGTTATGAGTATTTTAAACATATAGTACCAGCATTAGCAAAAAGTAGAACACCTTTTTAATCTTGTTTTTCTGCATGCCATTGGATCCACGCCAAACATTTACATTTTTTTTAATTATTCAAATTTAAAATTATTTGGGTTTCATTATCAAAGTTTCGTGTAAATTGAATCTTGAGTTGTTGGAACTTAAAATTATTTTAATTTTGAGTATTTGGAAATAAGAATAATTATTTTTTCAATTAATACTAATTGATTCAAGTTGCATTTTAGACAAACTAAGTTAAATTGTTCCAATAAAATTTAGTAATTCTTGGGTGAGCATATAATTAAGAACTTTGTTAGAAAGTCACATGCTTTTACTGCACACTTATTTCATACAAAATTATTTTAGAGGGGCTTTTAATTTTGAAGAAAACTCCCAAACTAAACCTTATATTAAGCAAATGTGGAGCGAAAAATGTGCCTCACTGGAATCACTGTATAGTTAATTGCAGTCTTGCCAAAGGGTGCCTTTAATGTAACACATCTAAGATGGCAATCCTTAAGCACTAGACAAAAAGCAAAGGAAAAATGATCAGCTAAACCTAAACTGTAAACACACGTGGGCCCTATAAAATTTGGCGTCTTGGCAGACAGAGAGGCACGGGGAGACAATCATGTATGGACCGCCCCTTCCGTGCGCCTTTTGGCAGAAACACCAAAGAGTGAATTAACCGTCAATACCGGCCATACATGACACGTGGCAGACACCCATGTGATCTAATGAAACGCTGCGTTGATCGGGCCCCATGGTGCCCGCCAAAACCCATGTTCTTCTTGCTCCTCCCACGCTCCATATTGGTCCCGTGTAAACTTATAAAAAATAAAAAAATAAAAAAATTTCACTTTTTTTTTTTGACACAAAAAAAAAAAACATCAAATTAGGAGATTTATTTGTTGTCTTGATAGTTATATAGTTTATTTTTTCAAATATGGTACTCAATTAAATTTGGAATTGAGAAGTTTTTTGTTTAAGAAAGTTGAAAATCTAACACCACGCATAAATTGGCTAGCACCACGCATAAATTTGTCAGCGGAAAAGCACTAACTAATTTGAAATCGTTTTCTTTTTCTGGCTAACACTCGAATTTGGGTAGTCTGGACATATACATTATAAGGTATAACAATTAATTCGTTTGCGCTGTTTTGTTTGTATGTTTGTTTTTGTGTTGGTTTGCTTAGGTGTTCCTGCTCTTGATGTGGATTGTTTTTGTGTTGGACACGACAGGCTCGGGTTGCGAGGCAGCTGGGGATTCGGACTCAGGCGTTGAAAACCGGCTCGACTCGGTGGTGTCTTGTAAAAGTAGAGCAATCTCGATCAGCCCGCCTCGTTGTCCCCACGGCATCGCACCGCAATTGTGCGCATTCCTCGGCTTGTGTTAGAGAGGCTGTCCAGCCCAGCTCTAAGCTTATGCTCAAAGATTTTGCTAGTTGACTCTGTCGGTTGGTTCTTTTTGGTACGAAGTTTGTATTTTTTTTTTTTTTTTTTTTTGATCCCTAAAACACAAAACATGGAGGTTAACATTCTATGTTGACTTACAAAGTCGTCCCGGCAAATCTAGCTAAAAGAGAAAAGTTTCATAATGTAACTCTAGTTTCTCGCAATTTAATCAGAAAAATCAAGTCGCCAAAAATTACGTTACTCCATTCGGTTGCCTTTTTTCAACAAAGATTTTCATCATTTGCAGGAAATTTACCCATGTGAGAAGTTAAATGGAAGGAAAGATAGATTTTCGATCAATAAGTTCCACCTCACTTCTTGTATTAAAGTTATTCAAGTTTTAATTGGAGTCAGTTAAATCAAAAAAAAAAAAAAATATCGTTAAAATATATGAGAACCTTGTATCCTAAAATACCCTTTAAATATAAGACTGTAATTGATACCAAAGCATGCCAGGAAAACATGGAACTTATTTATTAAACTTGGCAGGATGCTAGCATCAGCAGGAAACCCGGGGGAGAACATGGTAAATCAATAAAACCAGGATCATGTAGATCCTTGGAACTGCTTCACCCTGAACATTATCTAGCCTATCATCGATCTGGAGAGCTCTGTAGCTAAGCCGAATCGAAAATAAACGCATTTGAAATTTGAATACCGGCACATCGTTAAGGAAGATTTGCAGTGTGAAGCATGCGACCAATTTCTATATCATATCCGATAACCACCGTAAGAAGCGTCTGTGCAGAATACATAATTCTTCTGTTCATAATTACATTCATTTGGTGATTAATAGCTTTATGGGGGAGCTTAAACATTGAAATTCTTGGAAATCGTCGAGTAAAATGGATCAAGCTCCATTGAAATATTGAAATATTAAATATAATTATTTATATCATTTAGTATCCAACGGAACTATGTACAGATTACGACTGGACATGAAAGAAAGGTAAATTCATACGTGCTGTGTGTGATGCCGTAAATATTTATCCTTTGTCACGAATCAGAGGACAACTGAAGAACGTAGCTACAGCAGCATTTGCTGGCCAAAGGTGTTTTCTCCACTGTATGTCACGTAGAGGAATCCATCTTCATCCTTCTTTTCATCATATATTGCAGACATTATTGCTCCTGCAGGACATTGAAATGGTTTAACTAATGACAGGACTTTGCAGATGTGCATATGAATTGATGTCTTTTGTTCTTATGAAATAGCCACCATTCCAAACATGGACAAGCAATGCTGACTTCCACAATAAGAATGTGGCAATGCCATATGCATAAATTCTTTCTCGAGAGCAAATATTGCATGACTTATGGACCAAATGAACGAGAAAACAAGGGCTGTTGGGAGGAACAATAATAGAAATTTCCATCATGGGAT
This sequence comes from Carallia pectinifolia, assembly GCA_037832335.1. Taxonomy (NCBI): domain Eukaryota; kingdom Viridiplantae; phylum Streptophyta; class Magnoliopsida; order Malpighiales; family Rhizophoraceae; genus Carallia; species Carallia pectinifolia. The sequence continues at coordinate 1,159,835 of CM075446.1, read as the reverse complement.
TTTCTATGATGAATATTGTTTCTGATGACAACTTCAGATCAGCCATAAGTTTTGAAACAGAAATTTAATAGGTTCATGACTCGAAATCACATATATCCTGCAACATTGGATATATAAGCAATTCCAGGTTTTTTTTTTTTAAGACTATCATCGTTCTTTAATAAGCGTGAAGGACTGATCTCACATGTTTCTGGAAAGATTTTTTTTTCTTTTTTGGAGTGGGAGAGAGTTGTTATTACCTGTTGGTGGGAGGACATTGCATACAAATATGAAGATTGCCTTTTCTGCACTCAGTTTAATTCTCTTCCTTATTATGTAGACAAACTGACCAACTGTTAGGTCTGCAGGGACCAAGTATCTGAAAAAATTTTAACGTTTAGTAAGAATAAATCACTCACGTCATGAGCATTCAAATTCTGCTATCAGTCCTCTTAGAATCATTCATCTTAGTGTATCCCTTAGAAGCAGTCAAGCTTAGATGCGAACAAAGGCTAAATGAATTCTGTAAAAAAATTGAACAACATATTTTTGTTTAAATCCATTTTCTTTTGAATGAAAATAAAGGTAAACTACATTTTCAACCTCTTGCAAAGCACATACACAGAGAGAGAGAGATGTGCGTGGCAGGGGGAGAGAGAAGGAGAGGGAAAGGGCAAGGATAGTACGGCAGACTGGCAAGGGTGGGTGTAAGAATGAACTCCAGTGGCAAAGGGGCAATGAATGACCAACAAAGCGATGAAAGTACCAATCAATAACTGACATAGAAAAAAAAAAAAAAAACTTGAAACTGTAATCAACACCATTAAAACGATTCTTACTTTTTCTTGTCAATGTCAGGAATATCACTTCTTTCAGCTTTTTCCACAATTACCTAAACAGGGCATGAGTTGGAAAACATTAGAAATAAAGTGGCATTTTTTTTTTAATTAAAAGAAATCGTTGTATTAATTATCACACGAATCCATACACAGGTCTGACGTGAAGGCACGGGATAAACCTGCACAAAGCAGGAATAGAAGACGACACTAATGGCCTACGGACAATATGGTCAAAATGACAATTTACAAATCAGGTATACCGCCCTTTTTGACAAAACCATAACAATATGGTATCAACTAGACTAAAAGTAAACCTACTTAAAATCAAAATTTTAGCTAAATCTACATTAGCCGGACTCAGCTACACGAAGTAGCAAACACCTAAGAGATGTAAATTTAATGCATATATATAAGTTATGTTATCCACCACATGCAAGTGGCATGAAGTAAATAAAATAGAAAAAAACTGTGTTACAGAAAAAGGAACTCAACACAGTTTTGTCTAACAGTACAGCCCAGCTATGATGACCATGAAACATTAAACTAAATCCATAAATTCTTATGCTCCATACTTTTTAAGGTGATTTCCAATACTTACTATATGCGCTTTTATCTTAAGTCAGCAAAGATCACAAGCAGTTTCCCCCTGACCAATGACTGTTTTATGGCAATTCATTGGCTGCTCTTATGCAAAGCTCTAGATTTTAGTGGACCAAAACAAAATGGATCATCCAACCAAAAAAAAAAAAATCCTGATCAGAATAACCCGGCAAGATTTATATCCAAGCTAAACTATAGTGACTATCGGCAATACATAAATCGCTGAAGAATAGAGCCTAGCCATAAAAACTAAGAAACATCCCACTAACTTCATCTTACTAGCGTTCAAACCAAGACTATGAGCAGTTTTACCTCTGGCCAACAATCCCAAACTTCCTAATTTTCTATTAACATTTAAAGAATCTAACAAGAAATGTCATCAAATGCCCCAGTCTTACAATAAACTACTCTTGTCTGTTAAAGCACAGCCCTGATCATCACTATTCCTGGACAGGGCATGCTAGCAAACTTCTCTATCAATCATTGGATCACTCATTCAATAATTAACCAGCTGTTTAGCAAAAAGCACCCCATTTTGAGGCACAACAGAGACAAAGGCTTCTAGCTGATCAGAATTCAAAACCTCAACCAAATGGAACTGACCCAACAAGCGATGCTAGAGCAAACTTAACAAAACAAAGCAAAAATGCAACAGCTAAGCTTGTGTTGTGCAGTAATCTAGACCACTCAATTAGGGGAGAAGAACCAATGAATTATAGGGCTAAAACCTCTCCCATGGTTTCAACAAAATCCATACGCTGGCCATAACGGTGCAAGGCTTTGCTTATCCTATAATAGATACCTAATACATACATTATGATTTCATTCCAGCTGCATAAACCAATGGTAAATTTAACAGAAACCCAATTATAACCATTCTTGCTTGGAGTTTACTACAAACAGTCACTTTTTACCTTTTATTTAACAATTATCAATCACAAATTAACATATCAATACTTCATAATAGCAAATTTATAATATATTTGACTTTCAATTGTCAATCAACATATGTTACGTACAAATGATTTTAAAAATGAAAGTGAGCACGATTGTCGCTGGCAAAATCCTTCTTGCTTTTGCAAGATTTTTTGTGGCACGGGTTTCGAACCTCCGCTGCCCCACTAAAGCCTTTGAGCTATCTTACTAGAAACCCCAACACAATAACAATTGTAAGAATAATAACATTGAGTTGATAAACTCGAACAAATCGTTGAATTAGCATTCGAGATCGAACCACTAGCATTGAAATCGCATTCAAAAAAATCAAGCCGAAAATTCAGCAGTGATAAAAGGGTCTCACCGGAATTCTATCTGGGTATTTTTCCCTGATTCTGGCAGCTTCTGATCGCCTCTTTGCTGCACATACATACACAGACCCACACGGCACCACGTGTAATTAAGATTGTTCACTTTAACTTGATATATATACATATATATATATATATAGAAGGGTCGTGATCGTACCCAAGTCGTGCTCTTGCTTGAAGCTGCTTTTGTTCATCTTTAATCAGAATTTCTGATCAAAAAATTTGTAAAAAAAAAGAAAAAACTTCAATGGTTCAATAAATTCATCCACGAAATACGTTTGAGTTCTGGTAGTTAGTTAGCCAAGAACAAAAATTCTAAGCATTTAATTAAGCGGTAGATACAACAAAACAGCTGAATATCCAAAGATGAAGAAAAAAAAACCATAAAGAGAGAAGAAAACTTGCACAATTAGGAAGCCGTAGATCACAAGGACTTGACCAGAGGCTTCGCCGCAAAGAGAAAAGATGGAATTTCGAGATAGTTGCGGTTATGAGCTGTCCTCTTTTAATGAGGTTACGTTACGGACTCTTGTGAAGGATTTTATTTGGATTTTTAATTTAAAAATTATTGTTTGGATTTAAATCGAAATAGTTAATTAAATTTTTTTTAGATGAAATTAAAATAATATAAATATTTAAATAATTTAATTTTTTAAAAGAATTATTAGATAATATTAAATAATATGTGATGGCTTTAGTGTATATATATAAAATTGAACTAAAAAAAAAAAAAAAAAAGAAAGGATGCAAAGAAGTTGAAGAATTTTTTTGTAGGAAACGTTTACGTAGATACATAATTTATAGTATAGAGAAAGTATATAAATAATTTAATAATTTATTTATTTTTTTAATTTAATACATTTTTTATAATTCAATAATTTAAATTTTACATGCGAAGTTTATATTTATTATTGTATATTTACATAACTATCTAGTATATTATTCCCTTAAAAAAAACCCACTTAAAATTTCCAACCGATCAATACCTAGTGCCACCGAAAAATTCGGGAATGATTAGAGCCCAAAACTTCAGTCATCCATGATCTAATAAATTTGAAATATTATGAATTTAAAGCTCGAAAATCTTAATGAATTAGAGACTTAAAATCTTAATGAATTAGAGACTTGATTAATTGACAGCTTAATTCACTAACAATTCAAAATGCTCAAAATCCCAAGTGCCTCAAATTCTAAAATAAACCGACTCAAATTGGACTGGACTCTCTTCGCTCGTCTGCTACCTTTAACAAATAGTATTATCGTTTAGCTTTCCCCGAGTACTAACAACAAGCGAAGGAGCAATAATCTTCGTTGTATTTTATTGGTTAATACTTTTTTCGGTTTACTTTAGCGGTTAATACTTGTTGCGAATGGACCCATTAGATCACGGATCTAACCTAATTAATTTTGCGGAATAAATTTGACAAAAATAATAAAATGACACGACACAAGAATTTACGTGGTTCGGCCTAAAGCCTACGTCCACGGCAAAGACGATCAGAGAATATTCCACTAGCAAAAACAGGAGATTTTACAAGTTGCACAAAATATACCTCACTGCTCAAATCCCACATACACTCAATGTCACTCAAGTATTTCTCTCTAAATACTTTCTCTCTCTTGATTCTCTCCCACTCTAGGATATATCTCTAGATTCTCTACCAAAATTATGGACATATATATAGGCATTGGAGTTATCTATATGTATTCAAAGTCATTCATGTGAAAAGGACCATTCAAAGTTCAATTTGACAACTTCAATATTGGTAGGCTAGTCAAGTTTGACAATTTCAACTATGATAGGTTAGTCAAAGTTTGGTAACTTCAACTTTGTCATTATTAAACTAAAAATAGAGGCATGTGTTTCTTACTCCAATTGCAAGACATTAACTTCAACAATACGTTAACAGTGGAGTTTGAGATAAGAATGGAACCACATCCCAGACAATTTCTTTGCGGTGCCCGCCACCGCGTATCAGCTTAGCTGTTTTTTTTGAGGGAGCGTATCAGCTTACCTTTACTTCTCATAGTTATCTGATTAACTAAGAATAGGGAAAGGGCATAACAAAAGATGATAAGTAAGATTATATAAATATGTACAATAAAGTATATAAAAAGTACGTAATTAATTTAATAATATATAATAGTTTATAAATTTTTTTATTTTTTTAAATATAATATATTTTTAACAAACCAACAATTTAAATTATCGTATGTGTATATTTGTATTTTCATCCATATTTTTGCTTAGAAGATTGATAATATCTGCTGTGCTAGCATGTGACTCGTCGGTCAAAGGGTCTTAAACAATCATAAAACCTACAGCACAACTTTACGCTTAGAGTTATCTATAAAGAGTTGTCCAAACGAAAGCTTTTTAAAAAGAGTTTGGTTCAGTAAAAATAAATAAATAAATAAAAAGAGTTTGGTGCGTGATATTCGTTAACAAATTTAAATTGGAATTTGAATTTGTGATTTTTAATCACTGGAACTCGACCTTGAGATGATAATGTTTTATTAATTTTATATATGATTATAATATTATTAAATTTAATTTTTTGATGATATTTTGATGCCTCTATTGTAAGTGTACGATCAATGTGTTTAATGGTCATGACAGCGAGACACAATGACCTAATATTATTTCTTTCATTTTCTATAGTAATTGGGTTAAGTTTATAAGTGTCAAAATGAGTTATTGGATCAGATTTAGATTGGGTCGTTTTGGGTCGGGTTAGTTATGAGTCAAGTTATTTTCAAGTCATTTTGGGTTAGGTCACTTTGCGTTCGATTCAGGTTCAAGTCAATTTACGAGTTGACCACGTCATAAAAAATGACGATATGACATTTTTTATTAAAAATTTTAAAAATTTTGTTAAAAATTCTTAAAAATAAAAAAAAATATGATCAAAAAATAATTGAAGAAATTTTTTTAAAATATTCTAAAAAATTAAAATAAAATTTAAAATTAGATAAAAAATCTCAAAATATTCTTAAAAAATTTATAATTATGATTTATATTAAAAATAATAGAATCTATTTTTTTATAATATAAAATATGCTAAATTTTTTTATTTTATTTTTTTTGTTCTCTTAAGAAAAAAAAATGTTTGAGTCAGATGAGTCGGATGAGAGTTGAGTTCGAGTTTGACCCAAGATTTTCGGGTCATTTCAGATTAGGCTCATTTCAGGTTAAACCATTCTTCAGATCAGATTTAAGTCGTATATTTTTAAGTGAGTTCGAATCAACCCATCAAGTCGGATCAGATTTTGATATCTTTAATTAAGTTTCACAAAAGCAGTGTTCGGTGATCTTCGTTCGCTTAAATTTGTCACATTGCTTAACAAATTGACGGCCCATGTGATATTTTAATGATTTTGATGGTCTAGTTGTGCACCAAAAGTCCACAGGACATCTGTGTAATATGCAGCAGAGTGCAGATTCTCGTCAATTCCAACATTTTTCATTTTTTTATCTACACGAGTGCCTCAACCCGATTCCGATGGGAGAAAATTTAGAAGAGGCGGAGGTTGATTAATACCCCGTCTTCGCCCCGACATTAAGCTAGACGACCAGTTCCACTTGTCAATTTCAACATTGAAGATTTAACACGTGACTGGAACGTCAAATAGCTGGAGATGAAAAAAGAAAAAGAGTACTTGAGGCATCTTTGAATTTAATAGAAAAGCTGGAACAAATAAAGTCTGACATCATATTTAGGGTAGTTGGACCAGTAGTTAATTCAGCAGCTGATAGGTAACCGCCTCTTAAAATTAGATGGTGCAGTTTTTTTTACTAGAAAAAGAAATTTTCATTAGATAAATAACATAAATACAAAGTTTGTAGAATATGTCTAAATTTTAGCACATTATTATATTGAAGAGGCCTATCTAAGAACCACGGACACTTCTAAAATGTGAGTACTTGTGTCGGACACATGTGTCGGACACGACACTCGTCCGACACTCTTCAGACACGTGTCGGACGGTCCGAAACGTATCCAACAAAAAAATAAAATAAAGAAAATTCGGATACATTTGTCAGACACTTCTAATTCACGTGTCAGACAGTTTTAATATACGTGTCAAATACTTTTATATGTATTTGATATTTTAATTAATATATTATACACACATATATATTATTTACTTAAATATTTTATTATGTATACATATATATATATATATACACACACATATAGTATTTTTTAAAAGAATTATAAATAAAATATAAATTATATTATAAAATATCATAATAATTATTATTATGTAATATATATAAAAAAAATTTAAATTTATTAAAAATATTTAAATTACATATATATATATATATATATAATATTTAATATATTTTATAGCCGTGTATACGCCGTATCCGTATTATAATTTTTATAAAATTTTTGTGTTCACGTATCCGTGTGGTATCGTGTTCATATCTCGTGTCTGTGCATCTTAAAGACCCACGTACATTAGAGACTATGAAATTTAAATGGGAGAAGGACAAAGGCCCAAACAAACCCTAGCTCACTGAAACAATGCGGCCAGGCACCAGATAGACGCCAGTGAAGAACAGACCCCATCATGGCTACAACCAGGAACCGAGATGGCCATAGACGGGAGACAAACTCCCAACCACCACTACACGACGGCAACGGAAGCCATCACGCCAAAAACGGCTTCAACAGGGGAGAAACAAATTGCGCAATTTGTTTGGCGCAACAAAGACCAACTAGGACATCTTCCAAACCAACGCTGTACAGGGGCCGACCGTTAACAAAAGGAAAGAGCCGATTTAGATGGTGTAGTTTGATTTATTGAGCTCAACAAATAATTAGGGAGCCCACTTAATGGTATGGGAAGGGTGAGATTAAGTGGGCGGTCTAACCCGCACCTGGTGATTGGAAAACACATTTTCCAACCAATCAGATTAAAGCCCGTCCTCATTTTAGATACAATTTTAATATTAATTAAACTGTAATTTACTTTCTTCTTTTATAGGTTGTTTTATCGGATGTGTCCGACCTTCTTTTTGGGCTAAATTGAATTTCAATCTGATATACAAATTACGCAAGGTATTTAAAATCATAGTTATTAAACTCGCCCAACTTGATCGGTCGGACCGATGATTCGGTGACTCGGATATTGGGCCAAACCGGTTTGTGTGAATAGTAACTGAGTCATTTCAATAATAAAAAATTATTTTTTTCATCTTTTCCTGTGCAAACAGTAAAAATAATATTTTTAATAATAAACGATGGTCAAAAAGTGAAAAAATCATAATTTTTTACTGTATAAACAGTAAAAATAATATTTTTTAATAATAAACAGTGTTCAAATAGTAAAAATTATAAATTTTTTTCATTTTTTACTACTTAAACAATAATATTTGTATAATATTTACACACTAAAATTTATTTTTTTTAACTTTTTACTGTGTGAATGATAAAAATAATATTTTCATAATACTAAACAGTATTACACAATATTTTTTTTGTATAATTTAATAATTTTTTATTTTTTATAATTTATTTTTTATATGCAATAATTTAAAATTATTCATATATCAAATAATATGTTATAATTGACCTTAAAAAATAGTTTTTAAAGAATTTTTATCAAAATTTTGATTAGTATAAACTACTTTTTAATTTATGAAAATGTAGTTATTGTACTAAATTGTACAAAAAATTTATATATATTATTTGATATATTCATTTTCTTAAGAATTAATGATCCATTGGTTGAACCAATGATCCACTGGTTGAACTAATGACCCACTAACCCAGTCGCCTGACCGGGTCAGTGTCCGTACCGATTTTAATAACTATGTTTAAAACTACATTCTTTTCTTAAAACCAGACTAAATTTTGATCAATAGAATTATCAAATCTAAACTTAGTCTATTCACATTTTTTTTTAGGTCTTAGTCTAATCACTAAACGAACGTAAAGGCAGGCAGGTCCTAGCCGAGCTGAAGCAAAAATCTCTAGGCCTAGGCCTGCCTATTTAACGCATTTTGGGTGGGTTCCAAACAAATAAAAACACGACAAGTAGCACTGTGTATTCAACAACTCTCTCGCAAACCAAGATCTTGCAACTTCGTGAACTAATTCTGGGTCGGGCCTAGAATACAAAACAAAGGCTCAAAAAATTTATCCATAATGAATTGCCAATGGGACTTTAGACGGTCCAGTTGGTCCATTAAATCTCTTTTTTTTTTTGTTGTTTGGTCATAGCCCATTAAATCTTCAATGTAGTCCAAATAATGATAGAGTTTTGCATGGCGCCGAAATATGCAAGTTTGGTCTGAGCTCTCTGTATAAGCAAGTTTGGTACATGAGTCACGATAAAATAATATATAATATATGATATAAGTTATTCTGATCTCATTGTATATACTGTTCACCAACCAAAAAATTTTCACCCGCGTCCGGTCTGAGCTCTTTGTGTGCGTTGAGCCAATTCAAGCTTTAGATTATGGTCTCTCTACAAAACTTTCACCCTTTTGAATTTTATTATGAAATGATAGTGGTCTAGTAGTGAAGAAGAAATTAAAATTGTAGAAAATAGGTGGAAAAGAAATGTCAATTATCTTAGACCCAAAAAAAAAAAAAAAAAGAAATGTCAATTATCAATGACAAACAATGCGTTTTCTATTGTGGATTATATTTTTTTGAAAAATCGCACTCGAAGTGTGCATTCTTCCTCCTAGTTATACCTTGTAGAAAACAAAAACAAGAAGCAAAACCTACTGAAATCAAAATCCATATTAACAAATCCTGACTTTATTTTTAAATCATATTAAATAGGCCTGAAGCGGAGGGACATTATAGAGAGCAATCCAGCCGGCCTAAGCTTTTGATAAGTAGGTAAAGTTTCATAAATAATTGCTCAAAGATGATTAAGAAAATGTGTGTTTTTTCGTTTTCTGACAACTGCATGCGTCGAAACCCAAGTGTGCATTCTTTGTAGGAAGTTTGATTTGATTGCCCCATCAAATTTTCAAAGAGTTTCTGTCTCTTCTCGAAGGCCAACAACAAAAACTAACCATTTTCGTGGAAACCTGTTATGGTTTTTGAGCTTGTGGGTTTTTAGTTTTTGATTTTGATTTTTTATTTTTCTAATCATATGCCCCTACCCTTTGAGGACTAATCAGGTACATTAGCAAGAAAAGTTGCAAAACAACAACAGCAAAACAAATTCCTGATGTGTGGGTAGTGAGCCTATATCTGTGCTTGATACTAGAAGAAGTCCTAGCCCTCCAACATCCTCCTTAACACTATCTCATTCCCAACATGGCGCCAACCACGGGGGCACTACAACCAGCGTGGCAGCAGCTGCGGGGGTCTCTGGCAACCCCTCTGTAGACATCAGGACGGAAAAATGTGGGCAGCAGCTGGGAATGGAAGACTGGGACAGGGTCTCGTCTGGGTTTGCCAGTCAAGCACCCTCTATCTTGAGGCTAATTATGGGTGATATTGAGGACCCATCTTTGGGTCTGAACAAGCTCTTGCCTAGTGGAAGTGGGCCTGAAGGCATGGAGTTCAATGCAGGTTTTGGAATTGTAGATCAAGTTTTTGGACTTGATTCATTGGATAGTGCCAAAAATGGCCTTTCTTCTTTTCATGAACCATCTTCTGATATTCCAATTCTTGGCCACAATGCCAGCGTTGGTCCAATTCCAAGACCACTACTTGCTGTGGCAAGATGCAGTCCGTTGTCGAGTATGTTTCAAAATCAAGGACAACAGCCACGGAAAGTAAATTAAAGCTACTGATGAGAAACCACAGATGATCAATCCACATGTGATTATCAACCAAAATCAAAGCCAGTTTGCCCAAAATGCAGTTCTTGCCATTGTCGTATGCCCAGTTGCAAGAGCGCCACATGTTGTGGCCGCCACTAGCAAAGAGGCACAATCCTAGACCCATCGGAGCCAACGGCCGGGTTCCTGCAGAGACAGCATCATCATCAGTTTCAAATGCTGAACCTTCAGCACCTAAGGCCAGCAGGGACGATGCAGAAATTTGTGACGGCGAATTGACGAACACCAAGCTTCATCAGCAGGAAATAATAAATCCAATGTGCCAGGGCCAACAAATTTGCGTAGTCTCCAGTCTGCTAGCACTCTAGTATGTCATTAACAGTTGGTGGAGACGGACTGGTAATTGAGTACGTTAAGGACAGCCTGCAAACACTCCACACATCATCGCTAGCATGCTAGCAGTCCTTGGCCCTACCTAACACATAGATGTCCCTGAAATAGGGGCTTGGTTGATCGGAAAGCTCAAGCAGGAGTAGGACATTCCATAAAAATCTTTTCTGATCCGCTAGCTGGTGATCCTCTAAAATCCCATTTTTTCATCGACAGGTACAAGGTGGCGCGGCTCAATCACCCGCTCTCTCTCTCAATAGGTAAGCCTTGTCATAGCATTGCATTCTACATCAAGGAGGCCTTGTAGTCACTTGTTCACACAAACACCAACTCTTCTGCCGTGTCTGCTTCCAGTACAATTTTCAAGATTGGTGGCTACAACTCTTTCTCATAAATCTCTCCCATCATTCAGTTTGCCAATTTTTATTTGCAGCCAGGCCCTCCTTAAGGCCTTCGAAGGTCTTGTGAATTCACATCAAGGATTTTGGTGTTGGCTATGGCCGGCAATGGGCTTCATTGATACAAGAAATCGCTTTAAGAAACGGAGGTGGCATTTCACTTAAAATTACAGCCTGCGCCTCCCCTTCCTCGCATAGTGAGCTCGAGCTCGGTTTCACTCGAGAAAATCTGAGAACTTTTGCTGGTGAAATCAACGTGCCAGTTGAGCTCACCACTATGACATTCAGTAACATCACTGGTTCACAAGCTGAATGTTTGGTCCGGTGAACTCTGGTTAAAGGATTTCATGTCGAAAAGAAGCAGTCTTCACTTGTTCTTTGCTGGCAGCAGAAGGAGCTCATCTCCACTTCAGCTCGAAGGTTGGAGACATATCTATTATCTGTTACAAAGTTGACATGAAAATTTTATTTGGCCAGCAGTGTTCTAACAGAGAATACGTGGCCATCTTGGATGCACATGTTTCTGGAACATGAAGGTCATTGTTACAACTAGAGAATTATGATGATTGGATAAATAAACATGAGGTTATCAATGCAAATTCAATGTAGAAACTCCAAATGACAATCATCTCCAGGCCTCAAGTTCAAAGCCTAACTGGAGCCATTGATCACAAAAAAGAGGGAAAAGGGAAATAAAAGAACTCATTCGAAACATTGGTTGTTAAGTAAATAAAGACAGAGGAGGCACAAAAAGGAAAAGTCGAGTAAGTATAAAACATATATTAGGCGTTCATACAATTAATTAATCTCATTCTCAGTAGATCTTCGAGAACTATGCCCAATCTAGAGTTTTCAAAGACACTGTATGCATTAAAGTGTATTAAATCTTTTAAGGCATAGGGGCAACAATGTGTAACACAAACTTAAAAAATAATAAAAACTGCTAAAAAAACATGAACCAAAATATCATAACATTTAATTTCACAAAGAGCCTGGTCCAACCAACGACAACTAAAGTGATAAACAATTAATTTCCAATAGATGCGGTGCTGAGTCTATAAAAAATCATAACATACACGTAGAAGATGTCTTTAATAACTTGAATGAATTGGCCCCAATATTCAGAATTCAAGCCACAAGGGCATTGGGCTTATATGGACTTTCCCAGTTAATCACAATTGCAAAGCAAAACTTCGCATGAGAGGATGCTGGTTGGCTGACAGGCCTTTCATCAACAACAAAAATGTCATAGAGGACCAACATTTGATCCAGTGAAGTGCCCAACATCAATCCATGTTGACACAGAACACCATTACGCTTCATTAGCCAGTGGAGTAAAATTGATCTCCTGTCAAGCCAGAGAAGCACATAACTAAGAAGAATTTCTATGAACTGTCGGTCAAGCATGTATTTCCAGCAAGAAACATGAAGGCCCGGCAGAAGCTGCAAATAAAGACAACCTTTCACAATTTTCTTGAACTAGAATACTTTCACGATTCTGTCCCAAAAATTTCCCACTTCAGCCTGGAAGATTCTTGTATATGCTCCTGGCTTTCCGGAATTAGAGGATCAATTAGGTTTCTGTACCTGTTCCTTTCACGGTCCTTTCAAACTCCATAAAGCGGTAGAAATGTTTTGACAAAGGAGTATGCAAGTGCACCCGTGAAAACGTAACTGTCCACTCTGTCCAATATTCCGCCTGCATGTTTTTTTGAAAAATCAGATTGTTTGATTAAGAGGCTATAAAAGCATGAAAGTATTCTACCTACATGTGGTATCAGATTTTAAGCAAATTACCATAAAGAAGGGGAAAATTCGTACATAGCTCAAAAAATAGGCTAGATAGTGAGGATCTCTACGTAAATTAAGAGAGCAAAAATTTTTTTGATCAGGTTAAGGAAACCCTTGTGCACTAATTTTCAATGCACCTGATGACAAGTTAGTATACTTACGCTTCAATGGTTGTTATTCAGTTCTTTTTTTTAAAAAAAAAAAAAAGAAGAAGAAGAAGAACATGATAGGGGTAGAAATAAATATACACTGCAACAGACAATCCTAAGCAATAAATAAATCCCATCTCCGTCTCTCAATCAACATATAACATGTAGGACTTGAAAATTTATTGAATTCTTCTTTTCTTATTCTGTGTAAATTTATCTCTCCTCAACATTTTTGGCATGCAGCGTTGAAGCTCCTGGTCTAAAACCAAAAAGTGTAAGGTGCCATACACATGCAATGATTGCATCAAAAGGCTATTCAAATTGATCTCTTGTCTTAGACATATACTACAAGCAAAAGGTCATTACCGTGCCCCGGTATTAGAGAGCCAGAGTCCTTAACACCCGCATCACGTTTGATTAATGACTCAGTCAGATCACCGAAGACAGACCCCAAGAAATTCAGAAACCCAAAGCCTATGGCACTGCCAGCAATCAAAAAAAGACATCAAATTCATATTGATGCATAAATAAATAAATAATTAGACGGTGCAGTACACATGTTGAACAACTTCAACAACAAAAACATATAATCTTCTTTCTCTTTAACTTGATAAGTTGTTACAATAGCATGAATTACCTCTCAATGATCATAATTTGCTCAAAACAAAGCCCAAAGCCATAAATAACTTTTTGACTTCTCAAGGTGAATAATTGCATGAATAACCTACCTACCACCGTATATATGCCAGCAGCTTGCAGATAATGATTGACATGATATCTTTAGTTATTCATTTCAAGTTAAGGAATCAACCTTCTGTGACACGTGGATTGTGAATCAAAAAATTTTCACACTTAGGAGGTTCAACCGACTACCCCATTTACATATGGATAAATGATGAAAATTAAGACATTTATGGATTGTTATTGTACAGGTATAGTATTTTCTAAGATCTGGCCATCCCAATAATGCTTTCCGCGGTCAACGGTAGCCTTACATCCATATGCATTCATGGTATAAGGCTTATGCTACCCTGTCATGACTGTACAATTTCATGGAAGTACCAAGATCAACAATGGACTGGAAACATCAATATGGTTGGCAAGCTTCAGATTAGTGGTATTAGAATTGACTCTTGGGATAACGGTCTTGAGTTAAAGTCTCAATTGGAGCCAGTTGATTAAAAAAGAGAACAAAAAAAAAAAAAAGAAAAAAAGACTAGTTCATACTGGCCATCTGATTCAGCTTTACATTAATGCTTGCATTGTTGTTGAATTTAGTACTAAATCACATCAAGGAACTTAACCCGTAGATAAGCTTTTGGCCAAGGACTCAAACTTTCTACGGTGACTTATTTTGATGAGTACATAGGCTTTTAAAATTAGATACCTTAGCAATGATGTTGGCCAGCAAAATATCTTTGATAGTACCACAGAAGTAGCTATACAACCACACAAGCCCAAAATGGTTCCTTCCCATGTCTTGTTAGGACTAATAGCAGTAAGCGGTGTCCGGCCAACTGCCTGCAGTGCATAGGAGAACTATTTCATGTTGCATTTATCTTTGGATGAAGAGGGAACACAAGAAGGAAAAGATGGCTATTGTAAGAGTTAAACAATGCTGCAACTTGTACCATTTGACAATAGATCATAGCAAACCTTATGTTCAGCTACTTTAAGAAATTCATATTAAAAACATTTACTCAGAGAAAGTTCTTTACAAGTGTGAAATTAAATTAATTACTTTCCATCACCGTTTGCAGGGCTCTTAAAAAAGCATTAACTGTTAGGCTCCACTAAGAATGTGGGACAACAATGGTGACTAACAATAAGCAATTCCATGGCCATATGCTGTACAATGCTTATGGAAGGCCATCGATAAGGGAACTTAGCACTTTACGTACAGACCAGATGCAATAATAAATACAGGTATGTGAAACTTTGAGGAAAGAATCAAGATATGCCAACTATTTAAGAATCCTAACTATACCTTGCCACCCATAAAGGCACATGTATCAGCTGCAATGACACTGCTGATAGAAATCAAGGTTGCAACGAGGCCTACAATCCAATGAGCTTGGCCACCCAGAAGAACTGGCCATGCTGCTCCTATTCCTGACAAATAAAATTTGCTTTAGCAAACAAAAGTTAACCGGTGAGAAAATTTGGTTCGCAACAATGCACGTAAGAAGCATACTTTTTATTTGATAGAAGTGGGTTAAAGCATCCAATTTAAAGCCCAACATTTAGAAGAGAGGCCATTCTATATTTTGATTACCAAAAAAAATTCCTCCACTCCCAACTTCACTTGCTGGCAAAACATAAGCCTATCAACTGAACTGTACCAGAGACAAACAGGCATATAACAGCAGCAAACTTGTTAAATTTTAAATGATGATAGAACATCAAATCCAAAAGCTCAAGTCAGATGTGAGAACCATAAGCACAATTCTAATGTCCAATATGTGTCACAACATAACAGATGCCAAATTCGAGTCCCCAATCAGACAACCCCTCAGACCATGAATTATTGATTTCCATACTAGAACTAAATGTCACATAAAAAGAATAGATAGTTCAGCATTCGACATCAAAAGGAAAATAAAGGCAGGTGCTGTGCTTATCTTGAGAAGTTTTGAACAAATCAAATATCAGCTCCAGAAAAGAATAAGAAAGCAGCTTCTTACTAGTGTTTAAGGCTGGAGCTGCTAAACCACATCGAAGCTTGACCCAGAAACAAGGAAGATACCCACAGTAAAATAGGCCAAACATGGTACTACTGAGCTGAGCAAAGCGAGGATTCCCCTTTTGTAGAAGCAAAGCCATTGCAACAACAAAGGCTGCATATGTCACCCAAATGTCAATCTTACCAAAATACCTGAACAAATATTAAAACACAATCAGTAGCCATGAAGAGTCATCCTTTTAGAGATTCACATGCATCAATTGCAATAAAGAATTTACTTTATGTTGGAGAAAGCAGGCCTGCTAGAAGAAACTTCGTGAAAAGAATAAACTGGTAGAGCTCAACTGAAGTTGCATCGGCAAAATTTTGACAACACAAATTTAACCACTCATCTAGCAAAAGAAAAGCTAAATATATAATTCACATTCTTTACTCTCAAGTTATATTTCTTTTTTAGATTTAGCATTCACATAGAGACTCAACTCTGTCAGACATAAGTCGATTCTCATTTCAATTTAGTTCCATTATGCATAATTTTTTTCTGATTTATTGCTAATAACATGAGTATGGAGTTTACTGCACAGGGTTTGTCCACTCCAATCCAACAAAGAATTTGCAAACCTAAAGGCCTCCCACCAAATGACTGTAATAGTAAGTAGAAAAATAAAAGATTAAAAGAAAAAAATAGAAGTAACAAGAAGAAAAAGAAAAAACAAGAACAATAACAAGTGCAAGTTGAAAGAAAGAAACAAAACACAATAGGATGGACAATTGTGCAAACCAGACATAATTAACAACAGGTTATATGTCTTACAAGGTAAGTATGGGCATGAGAGTACAAATGACAGAGCAAACTCGGGACACGTATCGAGGGGGAGGAGTCATTCCTTCAGTAATTCCTCTACTCCGAACCAATTCGAAATATTCTCGTGCACCAACAAATACCGCAGATGCTATAACTGCAGTGAATATCCAGCCTCCGGCCAATACCACACCTCCAACTGAAATTCCAATGCCAAGTCCAAAAACAATCCTTTTCCTCAACTGACCCGCTTTCTGCTGAAGCTCTGAATTAGAATCTTCACTTCCTGACAATATCTGGCCTCTGTCAACTTCCTACAACATATCTATTTCAGGAATCCCGCGCAAGACTAGCTGTTCTTAATCAATTGAGCTCACAGAAGAATACAATATATAATTAAATTTAATCAACCACGCAAATCTTGAACATCATAAATTTCCTTTCTGAAAATTTTATTTATTGCATACTTGTACGAAACCTTACCCTAATTTTACATATAGACTATCACAGGAATCGAACCCATAATTCGATCACAAATAAATTAACCTTACCGTTACACCAAAACTCATTTTCTCGCAAACTCTATTCGATAAGTGCGAGAGTCTCGTACACGGAGACATCGTCTCGAAGACAATTACAAAGAAGCATTTAAATTACAAATCAGCATTAAAATATGTTACTCATATTTTTCATATTCTTATCCCATTCCCAATCACCAGAAAACTCGCAAAAGAAATTCTCGCAAATGAAATAATTACCTCCTTGGTGGATTCTTCGCCGAGCTTGTCCGGCTCAGCTCTGGCAACGGCAGCAACGAATTGCCGCTCGGAGAAAATGCGGTTGTTACGAACCACAAACGCAGCTTTGGATCCATTAAAGACAAGGCCGAGCCTCAGTTTCGAGACCCGCTGAGTGAGGACGAGCGATTTTTTCAATAAAGGAAGGCTTGGGCGAGCGCGCAGACCGGTCACCGACAGCGGTATCAAATTGTAGCGATCGATTTCCACAAGAGAGGCCATAGAAATGCGCAAAATAAAAAAAAAAAAAAAGGAAAACTAAAGTGAAAGCATTTTTTTTTTTTTTTTTTTACTTTTGTTTGAGCTTCGATTTATGTGGGTTCTTCTGAGTATTCAGCAACGTTTAGTTTGGTTAACGGTGGTGGTGGTGGCCGGAGGTTGTTGATTAGGTGGCCATCGGCGGGCCTTCTTCCTGTATTAATTTATAGGTCCTCGTCTCAGGAGGAGGAATTAAGATGCGGTACCGTTTGGCCCGTGCCCGACAATCTTGCCGACGTGGCAGTATGTTGTTCCTGTTCCTTTGCACAAGATTGGTATCGGAAGGGTAAATTCGTAATAACGTTAATAGAAATACCATGGAAGGTTGCCCTTTTTCCATATTTAGCATTTTGAATAAAATATTATAAAAAAAAGGTAAAATGATTTTAATTTAAACATTTCCACATTGTTAATGCTTATTTTGAAATTTTACCATATTACAGTCAGAATTATAAAAGACAATAAAAGTCTTTCAATAGATATTTAATACGACTGTATTCGTACAACTCGAATTTAAAACTTATAATTGAGTGACTACAGATTTTTATTATCTGTACCAATATTTATTGGTGATATTAATATTCATTCGTCACTGAAATTTTCTAGTATTAAAAAGTTGTCCGCATGCTATGCTTTTACGTTCGTTTGTTGTATTTTTTTTTTTTAGAGAAGGTTTTTTTTAAATACAACAATAAACAGTGATAGATTAATATTAAACTCGGAAAAAAATACTTTGCACCACCTTAATTAAATCTTATATGATATAAAAAAAGTAAGAAGGATAGCAATATTTGTTCTGTTATTTTTTTCCAAAGACACAGAACCTAAGGAGTCATTGGGATTAGCTCAAGAACTTTGGAAAAAGAGTTGCAGAGTACTTGAAAATATCGAGAAAAAAATAGATGGTACCCGACGATGCTCCTCGGCCTCGGTCGGATACGGCACGAGCCGGTCCATCGACGTTCTTGTTTGTTTCTTGTTATTATTATTATTTTTTTGAACAGGTTTGTTTCTTGTTAATTAATATACTAATACAATGCAAATAGGTGGGAAAAAATAATTAATTGTTAAATAATGACAAAATTCACAAAAACATTTTCATTAAATTTTATAAATAATATTTAATAACTTTAAATTTGTAATAATACTAAATTTATATAAATTTTTTTAAAAAAATATTAAAAATATTAAATTTTTATTTTTATATCAATAATAATATTAATTCGTAAAAAAATAAGAATAAGTGCTCGTAGAAGGCTGTTGGGAGGGCATATCCGCCATGAGGGAAATCCCATGTGGAAACCCCGTCTTTAATGAGTTTGTTTTATTTATTAAGAAAAAAGAAATAAAATTAGCAAATACTTACGAATAATGATGAATTGCTTAAATAATAAACCATCTGATTATTAATACGACATTAATCGTTCGCAGTTACAAAAATGGCGATACAAGACCCACCGCGGTCAGAATCAGAACACGAAGAAGAAGAAGAAGAAGAACAAGAGGAAGAAAGCGAAAGCTCTGGGAAATCAATTTCAGATGAAGAAGAGGAAGATGGAGAGGAGGAGGAGGAAAAATCTGAGAGCAGGAGCGGCAACGTTAATGGAAAGCAAGGAATATCGGAGTACGAGAAACAGAGGCTGCGGAGAATTTCAGAGAACAAGGCCAGAATGGAGGCTTTGGGTCTCCGCAAAATGGCTTCTTCTTTGATGGGTTCGGTCCGGAAATCGGGTCGGGTTCAGAAGTCCAGTCAGGGAGGAGCTAAGCGCAAGAACGTTGACGATGACGAGGACTATACGCCCCATGATCATGATGGTGATGATGAGGACGATGACGATGACGATCTTGATGATGAAGATTTTGTGGGTAGTAAATCTTCTTCCAAGCCCAGTAAGAACAAGGTATTATTAAAACTTGCCATAATAGTTTTGTAGCCGTTCTTATTTGAATGTTTCTTTTGAAAATGGAAGGTCCTCAAAAGCATGGGAATTTTCTTGTAATTTTGTTTTGAGAATCTGCTTTACATAAAGTTTAATGTGTGTCTTGGCTGCTTGAGCTCATCAACAATGTCAGCATTCTAAAATCACCTGAATTGGCACGCTTGGCATTCGTGTATCTCTTTCTAGGTTAGGAATAAAGGATCAAACAATAAGAAGAAAGTTCCTGCTCTAAAGAATTATAGCAGTGAAGATTACGTAGCTGAAGACGATAATGAACTGATGCAAGTAAGTTTTGTTTACTCTAATCATATTTCAATCACTGGGGTTCCACTTCCATGTGATAGTAGACACGAAGAAACTAATTTTTGCACTTTCATATACAGGCAATTGCTCTCTCCCTGATTGATTGTGCAAAAGATTCAAATGTGAAAGATGCAAAGGGGAGTGCTCGAGTTCAGGAAGATACGAGAAGAGTAAAGAGAAAGAAATCGGTTTGTTATAGGATTGTGCTGGTGTTTCTATGGTGAGATGATTTTTTATTTTCTGTTTGGTTTATTCTTCTAAATATTTTCTTTTTTCTTCTTTGGTCAACAGTTCAGTAGTAGAGTGAAGATGACTGAGGACGAACTGGTTTTGAACTTCTTTCAGTTTGATGGTAATTATTGGCAACTGATCGTATTTTTATGTGGACTGAGGTGAAAGATTTAGTGCCACCCATGAATGCTGAAGATTTTGAACTTCTAGAGTTTTTAATGATCACAAAATAAGAGATATAAGCTATGGAAAAAAGGAATGGAGATTTGCTTCAGAACGGTTGACTTTATGGAGGCTTCAGACCATTACTTTGTTTTATCTGTCTCACTAAGATTCCATTACCTTTATAACATCTTGACATTTGAAGAAAAGCATTGATGTTGATTTGAACTTTAATTCTGATAGTAGCGGGACCTAACATTTGAGATATATTAGAGCGACTTGAGCCGTAGCTTAATGGTTAAAGTTGAGAGTTGAGATCATGAGGTCCAATGTTCAACTTTCACCCTTTCGCCTATCAAAACTAAACCATTGAGATGCATTAAAGATTGGCTAGTGTGCATAAATTAGCAGCCTACTTCTACATCAATGTAACTCCCTCACAAGATGACCAAACTTATGGTCAAATTTGATGAACAAGGAAGTATCAGTTGTTTTCTGACAAGTAGAATTTTCCACATTCGTCACTTTTAGTTTCACATTTGCGGTTTGAGCATGTGTTTTGTTCTTTCATATCATTTTAGAGCGTTACAATCCTTATGACCAAAAAGAAGGTATTAGAAACCTTATATGGCTAATGGTGGCTTGCAGAGGCAGGAAAAGGAATTATAAATTTAAGAGATTTAAGAAGAATGGCAACTGCTCATGATTTCACATGGACAGACAAGGAATTGGCTGATATGATCTATTACTTTGACAGTGACAGAGATGGGAAGGTTAGTTCTTGCGATTTCAAACTTTTGTTCCATTTTGCTTAATTTTACAGCAGTAACCTTTTGCAACCATGCATTTAATCAAGGCAAATATTCTGGCATTGTGAAGAAGACTGGGATTGTTTTGACTCTCTAGCATTCTCTTAATGCTTTTGCCTGAATATAAACTCCTACTGTTTTGATCTGCTGCTACTGTCATTTGCTTCTTTAGTCTGTCACACATTATAATCAGGTCATGTCTTCGGATATTGTTGTTTTCACATATCTGACTGTACTCTACTTGGGGAGATCCATTTCCAGTTTGCTTTCCCTCCCCCCTTCCCCCCTCTGTCCTGTTTAGCTAAGCCCACATTCACCATGACTTGGCTAGCTTTTCCAATTCTACTGCTTCATTTATTTATTATGCCTTTAAAGATGGGCGAGTGCAGCCACCGTTCGCATGTCTAATTGTTACACTTTCATGCTTAATTGAGTTGAGTGGATTTTATTGTCAAATGATCCTTGTCTTTTCCTTGTTGTAATCGGTTCCAATGCAGCTAAATCTAGATGATTTTCGAAAGGTTGTTGGCCGATGTAACATGATTGAAGGAGCTGAAGAAAACTGATTGATGTGTACGGCTGAGCTGAGCCCTATGCTGGAGCAACTCAACATGGTGCGAGCATGGTGCAGAGAGCCAATACAGGATTGGTGGCACCCCATTTGGTGGTGCTAGGCCTGATGGCGTAGAAGACAATTGTCCTGAACAAGGCAAAGCCAGAGTAACTGGGTCGGACCCAAGCACTGATGCCGTGAGTTCAGCTTTTCTAGCCTAGGAGAATCTCTATCTGTTTCCTTTCCCTCAACGTCTTGCACAACAGATACTTAAGTTTAGTTTGAAATTCCAAATCCAATACTGGTTATTATGTTATGACCTGAGATAACCATATTGTGTTTTCTGGATTAATTATACTAAATTTATGCTTGTTGGTTTTTTTTTTTTTTTGCATTAGACCCTAATATTCGGAAACCTTGGTGGGTCCCGTTTAATCTGGTTCAAGTTAGAAAGGACTCACTAGGAGAGTAAAGTTCTTCCAGCGTCTATTTTCTGTAAATAAAAAATTCAAACTTGAGATCTTACTTAATAAAAATTAAGTTCCAACCACTCGGACCAACAAACGTTAGTACTTGTTGGTTATTTTCATGTTGCAGTGGCCTGTGTAGCTGGGTGGATTGGATTATCAAATGAGTTGTGACTATTTATACTAGTACATGCTTTTTTTCAACCCAAGGGAGAAACTTTCACTTTTGACGTACTTTGATATGAGGCAGACAACTGAAAATTCTGGGTCCGGTGAGTTCACTAATAAAACGAGCATGGCAAATTGGCCGGAAAATAGCCCAGTAATAACAACCCCCCAGCTTTTATAAAAAGAAAATACACAACCTCAGTTTTTATCACGCAAATATTTGTTTAATCTTGTCACTTGACTGCACCAAAGAAAATTGTGCGTGTGCGTGTGTGTGTGTGTATGTGAGAGAGAGAGAGAGAGAGAGAGAGAGAGAGAGAGAGATGTTGGTCCACACGATGAGCAATACTGAACTGTGCAAATGTGCAATCAGAGAAACAAACAAATCCTGCTGCCTTATAGTTCTGGTCAATACATATAGTACAACACGCAATTACAAGTGACACTTGACATGTTAGCCCAGGTTCCCTAT
The DNA here is from genome assembly GCA_037832335.1 of Carallia pectinifolia. NCBI lineage: Eukaryota > Viridiplantae > Streptophyta > Magnoliopsida > Malpighiales > Rhizophoraceae > Carallia > Carallia pectinifolia. The sequence continues at coordinate 1,136,972 of CM075446.1, read as the reverse complement.
TGGCTAGGGACAAAATTAAGATCTGCACATATGACGGGAACAGCAGATGACTTCAACACTCGGCGTTTAAGCTTTCCAGAGGATCTTATGTCGGATGTCCAGCACTGTCCCATTGATCAAGTCTTTTTCACGAGGAAACCCAAAATCAAGCCCACCAAACCAACGAGAATAATATATATAATTGGTATTCCGCCGCTATTTCTGGTAGATTGATGCCTCAACATCTCCTGCACCCCACAGTCAAATGTAAAATGGACATATTATGCGGTCGCAGGAAGTACACATGTATATAATTGAACAGTAAGGATGATATTCAATTTTAATATTAGACTAGGTATATGGACATGAAATCCTTCATCCACATACCGAGTCTATTATTACAAACAACTCGGGGTGCACAAAAATTACAATCATTCCATCTTTGGCTGGTGTTAAATTGCTTGCTTTCACCATTTTTAATGTGCAGTTAACCAAGCAAACAACTGAGTAACTGCATGATTTGTCACTAGTGATTACCAAAATTATATTTGCTTTTATCTTCTCAAAACAGCAATGCATTATCAAGTGATGATGAATTTTTTATAGCTTTTGCCACACATAATCATATTGCAGAATTAATAGACATGAAAGAGAATGGTTTCCCTAAAGGTTTAAGTGCCAACACCTTCCATGATGAATGACACACAAAGTGCCTTACCAGTTCTTGCTGAAGCTTTTTGTTTTGCTGAATAATAGAATTTTTCTCATCAATCAGCTTGGATAGAAGAGCCGTGGCCTGAAATTACAAGCAAAACTCAATAGGTACCACAAATTTTATTTATGGCAATAATCTACACAAATCAGCACATGCAGCACAAAACATAAGAACATTGGCGTGAACAACATGAATGAAAGCAGAAGAGGTAACTCCCAAAATGTGGAAAATATATAAGGTTGACATCACCGTCAAAAATCGACAATGCTAGCCACAACAATGGTCAGATCTAGGCCACACAGACTTCAATTAATAAAATATCCAATCAGCTTATAAGTTGGTTTTTAATTGGCTAAGCAATGAACAAATGATGACAAGGTATCAGTTGTGCAAGACAGTTAAATCCACTACAAATAGTATGAATTACTGTGAAAATGGCATGTGGAGCAACTCCAACCACAAAGACGCACAGGCCAAAAGAAAAGAATGGGAGGCCCCCTTCATGTCAAAAGAACATTCCCAGTTGTCATCCATAGATGGGGATCCAGGAAAAATAGGAAGGTCATAAAAAAAAATGATTCATAAATGAACAATTTATCTTTTTCCTTTGAGACAGACATTACACCTCAGCCTTTCAACCAAGATATGCTGATAGGTAGATGTAAAATATTTCAAGATTCAATGCACTTATTCCTAAAAGCAAACAACAAATGGACACATAAATACATAAGAGTTCCACAGCTACCTACCATTCAGTAGAATTTCCAAGTATCAGGTCTCCATAACATTGAAGAACAATGACAACAGTCAGATGACAACAGGGATGAAGAAGAAGTTACCTCAGATGAATTATCTTCAGGCTCCTTGGTCTCAACATAACCTCTTGAAACCTATCGGCACAATTAGCATCCAGAAAACTGAGTATAAGATCAAAGCAAACCTTTTGCAATCTGGAAAGCCAGGACATCTAACACTCACAGCTGTATGCTCAAAAGCACGCAGATGCCCATTATCCGAAACAGAAGGCCTCGGCGAAGATCCTTCCTCTGATTCTTCTCTAACTGGCGATGGCAGTCTAGGTGGAGCAACATAAACAACCCTCAATTTGCATTCTTCAACTTGATGCCCCGCCTCCTTATTGAACTGAAATTACGATACACAGTAAAACACCCTCTTGAAAACAATGTTAGTTGATCGGACCCCGAAGTCCCGGAAAAGGCACGATGATCATACTACATTACCATCTCTGGAGTGATATCCTTTGCTGTGGATCCAGGACTCGCAACTACACCCTGGAGCAAGAACTTGTCCTTGCATTGCATGTCAGCAGGAGCCTCCCTTTGTGCTTGCATTGTAACTGATATATTAATAATTACCCAATTAAAAAAAATCAATAATCCATTGAAAAGCACTAAAATTAAAGCCAAGAAAGTAGACATTTGACCTATAACATCGCAGGTGGACCTCGGCAAGACAACTCCAGTGTTAGGCCTAACGCAATACTTCTTTGGATTTGTCGTTTTTACCTACAAACCAACAAATAATTTTTTTTTTAAAAAAAATCAAGAGAATTGCACCACAAATTCTCACCAAGAAATTAAAAAAATATATCAATATTAATATTAATATTAAAGGGATTGGAAATTGGAAACCTTGAAAGCTACATAATTGTCGCTCTTGTTCAACAATTGCAGGGAAGACGAGATCTGCTTCCGCAATTCAACTTTTCTCGACAAAACAAACGCATTTAAAATAAATCAGAAAAATGAAAAAAAAAAAAAAAAAAAAACAAAAGAAGTATCTTCTGGAAACGGAAAGTGAATCAGTTGGGTTAAGGTAAAGGAAGGTTCTTACAAGGGAACTGGAGCTCTTGAGGCTCGATGTCCAGAAGCTCGCCTGTACTCATTTCTCACGAGATCGGCCAGAAAAGCCCCCCCAGTAGAAACAGAGAGAGAGAGAGAGAGACAGAGTAAAGTAAAGTAAAGTAAAGTAAAGTGAAAACCAACAACGTTGGGGCTTTGCGGTTGTTTGCGACGTTGCCTAAATGGTTACAGTAGAAACGGTTCCAGACAGTGAGGGGTGCTATTGTCTTTTCGTAAGTCCGCATGTTGACCATGCACTTTGAAAACATGAACCGCGGGTCCACAACAAATCGTCGCACACCAAATTATTATACCATACACAATATGTAATATGTAATCTAATTGCATTGTGTTTTGGGGGAGAGAAAAAAGAAAAGAAAGAAAAATGTGAGAATTAAAATAAATTATTATATTAAAAAATGTTTAAAAAGTAAAAGGGAGTAAAATTTTAAATTTTCACAATTCTCTTAATCTCACCAAAATTTATTCTCTAAATAACGAGATGAAAATTATCAGTTTCCAATTAAATTTATTAAATAACTTAATTACTGTTTATATAATTTAAAAATTATAATTTTATCTGAATAAAATATTTAAATAAAATTTATTATGAAAGATAAAATTATTATTTTAATATATTTTATATTCTTCTTTTTCACTTTCCACCATTTTATAAATAAAAGAATTTATAATTTTCTTTCTTCTCATTCCCTCTTTCCAAATACAAAAGAAAATAGAAAATATATCTCTCTTATCTAATGATTATTTCCTCAACTTTTCTCTCCCTAATTTTTCTCTCTTCCAAGAATTTTATCTAAATACAATATAAGTAATTTTTAATCGAAAGATTTACAAATTAAATTTTAATTTTTTTTATTATTTTATCTTTTAATGCCCGATTATCAGTTTTAAAGGATGAAAAAGAAAAACATGTAATGTAAGTGCAAAAATTGTAACCATTAAAGAAGGTTTAACTGCTCATCGAATATAAAACTCTAAAGTAAGATAACAATTTCAAAATACAATAATTTTAATCTTTGACAAAAAAGGAGAGAGATAATAGATTTGACTGAGAATATTCTTTTTTTTTTGGCTTTGGAAAAAAATTATATGCATATAATATGCTTACAATAAACGTAAAATATACATACAATTTTTGAAAAATTTGTTTATACATTATACTTGTATACACATAATAATTTTTTTACTATTAATAAAAATAAAATAAAATAAATCATGAAGCCCACGCGTTATCTCTACAACTCTATGGTAGTATTAATTTGGTCATGTTACAACTCCTCTTATATATGGGTATGCAGACTATTTGGTATCCTCCACACAGAATATTGCAGTTATTACATACGTCTAGGAAGACTTTACATTGCATTTATAAAGTCCAGGTTTCAAGTACTTTCACCAGTGGTGTCGCAAAGCATACACACATTACTAACGTAATATGTATTGAAAAAGTTTTAAACCTTTAAATTTTTTTTCATTTAAATCTTAAACTTTTTTAAAATTTCATTTCAGTTCTAAACCTTTTAATTTTACTTCAAATCAATTCTTCCGTTAATCAAACCGTTAAAAATTACTATTCACTAACAGAAATTTTTTTAAAAAGATAAAATACACTATTTAAATATTTTTTTTGTTATTAAATACTTATATTTTACTCTCAAATAGTAACATGTAAGTTGAGATTTTAGATTTTAGATTTTAGATTTTTTATTTTATTTTTTTTAAAATTATACAAAATATTTCTGTTAACTGGTAAATTAAAATAGTGTATTTTATCTTTTTAAAAAAATTTCCGTTAATAAACAGTAATTTTTAACGGTTTGACTAACGGAAGGACTGATTTAGAGTAAAATCAAAAAATTTAGAACTGAAATGAAATCTCAAAAAGGTTTAGGACTTAAATAAAAAAAAAATCTAAAAGTTTAAGATTTTTTTTATACATATCCCCGTTACTAACCCAGCAGTAAGAATCAAACTTCAATCTTGTGGATATTTGTTCGATCTTCTACTGCTTAGAGCATAAGAAACTTATGAAAATAATAAAAACTATGATCCATCTATTCAATCAACAAGCCTAATACTTCATTCCTGAATTCAATACGCAGTCGCAACTGCTTGTTGGCCAACATTGACAAGAATATATCAATCCCAGCAACACCTTAAACGACAAACCTTCAATCAGAAAACAGGCGCCTTCCAATGTTGGTTAATAAATGGAGAGCTTTTATTTCGTAGACGAAACTTGAAAAGCAGTATTTGTAGAACACATTAAATTGCTGCAGGTGAAAGCCCCAAAAATTCACAACATTTCTTCGTCGTCTTGCATGATACGATTACAGGTCCTCTTGCTGCAAGCAATGTCACTTGCTACATGCAAAAATGGACTGCTCGATTTACCACGGTTATTAAAGCATATACAAAGTTGAAATCTACATGCCGTTCGATTTTGTGCACATCATATCAGCCAAAGACCACAATTATCTGTGTAACATTCAATAACAATGAAAAGTACTAACTTTCGGCAGAATCAGCAGATAGTTGCTTGTGAGCTCGAGCAGTGAAACCTGCAAACCAAGCAACACTCATCAGCTGAATACCAAGGATCAGGATCCACCAAGATACCAGCCCCCTAATCATGTGCAACATCCATGATGGAGCACTGAGCTCAGCCCCAAGCTTCAATCCCCTCATCAATTGCAACACACGATATGCTTCGTACACAATTGGAGTTACCAACCACACCGGTGATTGCCAGTGCCAAGTCAAAACCTCGGTCAGAAATTGTACAGACAGAAGCAGAAGATAGGGGCCCAATAGAACTGCAAATGAAATAAGAGGCTGCTGGGGTTGCAGGATGCCTTTTTGGGATCCGAGCTGCATCATCAATGGGACGAAAAATCCAGACAAAGTTGCAACCATATTCCAGAATTGGTATTTGAAAGGAGGCCTGCTATTGGAAGATTGTGCTAGGCCTTTTGTTCGGGAACAAGAGTCAGCCATGAGAAGATAAAGGGTAGCACCGAGATTAAAGATGCAATCCAGTCCTACCAAGGAAAGCAGGCTAGCTATATTGGGGCCAAGGAATATGGATGATAGTGGAAGCCATAAGGTAGGTACCATTCCTGTGGCCAGAAGAAGAGAGGGACCCAGAAGCCACATTGGCCATTTAAGGAACTGAAACTGTGCCAGTGGCTGATTTACTGTGTTTGCAAGCTCTTCATTATCATTTGCTGATGCTTCAGCCTCGTCATCGGATCTAAGGGTTTCAAATATGCTACCAGTTTTCTTCAAGAAGTCACCACTAGCATCCTGGGTCAGAGCATATGGCACTGGTGAAGGTTCCCATGGAGTCAACTTTGTGCAACAAACGAGGGAACGATTAGCTCGAAGTTCGGGGAAGTCAAATATATGGCGCACATTTGATGCTTTTAACAATTTGAGGCTCCTGAGATGAACTCTGGGAGCATTAATGCTTAACATTGTTAAGGGCGATTTTGCCAATGAAGCCATCGCGTGATTCACAATCAAATTCACCTAGATTTAGGCATACGAGACAAGCTGTTCATATTTCAAAATATGCAAAAATGAAGCATAAACATATAATTAGCAGGAGAAAAGAAAAGAAAAGAAAAGAAAAGAAAAGAAAAGATAAAGGAGATATCGGGCCTAAATTCTCCAAGTAAAAGAAGATGGCAAACCACAGAACCTTAGATACAGTTTATCTCCAGCATTTCCTTTGCAGGTTATCATAGTCTAAGTATAAGATAATGTTCTGACCACTGATACAAGCATCTATATCACAATTCAATAAAGTTCACATGTAACAACAATGGATTCAAAGACAGGAAAACTTTAGAAAATGGTAACAAATGGAAGACCATTGGGACAAATGAACGCAAGGATTTAACTCTTCGAGCCCGCTCTGGATTCAAGAACAAAAGTGCATTTCAATTAATGATACATACATCATTTTTGAACCCAAAACAGAAACCCAAAAAAACACTAACATCAATGAAATAATTGAAACATTAAATTGAAGGAAACCCAAGTTACAAGATCTACATGCGGTAGATTAACGCAGAAGATTGAGCAAAAAAATGCTTAAATAATCATCCAATTCGGATTACACAGAACTTCAAAACGCATCCTTACCAAGTAAATCGCGCAAACTGTGATTACAAACAATCCAATATTGAGCCCATTAAATAAAAAAAGAAAAAGGAAGATGAAAAACTCACTCTTTATGAAGATTTCAATGCTACGCTACGCATTTCGCCCGAAGCACGAACCAAGAATTTTTTGCACCCATTACTTCGCTCTTTTCCGACCGACAACGAGAGCCAAACAGAGAAGAAATTAGACTAAAATGGAGTCGGCCAGGAGCTAGGTAATGTGATCAGAAATAAAATTAAAAAAAGAAAAGAAAAGAAAATACCTAGGCTTTTATTTTTATTTTTTAATTCGATTTGGGTTCATATGGGCTTATGTTTTTATGCCATATGGGCTTGTTGCCTGAATGGGTTGCTCGCGATTATATTTTGACCAACTTCCGTGTGGGTGAACTCGCCCAAAAGGATCAGCCCGAACAATTGGATTAGCTGACCAAATATCTAAATCATTTCGATTTCATAATTTAACCGTGGGACCTAGCTGTAGCACTAGAGGAGATTTATGAAACACATATACAGATACGATGATACAGATATGGTACAATATAGACACGGTAATACATTAATCTTAAAAATATTAGAATATAAACACGACTTAAAATACTACTTGAACACGACTATATGTATATATATGTACATATATAGAAATTTTGTTTTGGATATTATATATATATATATATTTGGGTAATTCTATAAAATTTATTTACTTGAAAACATCTAAAAATATGTTTATATAATTACTATAAGTTTTGGAGATTTTTTATTGAAAAAACATATCGTAAAATCATTTTTTTTTGTCAAGTATCAAAATAGAGATATAAGATTTTGCAATCAATTTAATTTTTTTGGTTAAAATTAAAAATAAGTTGAAGTCTAAATGTCTCAAAAGTCATTGACCGGTGACAATATTAAATTACAACTTTTAAAATTTTTTTCTTTTTTTATTTGTTAAAAATAATTATAAAAATATTTAGACATATCTGTGACGTGTCAAATACTTATATTTCCCTTATCCAACATGCACGTTGTGTGTTCGTGTCAGACAGATGTCCAACAAGTAGTACTCCTCTTTCGTGGCGTATCCATGCTTTGGTAGAGGAGATGGACTTCTTATCAACGAACTATAAAAAGAGATAATCTCCCTCCAATTGGCGGCCATACTAGTTGCGAGCTTGTGCACTTGCGGAGGTCGTGGATTCGAGTTCACAAGAAGTTAACAGGTGAGGCTAATTGAATGTTTGGTGCAATATTAAGACGTGAGTTTGCTCCTCATATCTTCGTGTTTTCTTTGCTGCTTAGTGTCCTTAACAAGATTGTGAAGTGTTATCTATATTTTCTTATTTTGATTAAAAAAAATAATCATGTGGTAGATAAAAAAAAAAACAATTAAATGACCTTTACATATATCGTGAGCCAATTAGAATAACTACATAATTTTAAAATAATTATACAATTTTATTAACAGTTTATTAGTATAATTTTGGGATGGAGATCGGGTTGACTGAGAGAGAGAGGGAAAGAGACTGCTGATCATCGGCACTCTCAGCGCAGAACGGAAGCACGCTGGTTGTTCGACAAAGAGGCCTACCCTAGGAGTGCCGAGTGAGGGCTAACGTTAATACTTCGATGTCTACGTCAATACAGAAGCCAAGGATAATAGGCAATCTAATAAATAGGTAATTAATGCGTACCTTAGTACTCTCAGGTAGATAATTATAGTTAATACATATGCTGACATACCTTATTTGTCTCTTCAAAGTGGTATTCTTCATTAAAAGAGTGAGAGTAGTTTCTTATTGGGTTTGGTTATTAAGCCTAATGATGGTGGTGTTAGGATTTCCCCTAACAACACAATTTATATATTTTTTATTTTTTAATTCAATTATCTAATAGTTTATATTATTTTGTAGTTATTTTGAAGTTATTTAAATATTATCACCAAATTTTTTTATTATATCGTTATTATTTTTATTATTGTAAATTTTATTACTTAACTTTAAAAAGTAATAAAATAGTCACATAATTTTAATTATTTATTTTTTAAAAAATTTTAATTGCCAAACTTTATTGTAATTTTATCATGATTTATACATTGTTACTTAGTATATCTTTATTATTATATTGAAAAATTGCAGTGAGCTGGTTTACACCATGGATGTAAGAACTGGACCGGCCAGTTCAACCGGGAACCAGTCCCTTATTCGGTCTGGTTCTTACCAAAAACCGCTTCAGCTGAGAATTGGTCTAAGAACAGGAGAACCGGTCGGTTCAACCGGAAACCGGTGAACCTGTCCTGGTTCTTTCGGTTGGACCGGTTTGGAATTATTATTATTATTATTATTATTTAATTTAAAATATAAATATATAATTTATAAAGTAATTTTTTAATTTATTGTGTTCTTCAAACTGAAAATTTAAGGATTATACTGTAAAACTCAACAAATTCTTCTAATTATGTACTTTCCTAAACTTCTTATATTAAACTATAATATCTTTAACATAAATAAAAATTAATATTTTATATAAATATAGTCCCTAAAATATAATTTGCTTTAAATACTTATTATATTTTATTAAAATTTTTCATCATACTATTTAAAAATAACAACTATACAATTTAAATACAATCTTTAGCTTATGTGCAATCGAAATTTATTTATATTATATTATATAATATATATATATATATATAATTATGTTTTTAATATATTTACATATATTAATTATTAGTTTTTTTAATTTTACTTTACAATAAATTGTAAATAATATATATTAAATCTAGAAGTATAAGTATTATACTATATACATATATATAATATTTATATCTTATATTATTCTTTACATATATATTTTAATTTTTATATATTTAATATTAAATACCAGTTGAAGCGCGGTTAAATTGGTTGAACTGATGGAATCTTAAATCTCTCAACTTTCCAATTTAAAGACTGATTCCATTCTGACAACCCTAATTTAAACACACCAAAGTCCAAACCCGGAGGGAAGCCTTTGATTACAAATAGATCAGGTGGGGACTGGAGTTAGTGAGTGATCGGAGACGCTGAAAGAGACGGAAAAAAGAAAATGCCTCATCACCAACGTTTTCTCGGCAAGGTGAGTCAAGTTTTTGTTAAAAACTATGTTTGGATTTATTCTATCAAGCAAAAAATCACGTTTGAATTCATATTTTCTTTGTGAAAAAAGAAAATTAAAATGTTTAGTTTTAGTTTCTACAATCATAGAACATTATATATTTAATTAATGAAAACAAGACTGATTGCTAAATTTTGGAACATAATTAAGGTGTGCCCATGCATTTTTAACCTAAAAGTTCTTAGTTTGTTCCCTCATGAAAGTTCTTAATTTGAAAAAAAAAAATTCAAATGTTCTTCATGAAAGTGCGTGGCTTATTGTTCCTTTTTTTTTTTTTTCGGCTTATTGTTCTTTTTTTTTTTTTAATTCTAACAAAAAAACAATATGTGGCTAATTGTTCTGACCACGGCGAACCATTGGATTTTATCACAGCATGAGTCAGCATCACAATAAGTCCAGTTATCCTACTTGTTTTCAGCTTTTTTTTGTTAAAATGGAAAAGTGAACACAAAATCATCCATTTTTTATATGGATTCCCTTCACATATATTATATCCACTTCCCAGCCTTCTAGCTAATTAAAAGCCATAGCCCATGGTGCCTAATCCCAATTTAGCTTTTTTTTTAAAAAAAAAATCTTAAACTTAAGCCAATTAGTTAGAAAGAAGGAGACAGTTAAGAAGTCAAGGATTTAACAAATCGAACTATTAACCTTTATCTTGCTAATAAATTGTCATTCTCATTCAAACAATAAGCTTGCAGCCCCAATTTAGCGTCGTTGACTGTGATAATCTTACTAGCTTCTGTCAGGTGCCGTTCTCATCCCTTTTTTCTTTTTTTCTTTCCCCTCTCTCTCTGTGGACTGATGATGTTGTGGGAAGTGACACGTTGGCCAATCTCCTATTTTATCTTCTAACCTTCGGCTTAGAAACTTCAACTGTAAACCCGACCGGGGTCAAAAATTAAAAAAAAAAAATCAAAACAAAAGGTATCTATCAGTAGAGATTGATTCAAAAAAATGTTTAATGAGAACAAATTCTTTATGTACATTTATGATAATAACAATAAAAATATAATATATTTAAGAAAATAAAAATTATAATTATCTATTTCAAATAATAAATATTATAATTATTCAGTAAGAGATTTGAAATATTTGTTTATTTTCTATACTATAAAAAATTTCTTTTTTTATATAGATAATAATACAATTATTTAGTTATTTGTTTATTATATAATTGAACAACTGATTTTTATATGATATTCATAATTAAAAATTAAAAAAATGAGGAAATAAGGAAATGATAATAATAGTGAGAAGGATTAAGAAGAATTTAAAAAAAAAACGACAGGGGAGAGAATTAAAAAATAAAAACAGTAGTTAAAACTTCAAAGTGGGAAAAGATTGACTAAAAGGAAAAGAGTTTTTTTTTGTTGGGGGGGGGGGGGGGGGGGCGTGGGGGCGCGTGGACACTTGGGATATTTTGCTTTTGCGGACCGCAAGCGGCCGTCGGTTTCGTCTGTCCTTGTCCAAGAAATCGGGGTTTCGTTGTTGGTGAAATTGATTGATGAAATTGAGTTCACTAAAAGACAAACGGTGCGTATGTTCATTGTTGCTATAAAAGCTCTAAACCCGAATGTGGATCCATGTATGACTGAGGGATCAGGGGGAGACAAACAGAGACAGAAATTTGTTCGTGTCCCAAGAGGCTTAAAGAAGAAACAAGAAGATGCCTTATCATCACCAGCATTCGGCAGCTGATGGCTTTCAGCGGTTTGTTTCCCTCCGGCCTTCCTTTTTTCGTGATTAAAGCCAATAGCCTTCTTTTTGGGGTTTATGAAGTGTTTAATTTTACTATTAGTAATTGCTGGTGTTTTTATTGATTATTATTATTGATTATTAATTTTGATTATTAATTATTGTTGTGGATTGTTGATTGTTAATTATTGTTGTTAATTAATAAAATAAAATTATAATACTTAATTAAATCAACATTAATTATTATTGATTGAATAATAAAATAATTATTTTAGATATTATATTTCTATTTTATTATGATAAATTATTTGTTTATTTCTAATTAATCTAAATTACTCTTATAAAAATATATATATTATGGATTTACAGATAAAAATTCATTAAATATATGACTTGAAAATTAATCACAATTTATAATAAATCATTATTTTTAGAAATATTATTTTTATAATATAAACATTATTGTGTTTATTGTGTGAATAAAACAAAAGAAAAAGAAAAAGAAAAAAAATAAGTTGGTCACTTTACACGCTGGTGGGTTAATAAAATGTATCGAGGCAGTGCTACCTCTGGACGTAGTGTTCAGATGCTAGCTACAAAGCGTAATTAGTTACATTTTAATGGAATTGTGTGGAATTTTTTAGAAACAATATTTTTTAACGAAAATAAATTTTTTTATTTTAATGTATATTATTTTAAATTTTAAAATAATACTAATTTATTTTTATATTTTTATTTTATAATTTCTTCAAAAAGAATTTTTTTAAAAAAATATTTAAAACGGTTATATTTGCAGTACAAATGATTGCACGTTAGAAGTGATGTCCGAACATCTTGTCCGGACACAGCCTCCAGTGCGCAGACCACTGTCCATACCGTTTGCTGTGTTTGCGGCCTTGCATAGTTGGCAATGTCCTTGAAAAGGTCAATTTAATAATTATTGTACTTACCAATGAAAGTGAACAATAAGGAAGTCTCAACTTTTTAAACCAGCAGCATGTGGTAAAGATTTATCAACGACAACACTTAAAGAATAATTAATTAAACAGTATTTTATCCTATTTATTGTTTTTTAATAACGACAGTATTTTCTATCAGTAAAATCAAATAGCCCCTTCACAAGTTCAAGCGCACGTTTGCATTGGAATTTACCTACGATGATTTATTCCCACCCTTGCATTTCTTTTGGGGTTTTCCTTTTTTCCTTTTTTTTTTTTCATAATTTACTAACAAAAAGAAAATTAACAGCTTTCAACGGTTAGTTAGTTGTACAAGTCCATCTTTAGCCTTGTTTTTGGGCATTAAACAAGTTCTAGCGCAACCGCCACCAAGTTAGATGTCGCACATCAAATTATGCACGCCTAAACATAAAGAATGCCACCACTTCCATTTTTTATTTCTCTTTGTCATCTCTCTCGTATTTGTTTCTCACACTACTAGAGAATCTCAGAAGACACACAGGTTCCCTTGATCTTAATCTGATGCATTCCCTTTTCGTTGTTCGATCTTAGCTTCATTTCTGACATTTTGGATCTTGTGCGTTTTTCCTTGAGGGAAAAGGCGACCATCAGGCTTTTTTTTTCTTATCATCAAATCTTTATGTACTTGTCACCTTTTTTTTTTTTTTTTTTTGGAGCAAGTGACACTGTGTTGAAACTTGAAAGTTGAAATCTCTTACTTATGTGTTCTAGTCACTCTAGTCTCACTTCTTAGCTTTGTTATAAGGAAGAAGCTTCATGTTCTTCTCCTGTTGTGTATTATTGCACTGCTAGGGAGTTCAAACCCTTTCTCCTCTTTCCCTCTCACTAATTTAAAGTCGCATTCTAACTTGGCGAATACGTAGTTCAAAATTTTTAACAGACAAAAATGAGTCCGAGCCTCTTGCTTATAATTCGTATTTTAAAGTCTGATAAAAGAAAGAACTGGAAATCAAATTCCAACCCCAGTTAAATGTTTTGAGCTACCAACTATCCTGCGGTGGCTCAAATTCGGAAACTTATTATTTTTTTTTTGTCATTAAATTTGGAAACTATTCAGGGCGTACAATGCCCCAGCGCCCAAAAAGGAACCCAACGGACCCCAAAAATTTCTGTCTTGGGCTATCAGTAGGTTGGGGCCGCCCAAATTTTAGGCCCGTCATTATAATTATATTTAAATTATTTATTAGTTATTATTTTTATTATTCTAATATTTAAATATAATCAATGCATTTTTCTATTTTCGTGTAAATGATTTGATATTTTTTACATGGACAAATTTGTGGTTATTTTTCTCTAATTATTTTGAATTCTTATCATATACAAAAAATTTTAAAAAAACAAATACTTTTATAATTTTTTTTTATTTAACAAATACTTTTACAATTAGCAAACGACATGATCAGCTTGGTTGCTATTTTTTTTTTTTTTTATAATTATGGTCAAGTTTAGACTTATGGACTCGAGATCCCTTCAAGCCTGTCTTTACCCAATGTCTTCCGCCTTATTTTTTGTGTTGGACCGCCAAAGTCTAGTCTAATCATGAGCACTATTTATGCCCACATACACATAGCTTTTAAACCGGAAAAAAAAAGAAAAAAAAACAAACACAGCTTTAAATGCTTCCAGGAAAATATTTTAATTCGACCAATAAGAATAAAAAATATTTTAAGAATATTTTATAACATGAGAGAATATTCTGGAACAAAATGATCTTTCTTTAAAAATGATAGATTAATATAACATAAAATCTTTTTGTTCAAAAACTGTTTGGCTTTTTTTTTTCTCAAAAAAAAAATCAAAACGTCAAATTCTAAATTCTGCAAGCATGTAATACTATATATATAAACTAGATTGTTTCTAAATGGTGGAACACAACTCACTTAATTGGATTTTTTTTTTTTTTTTTTGGTTTCTTTCACTACAGAACAAGTGATCACAGCCAACATGGTCAGGATTACTTCGGTGGGATCTTGTTTTCGAATCAAATACTGGCTTCCTTCATCGCCATCTTCATTACCTTCATTCAAGTCAGATACCCACAAGCAAATGTATTTGACATCCATCCACGCATTATGTCTGCTTCTGTCATTGCCATAACTGTAATCGTTGTGGCATTGCTGGCAGATCCTCCACTCCGGGCTCGAAACTCAAATTACCGTGGAATCGTGGGCAGAATTGGTTTGCTATCTGGATTTTTTGCAGTAGTTTTGCTTCTAATGGTTCTTGTACCTTGGTTTGGGCGGACGATGTTGGTCATATGGTTCATTTTCTTCTTGAAGACATCATATGACCAATTTCAAGAACTCTACGGATTGCTATATGAAGCTGTTGTCAAGGCACATGAGACACCGGCCAGGCTTATGGACCGTGCTTCGCAGGGGGAACAAAATTCACTTCCTATCCATGGACCATAATAAATTACCATATACTTTTTACCAGAAAAAAATATTAGTAAATACTTTGTATTCCTCACGTTTGGCATATCATTCGTAATTTGTAACGCGATGAAACTCAGAGAGAGAGAGAGAGAGAGAGAGAGAGAGAGAGAGAATATACTATGTAAATGTAATCACAAAAAGGAACTCTAAGAGATAGAGAGAGAGAATTTCGGGAACAGTTCAAACCCCCATTAAAATGTTGCTTTTTCACCATCATCATCTCCACTAAAACATTTAGACTACAAAGCAAAGCGTCCACTGTAATCAAATAAGTCTTGTTTTACTATTTTCATTGTCATTGTCTTTGTCACTTATAAAATGAGTTCAATGTAATTCTTCTTCGTTGACAAATCCTAGGTGCTTTATAATAGCTTTATCTCATATTTACTAGGGCTATCCAAAGTTGATCTCACATTCATTTCTCAGTTGGATCCAACTAGCTAAAAAATTTTCTTACGAATCATCAACAAGCATAATTTTCTCACCTACCAAAAAATGGTAACCTAAAACCAAATGAAATTAACCCGAAACTGGATCGGGTGCCTGGTGATCCCTAATTCATTATCTTAATTAATTTTGACAATTAGGTACTTAATCCTTCTAAACATTTTGGTTGCAAATAATCTGAATTGAAATCAAATGCTGATTAAATTGAAAGGCATTCAAAGATAGTTGGCAGCAATAGAATATGCGTGGAGAAGGAATAACGACAATTTGGACCTCCTTCGATGGTTTACTTCCACAAAAATTGATCCAACACATTTATATTATAACAGGTATGTTGTTCTTCATAAATATTCTAAGAAACTATTTAGGAAAAAGAAAAATGTTCCATGACTTGATCCCGTTACCTCAAGTCACTATGAAATAACACTAGGATCGCCCTACTTATCTCCCATGCAAAATTTAACACAATTTCCATGATCTCTGCGGAAATTGAAGACTGGAATAAGGGATAAAAAGTAGAAACAGGAATGGAAACCATTCTTCCACAAGTAAACAACACCTCAATACTCCAAACAACTAAAAATAGAAGCCTAAATTATTGTCTAATTTGGCATGAACCATGGAGCAATAGCCAATGCAGTTCCAAACAGACAGACAGTCGAAGTCATATGACAAATACCTTTAGCTTTGGATATCTAGGAACATCAAAACACTAATATTATTAGTAACTCATCTGTTAACACAACAAGTGTCTGCATCCCCAATATGGAGATTGTTGTAATTACCATAAAGGCTCCAAAATGATTCATGCTGACATTTCTCATTTTTTGAAAGATGTTGGCATACCCAAAGCTGGCACAACAAGACCTTGCAAATGACCAGAATCTACCATCAGAGATTTCTTCATCTGGGGAGCAAGTCTCACATAGAAAATAAAAATGAAATGGTAAGTACCAATATCCACAAAATCGATACTTAAATTAGAGTGGCCGGCGTAAAGAATTTGGGGTTGCATGTCCCATCTAATTCCAGTCAGAAAAGAGCCACTGGCATTGTGTTGACCCACAACAAAACCAGATTTTCTATCAGCAAAACAAGAATGTAATCAACAGAAACTGTAGCACACACAACCCCCAAAGTAACGTGCATATTCCAATCAGCATAATAAAACAACCATGTAGCCAGCAAGCTCCTAGAATGCGGGCTGATTGGAAGCAAAACTGTGCCTAAACATTAAGGAAAGTCACTACAGTTTAAATTGTGAAACAGAGGAGAAATATCAGAAAGAACCAAGAGAAACTAAAGTTGGATTCTTCAAGACACTATACAACAATATACCCATGATCGGTAGTACTATTACTTCATGTTGGGTAATATGTACTAGATTTCTTACATAGTAAAGCTGCAAGCTTTTGCCAAGTGAACATAAGAGTTGAAAATACTTTCAGAAGACGAGGAAGTAATCTACTCACGTCTTTACAACTTCTCACCACAAGAGATTGTTGACATTTGCAAGCTGAAGCTCACTCATATTTTTCCATATGGCATCCCCTCTCTATAAGCCGAATTAAGTCACGCAAGAGCAAAAAATGCCAGCCCTTCAAATGAAAAAAGAAGCTCCTGCCAGTAGTTCCATCAACAGCACAAACACTGCTCCAGTTCACTTGAACAAAAACCATAAGTAGCTTGATAAGATACCTCCCAAACACATGTTTGTTTAGACAACTAAATTCCCTGTCCCAAATTTGGGATTATTTTCGGAAGCAAATAATATGATCCCCTTGAACATGTGTCACCTTCATAGCATATGAGTTCATTCTCTAAAACAGAATAAGCATCCACAAATTCCTGCAATAATCAATCTATTGTGTATAAGCAACAATAGATGAAACTTGAAAATTAACAAGCATATATTCACAGGTCATTAACTGCAAATAGAGGTTTGATACAACCACGGCACCACACTAATAAAGTTTCTCTTTCAGAATCAATGATTTTGACATACATCTTTTATTATTATTACTTTTTTGTATGGTTTCTTTATAAGTATAATCAATTACAATTAGTTTTTTCCCAGGATATCTGCCATTAATACTGCACGTTTACACTAAAAGGTACGGTCTAAATACAGCAAGAATCATGCAGGCTGACCTTGATACAGTGATGTACTTGAAAACAATTTCTTCCCCACATTATTTGTTAGAAAAAAAGGATCATCAATGTGTATTGGATCAATACTACAACATCAAGGAATAGATCATCAATGAAAGTCAAAAAAGGAACAACAATAAATGGCATCCCAACAGTGAGAATCAAACTTCAATCTTGTGGATGTTTCTTCGATCTTCTACGGCTTAGAACATAAGAAACTTATAAAATAAAAACTATAATCCATCCATTCAATAAACAAGCCTAATACTTCTCTCCTGAATTCAATACACAGTTGCAAACCGCTTGTTGGCCAACATCAAAAAGAATATATCAGTCCCAGCAAAATCTTAAACAAAAAACCTTAATTTATAAATCAGGTGCCTGCCAATGTTAGTATATAAATGGAGCTTATTATTTATAGACGAAAGTTGAAAACCAGAATTTGCAGAACACGTTAAATTGCTGTAGGTGAAAGCCCCAAAATTTCACAACATTTCTTCCTCTTCTTGCATGATAACATTACAGGTCCTCTTATTGCAAGCAATGTCTCTTACTACATGAAAAAAAGAACTGCATAGTTTAGCACCGTAATTTAACCATATACAAAGTTGAAATCTACATGTCATTGATCATATGCACAGCATATTAACCAATAGCGTTTGGTAACAATGAAAAGTACTACTTCTCAGCAGAATCAGTGGATAGTTGCTTGTGAGCTTGAGCAGTTAAACCAGCAAACCAAACAACACTCATTAGCTAAATACCAAGTCAATACCTCGTCAGAAACTGCAGAGACAGAAAGCAGAAGACAGGGGCCCAATAGAACTGGGAATGAAATAAAAGGCGACTGAAGTAGGCCTGCTATTGCAAGATAGTGCTATGTCTTTTGTTCAGGAACAAGAATCAACCATGAGAAGAAAAAGGTAGCATCAAGATTAAAGATGCAATCCAATCCTATTAGGGAAAGCAGGCTTGTAATATATTGGGGCCAAGGAATATAAATGACAGTGGAAGCCACAAGGTAGGTACCATTCCTGTGGCAAGAAGAAGAGAGGTCCTCAGAAGCTACATTGACCATTTAAGGAACTAAAACTACACCACTGGCTTATTTACTGTGTTTGCAAGCTCTTCACAGTCATTTACTGGTGCTTCTGCCTCGTCATCAGATCTGAGGGTTCAAATATGCTACCACTTTTCTTTGAGAAGTTGCCATTGGCATTATAGGTCAAAGCATATGGCACAGGTGAAGGTTTCCACAGAGTCAACTTTGCGCAACAAACAAGGGAACAAGTAGCTCAAGTTTGGGGAAAACAAGTATATGGACCACATTTGATGTTTTTAACAATTTGAGGCTCCTGAGATGAATTCTGGAAGCATTAAGGCTTAACATTGTTGAAGCAGATTTTGCCACTGAAGCCATCACTTGATTCACAATCAAATTCACCTAGCTCCAAGCATATGAGACAAGCTGTTTAAATTTCAAAACATGCAAAAACGAAGCACAAACATATAATTAGCAGGAAAAAAAAAAGAAAAGATAAAGGAGATATCGGGCCACAATTCTCCAACTTAGCGAGGATACCAAACCGCAGAGCCTTAGACA
The DNA here is from genome assembly GCA_037832335.1 of Carallia pectinifolia. NCBI lineage: Eukaryota > Viridiplantae > Streptophyta > Magnoliopsida > Malpighiales > Rhizophoraceae > Carallia > Carallia pectinifolia. Next base: position 1,117,759 of record CM075446.1, on the reverse strand, counting down.
CCATTTATCTTCAGCATTTCCTGCGCAGGTTATCATAGTCTGACTACATTATAATCTTTTGACCACTAATGCAAGCATCCATATCCCAATTTAATAAAGTTCACACGTAACAACAACGGATTCAAAGACAAGAACATTGCAATAAATGAATACAATGATTTAACTCTTCACGCTCTGCATTCAAGAACAAAAGTGAACTAATTAATGATACAGACATCATTTTTGGACTCAAGACAGAAACATGAAAAATCACTAAAATTAATAAACTAATTGTAACATTAAACCGAAGAAAACCCAATTTACAAGGTCTACCTACGGTAGATTAACGCGGGAGATTGAGCCAAAAAAATTGCATAAATAATCATCCAATTCCGATTACACAAACTTCAAAATGTATTCTTAGCAGGTAAATCGCGCAAACTGTTTGCGCGATTTAAAGACAATCCAATGTTGAACCCGTTAAATTAAAAAAAAAAAAAAAAAAAAAGGAAGCTGAAAAACTCGCTCTTTATGAAGATTTCATTGCTAGGCTACGCATCTCGCCCGAAGTACGAACCGGGAATCTTCTGCACCCTTTACTTTGCTCTTTTTCCGATTGACAACGAGAGTCGAGCAGAAAAGAAAGGGAAAAGATTGGGGGACGGGAAAACAGAAATATCAACTTTTTAGTTTTAAACTTTTATAACGTGTTTGGGAGGGAGGAAAGTGGAGAGAGGGAGAAGAAAGTGAAAAAATTAAAGTAAATTATTGTATTTAGAAAATATTTAAAAAGTGAGGGAGAGAAAAATTTCTAATTCGCTTAATTCTCCCTACCCATCAAAATTAATCATCTAAAAAATAAGAAGAAAATTGTTAGTTCTCATATTAAATTTATTAAATGACTCAATTACCTTTATATAATTTAAAAATTACAATTTTACTTAAATAAAATATCTTAATAAAATTTATTATGAAAGATAAAATTGTTATTTCAACACATTTTATATTCCTCTCCCTCACTTTCCACCATTTTACAAACAAAAGAATTTATAATTTTCCTCCCTCCATCACCTCTTTCCAAACACAAGAAATAATAGAAAATATTATATTCCTCTAACGATCCTCCCCTTCGCTTTCCTCTCCCTGACCTTTTTCTCTCTCAAGAATTTTATCCAAACGCAGTGTTAAGTTATTTTACGTTTTAATTTTAAAATTTTTTTGACATTTTATTTAAATTCTAAATTTTTTAATTTTCTACTAAATCAGTTTTTTTATTTATTAAAATTGATTAATTTATTAAAAAATAATTTTAACTTTATAAAAAATTATTTTAAAAAAATTAAATATATGAATTAAATATTTTTTCTATCGTATGTTACTTATTTAATTTGTATATTTTTTGATTAAAAAAATATTTAATGTGTATATTTTATTGATGAAAAAAATATTTAATTCATATATTTAATTTTTTTTAAATGTTTTTTATTAAATTAAACTCATTTATCAGTTGATTGACCCTTTTTTGTAATTTAAAGGACTGATATAGTATGAAATTAAAATGTTTAAAACTCAAATAAAATGTTAAAAAGGTTTATGATTTAAACGTAAAAAAAACTGAAAAGTTTATGACTAAAAATATTGATATTCTTGGGAAAATAGTGGACGCAAAACTGATGAAAAATTTTATTTGTACAATAAGTTATATTTTGTGTGCAACGAAATGTTAAATTATTATAATAAAATTTAAAAATAATTTTTTATATATTTTTTTGTTACAAAAATTAAGTATTTTACTGTATAAATAAATTATCTAATTATATTAAAAAATTTCTCTATCTTCTCTGTGTTCTCTTTTTCTGTCCACGTAACGGGGCTTGAGAAGAAAATGGAGTTGGCCAGGAGCCAATTATTGTGATCAGAAACGATCCAAAAAAAAAAAACGAAGAAAAAAAAAATGTCTTTTTCTTAATTCGATTTGGGTTCACATGGGCTTATGTTTTTATATCATATGAGCTTTGTTGTCGTGAATGAATTGTATTTAGACTAACTTCTGTGTAAATGGACTCACCCGAATGACCATGGCAGACAATTGAATTAGGTGACCAAACATGTAAATCTTTTCGATTTCATAATTTAACCGCGTGATCTAGTTGTATGGCAGACGGACTTGTTATCAACGAACAAAAAAGAAAAAAGAAAAAAGGATAATCTTGTGACTGCATACGGTGTGGTTAAAAAAAAAAATAATAATTAAACAAGACCTCTTGTGTCTAGAACATGACTAACTTTACCACAATTTCTTTTCAACTTTTTTTTTTCTTGAAAAGGACTCCATAATCTTTCCATTAGATCATTCGACCCCAAAAAATGGCCACACAAAGATCCTCTCCAATGTTTCTTTTTTTTTTTTTTTGGGTAGTTTTGAAGAAAAAATAACAAAAAGAACACGGAACAAAATATATGTACAACAATTAACTTGAGCAAACTAAGAATTAACAATTTTTTACCCTCTTCACAAAAAACATCAGTTGCAGGTAGTCCGAAGATGTTAAAAAAATTAGAAACAAAAGCATCTTACTAGAAGCTTCAAAATACACATCTCAATGGCGACAATTTCCTCTTAATTTTCTAAGTTTTTGTTTAGTTCTTCTTACATTAAGTATCAAATATAGTTTAGAGCATTGCCAATAATAATGTTGCAAAGTTAATTTATTCGCAAGTTGCATAACCATCCATTTATTAATCTCCCTTCTATCAAATTCAGCAACTCAAAACATTATGCATAAGGAAATTAATAGTAAGTCTAATCTTCTTTTTAACAAATCGGTTATGAATTGAAAAATGATATAGAAGAATGAAATTCTTTTTTTTTTTAATCTTCTATTGTGTTATAAGTCAAAGCAGCGTTCGGCTTATCTTTATTTGTTAATTTTAATCTTCCATTGTGTTAAAAAAAGTCAATTAATGTTAATTTTATGCAATTAAACAAATCGAATGTTTGTAACCAACTAATAGTAAAGTATTTCAGTATAACCAAGCAGACGATCATCAATTAAAAAAGAGGTCATCATGTTAACTTATAAATGGATTGGGAAAATAGTTAACTAAGAAAGACTGGATTTTCAATTTCATTTATTGTTAATTGTAGTTGTAAAACTCATTAATTATCACCGGACTTTATATTTTACATTATTTAGCCACGTAATTTTATTTTTTTCAATTGTTTGGATTCTATTTTAATAAAATTTAGAGTTGTAACTTAGAATTCACATTTATTAGAATAATTTAAAAAGTACGTTTTCAATTAAGAGGTTTAATATTTGAAATATAGTCTTCTCTCTCAAATACCCTCCTCTCCAATAAAGAGCTATTACCTATCTCTTTTACAGTAAAAAAATAAAAATAAATAAAGAAGAGTTGCAACTAATTATCACAAGATGAAGGACAACCGACCTTTTTTCTTGGTAAACATATATAAGGAGAACCAGATAAAACAATCAATTTTATGTGTAATGATTGTACTAGACCGTCAGAAATCAAAATGTAAGGGGACGTCGACGAATTGCCAAAGGGACGGGACGCCTTGTCCAATTCAAATGGCGAAGACGAGAACTCGTTAACATATCCGGATGGTCAAGGTGACAAGTTATAAAGCATACTTAGAATCAAAAAAATATTTTTAATTTTTTCTTTAAAAAAAATTTTATCAGAAATTTTATATTTATTTATTTATTTTTATGAGCTTATAGTAGTACTTACATACCTGCGCTTCAATTATCTTTTGTAATAAAATTTAGAGTTGTAACTAAAGGTGTGTTTATTTTTTGTAAAATATTTTATAAGAAAAAATTTTACAGGTTTTCCGACATTTGTTTTACAGAAAATATTTTACATAAACAAAATTTGGGGAAAATTTTTCAAATTTTCAGGTAAAATAATTTCTCTTTTTACAGAGCTGAAATTATTTTAAAAAAAAAACACAAATTGTGCTGTAAGTAAGTGATAAAGAAAAATTATTATTTTCACTGTAAAAATTTTTTTTTTATAAATATTTTACAAATGTAAATTATTTTACAGCAAACAAATAGACCCTAAGTATCACAAAATGATGGACCACCAACACATAACGACAGCCAGCTTAAGCAGTCAATTATTTGAGACTGTATCATACCCTCAAAAATCAAAATATAAGGGAACGTCGACGTATTTTCCAAAGGGACGGAACGCCCCGTCCAATTCAAATGGGAAAATAGAGAACTTTCCAACATATCCGGATGGTCAAGGTAACAAGTTCTAAAGTTTACTTAGAGCGAAAAAGAACACGCTTTTTTTTATAAAAAAAAATTATTGATGTGAGACTTTATAAACTTTATTATTATTTTTTTTTGAGCTTGTAATAGTGCTTACCTATTTGTGCTTCAATTATCCTTATGGTCTCCTAATTAACAACAATTTTAAATATCCCCCATTACAATTGTAGCTTTTTGCAATAAAACAAATTGTATGTCTGCAACCAGTTAGCAGTTTAGTATTTCGGAGTGAACAAGCAGACGATCATCAATTAAAAAAAAGGTCATCATGTTGGCATATTAGCGGATCGGGAATTAGTTAATTATGAAACACTTGATTTTCAATTAGATTTATTGTTAATTGTGGTTGTAAAATTCAATATCATCAGACTCTATTCTTTTACATAATTTAATTAGGTAATTTTATTTTCTTCAATTGCTTGGTTTCTGCGGTAATAAAATTTAGAGTCGGTATCTAAGTATATCACAAGATGAAGGACGACTGACTTTTTTTGCTTGGTAAACATAAGGACAACCAGCTTGAACAGTCAATTATATTGTGTCATGATTGTATCCTCAGAAATCAAAATATAAGGGGACGGTCGACGTATTTTTCAAAAGGGCTTGGTTTGATTGTCTGAGAGATTCTGCCCCAAAGAATTGACTTAATAATAACAATATTGTAATTTTTAGTAATAATATTTATATTTTAAATAATAAATAATAAAATAATAAAATTTTATTATTAAAAATATAAATATTATTATTTAAAATTTAATATATATTACTTTCTATACACTCCCCAAGTTTAAAAACAAACGGCAAACGGGCCCTGTAACGTTTTCCTTTCCAAGGGGACGGGACGTCAACGTATCTTATTCACAAATCACAAGGGAAGACGAGAACTATCCAACTTATCTGGATGGTCAAGGTGACGAGCTATAAACCACATTCGGAGCAAAAAAAAAAAAAAAAAAAAAAAGGGAAACTTTTTTTTACTCCTTCTTTAGAACAGAAAATTTCAGTCAAAATTTAAGTCTTTTTCTGTTTTTTTCTTTGAAATAAAAACAAATAAAAATATACAAGAGGCGGAGGTATATTTAAGGTTGCCCCCCATTGGAAAAAAAAAAAAAAAATATATATATATATATATATATATATATATATATACACACACATTATACAGTTAAATTTTGTATTGTTGCTCTCACCGAATTATTGTTTCTGTCCCCCCCGCCCCCTCCCATTAATGTCTTTTTTTTTTCTTTGCCCCTACAAGCTTACGCAGTGACAATTTTTGATATACATGCAAATTTTGCCTCCACAAAAAATGTTTCTAGATCTGTCCTTAAAATATACTTTTAAAATACTCGTGCAACATATAGATCTAATAGTAGTTATATATACATAATCTCATTAACTCATTTAGACAAAAAAAAAAATTTTTTTTCATACATACAATCACACTTGTATAAATCTCTTTCATGATTTATAAATTGTTATTTGTGTACTATAAAATGTTTTATATTTAATATCAAATCCTTTTGTGTACAATTAATTACACATCTTATGCCTCATAACTCATACCGTGACCTTATAAGAACCTGATTTAAACCCTCTAAACCTGAAGAAGAAGCCATTGACCACTCGGAGATTGGCCGGAGACCAACCACCAGGGATAGAAAGAGAGAGTGAACGCGTCCGAAGAGGCTTGAGGAAAGGAACAAGAAGATGCGTCGCCCGCATTCGTCGACTAATGTCTTTCAACGGTTAGTTGTACAAGTCCCTTTATCCAACATTTCCATTAATTTTCGCCATAACATTTTTTTTTTTGGGTTGGTTGGACAGCAGTTAATGATATCATTCATCGCATCCAAAAAAGAACTAGGATACCCCGAAAGCACGTATCCGTGCACACACACACACATGTACATAGCAGAACCCCAAAGCACATCAGCTCTTGCAACAACAGGGCACTCTGTTACAAGAATTCAGCCACAGTGCCAAAACCCTTATGCAAGTTATGTTTGGTATTGAGGTGAAAAGTTATGTATTGTGGTGTAATAATTATATTTTAAACTAAAAGTAATTTTTTTAATATTTGATAATTCTTTCTAAACGAAATTTTACAAACGTAATAACTTTCAAAATTATGATTTTACAAAAGTACCTTAAACATGTTTTTGAAGAAAGTGATAAAATTTAATGATTATACCACACAAATTTTGAATTAAGTGGATAAAACTAATTATACTAATTTAAAAAATTATTAAACATTCAAAATTTAAATTTTTTTACAGCTTTTCCATAACTATTACTAAACAATTTGTAACTTTAAATACAGTACTTTTAATCACAACATTTTATTTACAACACTTCTATTTACAGTAGTTTATCTCACAGTATTACCAAACAGACCTGCAATTGATTAACAAAAAGCTGTTTTGGATTCGAGTTTTTTTTTTTTTAATCTCTCCTTCGGTTTTCTTGAGCTCTTTTTTATTTAGATACTTCATGCTTTTCCCTTATAATTTGATCAAATCAGGCAATAGGCTTTTGCCGCGAGTTGTTATACTTGTGCGTTAATGATGCTTTTTAGTCATTGTTTTGTATGAGAGTAGAAAGCTGGGAGGTGGTCGTTCTGTTTTTTTTTTTTTTCTTGTAGCGTGGTTTAAGAGTCACACAATGCAGTTAGACAATGTGGTTATACCAAAGTTGTCAGAACCGAACCGGTCATCGAACCGAAAACATTAGTGGGTCAAGGTTCAACCGGTTCAACCGGTCGAACCGGTATTTGAACCGATATTTATTAATATATATATTTATAAAAATAATTTTAAAAAATAATACTTATACATGATTATTAAATATTACTTTTTTAATTTTTAAGGATTAAATTGAAAATTTTGATATATTTAGGACTAAATTGAAAGTTTTGATAAATTTAAGACTAAATTGAAAATTTAAATTAAATTTAAAACTCAAATTATAATTTAAATAAACATTGGGATCAAATTATAATTTATAAAACTTTTATACCCGGTTTGAACCGGTTGAACCAGATTCGATTTTTGACCGATTTTCACCGGTTTTGACCGGTTTTTGATCGGTTCAAACCGGTTTTGACCGGTCCGAGTTAAGAGGTAACTGTAGCCATAAATCGGCCCGAATCTTTGGTCAGTCACCGGTTGAACCGGTCGGACTGACCGGTCCGAGCCGGTTTTAACAACATTGGGTTATACACATCTAATAAAATGTAACTAATTGTTAATTTAATGTAATTTTATTTATAAATTGTAAAAAAATAAAAATAAAATATAAAATTAGATGAATGTTATTTAAGAATTTAAAAGTGTAGATTTCTTATATTATATGTTAAAAAAATAAAATTTTTTAACTTCAAAAAAAAAATCTTAAAAATGATTCTTATACAAATTATTAACGTAATTATATTTTATTAAGAATAAATTACACTTTTTTTTTTGCGCGTGTGGCGCAAGACAATGCAGTGCACAAATTTTTCCCTTTTTTTTAGCAAGATTATGATGTCGACGTTAACTTTTTGGAGAAAATGTTGGTGTATTGGGCGTCGGTGTCTCGATTAGTATTTTGATTAAAATTAAGAGTAAATTTTTAAAATAAAAATAATAATTTTTAAAATACCTGTTATTTTTTATTTTTTAAAATTATTAATTTTATTTTAAAATATCAATTTTAATTTTAATCGAAATACTAATTAAAACACTAACCCCCTAGACATGTATTAGTGCTCAATTTTTAAGTCAGATAGGGCTTCCAAAGCTCGACAGCCAATAAAAAAAAAATTTAGAGGACACTTAGTGATTAACACTTAAAATTTTTATCTTGAATGTTTTAAATTTGAATTATGAGAAAGAATATATAATTTATTTAAATGAAAAAATTATCTCATTATATAACTACCGACTTAACTAGTCTATTAGTAAATAAAAAAAAGAAAGTACTTTCGTCTGCTAAGATTCGACCAAAGAAGGGAGATGAGCCAAGCGGCTCGTGAGTTGACTCGGCCTGGCCGAAAATGATTGGGTACTGTACCCTTGTCCTTAAAAAGAAAGGACACTAGTAGATAGTAATCATTTTAGGTGATTATTATATACAGTATACTAGATAAAATATATAATATATAATTAAAAATATATAATTTTTAACAATAATATATAATACATCAAATAAAATTATATAATATAATATAAAAATTACAATAATAATAACAATAAAAACAAAAAATTCATTGATTAGACGAGAAATTATGAAAAGTACTTAACTTACCGCCAAAAAGTATTTCTCAAAAGGAAATTGATTTGGTATTGGTCTACCCATGGAGTTGGCGGCCCAAATTTTAGGCCCGTCATTTCTATTATATTTAGTTTTATGTAAATAATTTGATGTTTCATGTGTATAACTATGTACATATTATTTATATTTGTAAATCTAAAAAAATATCACAAATATTTATTATTTAACTATTTATTATGCATATTATACATAAAATTTAAAAATAATTTTTATAATTAATGAGCTGATTTGATCAGCTCAAGCTTTATTATTATTATTATTATTATTATTATTGTTATTATTTTCTACGAGACAAGTTTGGATTTAAGATTTAGATTCAATATACACCTAGGACTAACTTGATCTGATGTCACATGGCATGGACCCTATCTACGCTAGCCTGAGCTCTTCCTGTGCCCACCCATACTCGTTCCCAACCTGACTAACAAGAATTTTTGCATTTTCACTTTTTCAGGCAAAAAAACAAAAAAAAAAAAAAAAAAAGAGTTCATGCTTGTTTTTTTTTTTTTTTAACAACGAATTCTTGCTTTTGAATAGTCAAAGTTACTTTGTATATAAACTTAGAGGACGTAGCTTAACCAAAAGCAGATATTCAATCAATCAGATAATCATTAAATGGATAATTGGCTACTTTGTATATAAACTTTTAAGAATCTCAAAAGTAGTCCGGAGTTCAATCAATCAGATAATTCTGGTAAAAAAAAAAAATCAATCAGATAATCATTAATTGGATAATTGGCTTTTGTTCTTTCAAAAGAAAATGGGCTGTTTAATTTTGGGTCTCTAACCTAAATGTTTTGTAGTTTTATAAAAATTTTCATAAATATTTTTAAGGTTAATATATAAATTTAACACTAATTTTAATTAAAATAATAAATCTAATACCAATTTTAAAAAATAATAAGTTTAGCATTAATTTTATATATGGTAATAAATTTAACATATTATAAAATTTTTTAAATAAAATTTATCTGTTTCGAATAATATGACATTAACTTATATAATTATCATATTATCGAAATAGATATATTTTTATAAATTTATCATTAAAATTAACAGATTTTATTCATATAAAATCATTACATATTAAATTTGTTACCATATATAAAATTAATATTAAATTTATTATTTTTTAAAATTAATACTAAATTTATTATTTTAAATAAAATTAATATTAGATATATATAGCAACCCTATTTTTAACCGCACAAGCTAACCAGAAAGTAGCTGTAGCACTGCCAGTAGCTGTAGCAATTGCAGCACCGCCACCGCTACAAACAACCACAAGCCGTCACCACCTCTCCCATCCCCCAAATCCATCACCAGATCCGAAACCAACCTTTGCCTTACCCAACCACTTTCGTCCAAGCTGACACTTCCTCCTTCAAACAAGTTTAAATGGCGACTATGTCTCCGAGAACCTGCTGTTATCACCGGCCAATCTCATCCGGACCAACAACCCAAATCTCACACCCACAACATTCCTCTCATCAAAACGATACCCCAGAGAAACCAATCCGCGGATTTCAAACTCTACGAACGTAGAGATTACCTTAAAAACTTCATGATCAATCCCCTCAACCCGATTTTCACTCCTCCCAGTTGGGGGTTCTCCCTCCGGAAACCCAATGTTGTCTCTCCTACCATCCTAGGCTTTCTAATGTTCTCAGCCGGGCTCCTCCTCTAATATCCGACCCATTTCAACAATCTGGAACAACAAATTACACTAGCCGTCATAGTCTTAGGAAGACTCGCAAAGAGAGACGATGATGCAAAAGAGAGCGATCAAAGAGAAAGGCTTTGACCCAAAAGTAATTGCTTTTCATTTCTCATATTTAACGTCATTGGAAGAGAGAGCGACGATAAATTGGAAAGGAAACACGTGGGAGTTCAAAATTTTTGTCTAAGTTGTATATCTTGTGCGTCTATAAACGATAGTTATTAAATTTGGTTTGAATGTTGACTCGATATAGTGACTGAGTTAATGGGTTATTAGTTCAATCAGTGGGTCATTGGATCAATCAGTGGGTTATTAATTTTTTTTAAAAAAATATATCAAATAATATATATATATTTTTTATATAATTTAATACAATAATAGTATTTTTATAAGTTAAAAAGTAATTTATATCAATTAAAATTTTGATAAAAATTCTTAAAAAATTATTTTTCAATGTAAATTGTAACATATTACTTAATATATAAAATTATGAACAACGTTAAATTATTATATACAGAAAAATATATAGTAAAAAGTAAAAAATTCTTAAATTATATAAGAAAATATTATATAATATTGTTTAGTATTATGAAAATATTATTTTTATCGTTCACACAGTAAAAAGATAAAAATATAATAAATTTTAGTATGTAAATATTATGTAAATATTATTGTTCCTGTAATAAAAAGTGAAAAAAATATATAATTTTTACTGTATAAATACTGTTTATTATTAAAAAATATTATTTTTACTGTTTACACAGTAAATAATGAAAAAAATAATATTTTTATTATTTAATTGTCTCGGAGTACTGTTTATTTTTACTGTTTATTATTAAAAGAATATTATTTTTACTGTTTGCACAGTAAAAAGTACAAAAAAATATTTTTTAATTATTTAATTGACCTGAGTACTGTTCATGCAAGCCGGCCCGGCCCAGTGCCCGGGTCATCGGGCCACCGATCCGATCGGCCGGGCCGGGTCAGATTTAATAACTATGCTATAAAGCTTTTTTATGCCTTTAAATATCAATGCCTTCATAATTGTAAAACAATATTTAAGTAGGGAAAACATATATGGCAACGTGTAGGTGGACGTATAGTTGACAGATAATAATCTAAATTATTAAATCATAAACAATATATTAAATTTTATAAAATAAATATATAAATTATTAAATATTATTGAATTAACTGCATATAACTAGCATGCCTCATTAAACATGTTCAACTAATCTTACTCATTTAAGCAACCAGAAATAGAATTTGTTCTCATGACAGGACCAGTGATCAAAGCCAGCATTTCCAGCATGACTTTAATGGGATCCTATTTCTGAAACAAGTGCAACTAGTTTCCGTCATCTCCATCTTCTGTTCCTTCGTTCAAGTAAAATTCCAACAAGCAAATGCATTTGACAAACATCCAAGCATTATGTCTGCGTCTGTTATTGCCGCGGCTGTAAACGTGATTGCATTGCTGGCAGAAGCTCAATTTCGAGCTCGGAACTCAAATTACAGTGGGATTATGGGCAAAATTAGTGTCGCATCTGGACTTCTTGTGATAGTTTTGCTTCTATTGGTTCTTGTACCTTGGTTTGGTTGGATGACGTTGATCATATGGTTCACTCTCTTCTTGAAGACATCATATGACATGTTTCAAGAGCTCTACAGATTGCTATGTGAAGCGGCTGTCAAGGCATTTGAGATGCTGGCAAGGCTTATGAGTCATCATTTGCTGGGGGGACAAAATCCATTTCCTGGGGATATACCATAATAAATTAGTAAATACTTTATATTCCTCACGTTTAGCATGTAATGCCTTTTGCAACGCAAAGAATAGCTGTTTTCAGCATTCACAGATGAATGAGACAATATACCATGTAAATGGAATCAAAAAAAGAAACTAAAAAAAAAAAAAGTCAGAGAATATTTCAGGAACAGTCCAAAGCCCCATTAAAATGTTGCTTTCTCACCATCATCATCTCCATTAAAACATTTAGAATACAAAGCACAGTGCCCATTGTAATCAAAGAAGTCTTGTTTTACAGTTTTCATAGTCATTGTCTGTGTTAATTATAGATGAGTTCATTGTAATTTAACTTTGTTGACAAATCCTAGTAGCTTTGTTTTAGCTTTATCTCAGTATTCCTGGAGCTAATTAGAGTTGATCTCAAGTTCATTTCTCAATCGGATCTAACTAACTAAAAAATATTCTTACAAATTCATCACCGGGCCTTTTATTATTTTTCTTTCCTCTACCGGAAGATTGTAGCTTAAAACCAAATGAAATTAGCCTAAACCTGTGCTGGGTGCCTTCACTGTCTTAATCAATGTTGGTGAGTAGGTACTTAATCCTTCTAAACATTTCAGTTTCAATGTAATATGAATTGAAATCAGATGCTGATTAATAGAAAGGCATTCATGGATAGTTGGCTGCAATAGAATATGCCTAGAAAAAGAATAATGATAATTTGGACCTCCTTCCATGTTTTCCTTTACAAAAATTGGCATAAGAGTTATATTATGATGGAGATGTTTTTCTTCATAAATATTCTAAAAAACTGTAAGGAAAAAGTAAAATGTTCCATGACTTGATCATGTTACCACCAAGTCCTCCTTATGAAAAACACTAAGGATTGCCCTTCTTATCTACCATGCAGAATTTAAGACAATTTCCAAGATTTCTGCAGAAACTGAAAACTGGAATAAGAGATGAAAACTAGAAACAGAAATGAAAACCATTCTTCCACAAGTAAACAACGCCTAAATATTTCCAAACTAAAAAGAAAAACATAAAAGTCATATGACAAATACCTTTAGCTTTGAATATCTAGGAACGTCAAAACACTAAAATTAATAATAATTCATCTGCTAACACAACAAGCATCTGCAACCCAAATATGGAGATTGCTGTAATTACCATAAAGGCAAAGTGATTCAAGCTGACATTTCGCATTTTTTGGAAGATGCAGGCATACCCCGAGGTGGCACAACAAGTCCTTGCAAACGACAACAATCTTCCATAAGAGATTTCGTCATCTGCCAGGCAAGTCTCACACAGAATATCAAAATGAAATGGTAAGTACCAATGTCCACAAAATAAATACTTAAATTAGAGTGGCTGGCATGATGAATTCAAGGCTGCAGGTCCCCATCTAATTCCAGTCAGAAAAGAGCTGCTGGCATTGTGTTGACCCACACCAAAACCAGGTTTTCTATCAGCAAAACAATAATTTAATCAAGACAAACCGCAACACACAAAACCCCCCAAAGTAATGTGCAAGTTCCAATCAGCAAAATAAAACAACCATGTAGCCTGCAAGCTCCTAGAATGTGGGCTGGTAAGAGGCAAAAACTGTGACTAAACATTAAGGAGAGTGACTATAATTTAAATTGTGAGAAAGAGGAGAAATATCAGAAAGAACCAAGAGAAACTAAAGTTGGATTCAACTTTGTGCAACAAACAAGGGAACAATTAGCTCGAAGTTTAGGGAAGTAAAGTATATGGCGCACATTTGAGGTTTTTAGCAATTTGAGGCTCCTGAGATGAATTCTGCGAGAATTGCCAATGAAGCCATTGCTTGATTCACAATTAAATTCACCCAGCTCCAGTCATAAGAGACAAGCTTTTTAAATTTCAAAACATGCAAAAATGAAGCATAAACATATAATTAACAGAAAAACGAAAAATGAAAAGATAAAGGAGATATCGGGCCTAAATTCTTCAAGTTAGAGAAGATAGCAAACCGCAAAGCCTTAGACATCATTTGTCTTCAGCATTTCCTTTGCAGGTTATCACAGCCTGACTACATTATAACCTTTTGACCACTAATACAAGCATCCATATCACAAGTTCACAACTCAATAAAATTCACACGTAACAACAATGGATTCCAAGACAGAAAAATTTTAGAAAATGGCTACAAATGGAAGAACATCGGGACAAATGAATGCAAGGAATTAACTCTTCGCGCTTTGGATTCAAGCACAAAAGTGCATTTCAATCCTTTTTGAACCCAAAACAGAAACATAAAAAAAAAAAAAATCACCAACATTAATGAACTAATTGTATCATCAAACTGAAGAAAACACAAGTTACAAGGTCTACATACGGTAGATTAAAGCAGAAGATTGAGCAAAAAAATGCACATATAATCATCTAATTCATATTACACAAACTTCAAAATGCATCCTTAGCAGGCAAATCGCGCAAACTCTGAACACAAACAATGCAATATTGAACCCATTAAATAAAATACGGAAAAGGAAGCTGGAAAACTCACTCTTTATGAAGATTTCATTGCTAGCCCGAAGCACGAACCGGGAATTTGCTGCACCCTTTACTTCGCTCTTTCTCCGATTGACGACGAGAGCCCATCAGAGAGGACATTAAAATAAAATTAAAAAATGGAGTCGGCCAGGACCCAGGAGGTAATTATTGTGATCAGAAATGATCTTCTTCCTTTTTTCTTTTTCTTTTTTTATTTTATTTTTTTTCATAATTTGATTTGGGCTCACGTAGGCTTATGCTTTAATGTCATATGGGCTACGTTGCCAGAATGGGTTGCTCGAGATTTATATTTAGACCAACTCCCATGTAAATGGACTCAAGCACAGGACCAGGGCAAACAATTGAATTGAATTCGCTGACCAAACATGTAAATCTTTTCGATTTCATAATTTAACCACGTGATCTAGTTGTAGTAGAAAAGGAGATGGACTTCTTATCAACGAACTGTAAAAAAAAAAGATAATCTCTTATCAATTGAGTGGCCTGACTGGTTGCGAGATCGAGCACATGCAGAGCTCATGGATTGGAGTTCGCCACAAGTTAACAAGTGAGATTAATTGCACGTTTATCATAATATTAAGATATGAGTTTGTTTCTCATATATTGGCACTTTTTCTGTAACTAAATGTTTTGTATAAGATTGTTGGATATTATCCATAATTTTTTATTTTTGGGACAACAATCACTAACCCAAGGCCAGAATAGTGGGAGATTTCCTCTACTTTAATTATGTCACACTTCAAAGTCCGTCATCATGCTGTTATTTTCTCTTCTTTATTCATAATGCATATTTCCAAAAAAAAAAAAGAAAAAGAAACCAATCACTAATCCAAACAAATCTTCTTTTTGGCAAAAAATTTTAAATACATCTTAAAGTCTCCTATCAATTTTTTTATGTCTGATGTGCACCATCATTTTATTGTAAATTATTATTATATTTTAAAAGATTAATTATCGTGTATGTGACTTGATCAAACTAACCGTTATATGATCGTTGGACTAACTGTGTTATGACCGTTGAACTAACTGTTATTTAATCGTTATTTAACAGTTACTTGCCATTATATATTTAACTGTTACTAGCCGTTATAATTTATTGGAAACTTTATTCTTATTTATAAGATATAAAACTATACCTATTATAAAAAAAAGATCATCCCTCATCTTCTAAGTGGCTTTTAAGAAGTGTGAAAATATTTTCTCCTTTATCTATACATGAGAGACTTATGCTGTTAGTTTAGTCTATAGATGAAACTGTTTCTTTCACCTCACTATTTGAAATGCACATTAGTGGGAAGGTCTGTTGTAGCCTGAGAGGATAGCCGCCGCGACCTACTACACTGTGACTACTTGTCTACGGGAGCGGAAATTATTCTTAAGGACAGTGCATATGTACGCTTCAGACATAATATCATTTTCTTCTTTAATTTTATTTATTTAGTAATATATATTTATATATTTCATTGATTGTTCAACATCGTTAATTTTGTTCTTAATTTATTTATCTAAATTTTATATCTATTTTAAGTGATAATTTTCCAACACGTTTTTCTACTTTATGTCACAAAATTAAGAAAAAAAACCATTTTATTTAATATTTAATTAGTTTTAGACCCACACAATGTATGAGTTTATTGTGTTTCTTAAAAAATATATTTTGACTAGTAATAGACGCGTGCGATGTGTAAATTTAATTATATTTTTTAAAAAATCATTTACTTTATTTTATTTAAAAGAAAAAATAAAAAAATTCTATATTTGGAGTATTATTTTTATAAGACTTTTTTAAAATTTCTTTAAGAAAATAAAAAGAACTTTTTTTTCCTTCTTAGGAAAACAAATTTGGAAGCAGTGTTTTTTTTTTTTTGTTGAGAAAAAATTACAAGTAAATTTGATAGATTTTTAAAAATTTTTTATTTTCTAAAAAAAGAATTCGTGAAATAGTTTTTTTTCTTTTTTATTATCTTATTTTATTATAAAATTTACAGTTATAAAGATTTAACTATAGTTAAAGTAGGAATATATAAATCAATAAAATTCTTATTTTGTTATAATTAGATTTATATTAATTGTGAATGCTAATTCTAATTGTTATAGAATTTTCATAATTATAAAATATTTTAATACTATTTTAAATTTATGAATTTATAAGAAATCGCTACATGTCAAAGAGAGAAAAATTAAAATTTTCTCTCAACTTCAGCTTTATATACTTACGCTTCTAATGGGATCCGCGCGATGAGTGAGTTTATCAAATTTTATTAGAAATTTGAATAAAAAGACAATCAAATGTTAAATATTATATTTTTTCAAAAATTTATTTAAAATTAGTAAATAACTCAACGCAATGCGTGAGATTAATAATTGTTTTTGTTTTTTTGGTAACCAATATCAAAGAAAGCAAAATAAAATTACTAAAAAGAGAATAACGACTTTCATAATATCAATAGATATTCTTACATAAAAAGTATTAAGAAAAAACTAAAATAAGTATAATCACTAATCTCGATAAAAAATTATATGGGTGAAAAGATTAAAGAAAGAAAAAGAAAATTTTTAAGAAAGATAATGATGAAATTTGAATACTAATAGATATTCTTGAATAATTACATGTAAAAGAAAACTAAAAAAAGTTATAATCAAAAAATTAAAATAACTATTATTATTGATTGATCAATCAAGAAGAAGAAGAAGAATGAAGCGAAGATGAGAAGCAAACAGATATTTGGAATCAAATCGATAAGAAACAATAATAATGATATTATTAGTATTATTGTTAATAATAATGAAAATAATAAATAAAAAAGAGTCAGAGGAGCTTCGTTGGGGTAATACAACAAAAATTTCCGGACGCCTATCATTGCTTATAGAGGTGCGTCGTTGGTGCTTCGTTTATCATATCTTGCTCTGGGCTGCCGGCAACAGAAATTTTGGGTTGGGAGAACCCAAGAGCTATACACATATGCTTGTTCGATTGTTGGGACGGCGAAACGTGGATAAGACAAAAAGGGTAGACTGTAGGAAAAATAATCTCTATTAAATAGCCTTGAAATTGAATTTAATCAAAGCTCTTTCAATTCAAAGTTCATTTCCCTCATCCTAACATCCGAGGTTAATTTTTGTAGAGATTTCAAATAACATCAGACACATTACAGCAGATAATGGTAATAGAAAACACAAAAAAAATACACAATATTATTTAATAAGTTGCACCAAAATATTGTTTAATAAGTTGAATAAAACTAAGGAAAAATTATAATCAAAAAATTAAAATAATCATAATCAATTATAAGTGCTAACCTTAATGAGAATTTATTTAAATGAAAAAACTATAATATGAAATTTAGAAATATGAAATTTAGTTAAGAGAAAATAAAATAATAATAATACTAATTTTATAACGTGAAAAAGAGGACTTATATGAAAATTCTAAAATTTATTAAAATTAAAATGCTAATTTTAATATAATACAAAAAAAAATTACCATTATTGAAATCCTAATTCTATTAAAATACTAATAAAGACTATATTTTTTAAGTTTTATTAAATTAAAAAATTTAAAATTTCAAAAATTAAACTTTTGAAAATCCAAACACTAAAAGTTGTTATGTAAACATGTGAATATTCTCTATACTTCCGTTATTATATTTTATACTAATAATAAACTTACGTGATTCACAGATTTAATCATATTTATTAACAAATTTATTGATTAATACCAAAATAAAAAAAAAAAACAACTTATCAAATTTATCGGCTAATACCAATCCAATCAAATTTATATCCCAAATTTAGCCCATATGGAATTCAACCTATCAAAGTAAAACAACAACCAAAAACAATAAAGTAAGAATAAACAAAATAAAAATTTCTGTCCATAACAAAACTTTTAAAAAAAAAAGGATCAAAGAAAGAGAAAATTCAACTTATCAAAATAATATGTACCAAAAAAAAACTAATCAAAATAATTATGTACATGCACTAACCTTCAAAGAAAAAGTTCGGATAAGAAAATTAATATCTGAAATTGTAAAATATAGATGAGAGAAAAAAATAATAATAATATGAGCAAAGGATACTTGTGCTTTTATAGTGTGAAAAATAAGATTGCATGCATATTAGAATCCTGAAATCTATTAGAATTAAAATTCTAATCTTAATAGAACACTAAGAAATACTATATTAGTTGCACCAAATTGTTATTAAAAAAATAACTATTTGAAAAATTAATCGAGCACCAAATAAACAACATTTACTGCAAATAAATGGCGACAAAAACAACCTAAAATTACTACCCAAATTTATTTAAAAAAACAAAAAATAATAAACTTTTTTGTTGTTAGAAATACTTATGCATAAAGTAATTTTGTGGAAGTTTTATCCTGCGATGCGTGGATTCAATCATATTTATTAACAAATTTATTTTTTTATTTTAAAAATATTAAAAGACATTCTAATTTTGAGCATTATTTTTTAAGGATTTTTTATTTTTTTTTGAGAAAATAACACTATTTTTTTCAAGGAAAAAAAAAGAAAGATTTGGGAATACGTTTCTTTTCTTCTCTTTTGAGGAAATTTTAACATAATTTTTTTTAAAAGAAAAGATAGGTAAATTTAAGAAATTTTTTTAATCTTTTTTCTTTGGATTTGAAAAAAAAATTTTCTTCTTTTTTAAATTTTTTATTAGTAAATTTTATAATTATAGATAGTTAATTAGAGTGAAAGTAAAAATATATAAATCAATAAAATTCTTATTTGATTATAATTAAATTTATATTATTGATTTATAGAATTCTAATTTTGATAGTAATAAAATGTTTATATTTATAAGATATTTTAATATTTTTAATTTGTAAATTTATGAAAAGTCACTATATGGTAGAGAGAGAAAAATTGAAATTTTTTCTCAGTTTTTACTTTATATACTTATATATAAATTTTGATACACCACAATTATTTTGTGAGAAGTCGATTAGCTCGGCAGAGAAGATAATCAGCTTACAAATTCTTCAACGGTAGTAATCCAATTTTCGGTTAATCAAGAACGCCCAACCAATTTGTCGGCAACCAATCGTATTTTGATGTTCAAGCCTTATATTGTTGTTTGTTTTTTTTTTTTTTTTCTCGCCTTAGTTAATTTTCGGTTTTTGGTATCACTAATATATTTTCAGTTTGCGTCACATTGATGATTGTCCAGTTTCTCTGCTGGGCAGTTGATTGTTTCAGATGGAGCAGCCTAAGTTACAAAACCCCTCCAGGATTGGTTTCCAAGAATCTCTATATGTAGTGGTCCTCTATGCTATATTACTAGTAGCTCTGTTTTTTTTTATAAACTGATTTTTTTGTTTCTGTTTTTATTATACTCAAGTGGCCTGCTTGTCTATTCTTTAAGGGTGTGTTTGTTTTATGATATAAAATAGGATATGATAAGATAGTGACCAACTATCTTAACGTAATTCATGTTTAGTTGGTTAATAAGATAAATATAAGATAAACTAGTATGAGTTTACTATTCCATGAATATAAAATAGTATTATCTCTTTCACTCTTATGGGTTAATTTATCCTACATTATGAATTAGTGTTGATAAATTATATATTTACTAAAATATTCTCTTAATTAAAACAAAATTTAAATATTTTTTAAAAAATTAATATAAAATTAAAACAAATTTATTTCTCTTCCCTTTTGTCTCTCTCTCCTCCCTTCTCTCTCTTACTCTCTTCTCTCTATATCCTTTCTCTCTCCTCCCTCCTCTCTCTCACTCCTCGTCTCTCTCTCTTTCATTTCTCTCTCCTCCCTCTTCTCTCTCTCACTCCTTGTCTCTCTCTCTCTTCGCTTTCTCTCTCCTTCCTCTTCTCTCTTTCACTCCATGTCTCTCTTTCTCTTCCTGCTCTTTCCCCTCCCTACTCCCTCTCTCCTCCTTCCTCCCTTCCTTTCTCTCGCCTCACTCTCACACACACACACTCTCTCTCTCCCTCTCGCTCATTCTTTCATTTTCTTTGATATAAATTTAAAAATTTATATCTTAAAATTTATTTAATTTTTTTCCTAAAAAAATTTAAAAAATATTAATTTATTTTCTTTGATATCTTAAAATTTATTTGTATAAATAAAATTAATACTTAATTTTTAAAAATATTTTTTATATAATATTAAAAAATTATAAACAGTATAATATATAATAATATATAAAATAAATATTAATTTTATTACTTAATTTTAATTATTTTTAATAAAAATATTAAAATTAGTAGTAAATGTAAGTCAATTATTTTAAAAAATAAAAAAGTCATTTAAATATATTATAATATTCTGTCTCATATCATCTAAATATTGAATAGAATAACTATTTAATAACATTTAAATATAATATAGACTAATAATCTAACTTATCTTACACTATCTTATATTATATTATTCAATTTACGTATTAAACGCATCTTAAAAAATTTATAGGACTGCAACATGGTTTTTTGCCGTTGCCACTGGCACCACCGTCTTTGTTGCCATCAACATCATCTGGTCAGTAGTACTAACTGCATTATATCAAATCATTTTTTTGAACAAACAGCGAAGATAGCACTGAACGGCTCTTTTCCTGCCGGCGAAGATAGCTCCACAGCCCACCCCTCCGAAAAGGGATGGACCGACACCAGAGGACACCAGTGAGAGCTCCAGCGCAACATGGCGCCACCATGCCACCACGACAACAAACAAACTCCAAATCCAGTCCAAAGCCTTCAAGAAAAGCACAGGAGAAACTCGGATCTAGACAGAGAGAACGAAAGCCAACCCGCATCCCACACTTGCAGCCAAACCCTTGACCATCTGAGTAAAAGCAGAGCCTCCAAAGCCAGCGCAACCTCGTCCGATTTGCACTGTACACGGCCCGACCACCCTCCAAAAGCAGAAAAGCACCTCCCCTACCCACCACCAACCACTGAGGCGGCTAGGGAAGGCAGGGGAGAGGAAGCCCGCCCGACAACAAAAAACTGACTATCGTAAGAAGAGAGACGCAAGCACCCCAGGAACAAAACCACCGAATCACCGACCCACGACAACCAAAACCAACACCAAAACTGGAAAACAAACGACACGACGGCTGACAAAGCCGAACAGAGTCGGCACAAAACCAAAAAACCTCCGAGCGCACTCTAGCAAGAAGAGGCACACGAGAGAGGATCATATGATACAGATTTTGGTTCTTTTTAAAAACAAAAAAAATTTCCCACGTGAATTGTTAGGAATAGCATATATGCATTAATTCTAATGGAGGACGTCCAATGAAAGATATTTTTATTTATTAATTAAATCAAACAAATACAAGACTATTTCAGTCGTTTGTAATATGTCCAATAAAACATATTTTATCATGCAATTCTAATAGGGATATCAATATTTTTGATTCTAAACTTTTAATTTTTTTTTATATTTAAATACTAAATTATTTTGACATTTTATTTGAATTTTAAACCTTTTAATTTCATTTTATATCAGTCTTTTAAGTTACAAAAAGTGGTCAATCCATTAATACATGAGTTTAATTTAATAAAAATTATTTAAAAAAAGTTAAATACATGAATTAAATATTTTTTTCATCAACAAAATATGCACATTAAATATTTTTTTAATCAACAAATATATGAATTAAATAGGTAACATGCATATTTTTGATAAAAAAGACATTCAATTCATATATTTAATCTTTTTTTAAATAATATTTTGTAAAGTTAAAATTATTTTTTAATAGATTGATCACTTTTGATAAACAGAGTGACTGATTTGATAAAAAATTAAAAAATTTATAACTCAAATGAAATGTTAAAAGGTTTAAAACTCAAATATAAAAAAAGTTAAAGGTTTAGAACTAAAAATATTAATAAGGTTTAGAACTAAAAATATTGATATCCCTCCTAAAAAGTTAATGTCAAGTATTTTTATAGATCTAAATATTTTATTTTAATTATAATAAGAGAGTTTGTGTTAATATCGTAACTATTTTTCTAATTTGTGATATTATAATTAATATTATTATTATATAATGTTATTCATATTATTATTTTTATATTAAAATTATCATATAAATAAAACAATTCATGCATTGCGGGGTTTGAAATCTAGTTATTTACAGTTTTCACCGAGCAATAACTAAAGATAATAGCTAAAGATCCTGGTTAGCCCAATTGGCTGGGCAATTCCTCAACAACACCCCGCCCTCCCCCAAAAACAAAACTGCCCTTCCATTTAAGGTCACATGCTTCTCCTTTTTTTTTTTTTTTCTTTTTTTTGGTAAATTTCCTTCGTTCCTTCTTTTTTATAAGAATTGCTTTTTTGTTTCCTTTCAAATGCATCTTTTATCCTTTTGAGTTTCACATTTTACGATATTAGCTTTTAAAATATTTTTATTAAATGTGAAAGTTTCGTATGCTAAGCTGTCCCTTTAAATTTATTTCATTTACTCTCAAAATATTTGAATAAATTTTTCTTATTTTTATATAGACTTTTCAGAATTATTTAATCTTTTAATGAAATAAATTATTACCAATAAACATTAAAAAAGAAAAAATATCTACAAATACATTGTATATCTAAACACGTATTTATTTATAAAGTTGACTTTATTTTGATCAGTTTCACAAAAAAAATTGTTGTTTTAGCAATAAACATGATAAAAAATCTATTATGCAATTAGATGATAAATAAATGATTAAATGATTGAATTATTAATTATAAAAAAAATACATTTAATTCCATATAAAAATAAAAAATAGTTTTAAAACATTGAAACTAAAAAGATATAATTATAATATTTTGTCTCAAAATAATTAATATAATTATTTTATTTTTTATTATATAAATAATTTTATTATTATAAATGTACATATTAAATTATCTCCAGTAAAATGTTTTTCTGACTTTGTCCGTGTCTCCATGTGAGTTGACACTTGTGATTTGAGCTTTAAACTGACCCATTCAATCTTTCTAGGCCGCATTTTAACAAAGAAATGCATCAAGTGCCAATTATTGTCTCATTCTTAATGGATTAATCGCCTTTACTTGTCTGAAAACCGAGTGAAACAGTACTATATAACCATTAAACAAGTAATCATGCCCTTAAATGAGAATTAAATCAAATGGCATTTAAGAGTTATCTTTTTTTCTTTTTGTGCTCTCAAGACTCTTTTCACCATCCTGATAATGTTTCTTCTTTTTCTTCCTCCTAACCCTTTTTCCTTTTTTTTTTTTTTGGCAGTGAAAGTCAGAGAAGAGGTTAGACATTTTGATTGGATGGAATCATAATGTGAAATGTCTTGTCGGGTTTTGGACCAATGTTTCTCAAGTTTTTGCCCCTAATTGTTGTTGAACAATTTGGTATAAACTAAAAAATACCTACATTTTTGCTAGAAATAAATAATCCAAATGGATAATAAATTACTATATAAACATCGGGCAACGTGTGCTTTGAGCACGAAAATATTATTAACTAAAAGAAACTCAACTAGAGCATAAATAAAAGAACCTTATAGTAGTATTAAAGTAATATAAATTATTAAATAATTGAATTTAAAAAAATAAAAAAATAAATTATTAGATATCGTTGAATGAACTATATGATTATTCTAGTGCTAACTAAAGTTAAGTTGTGCAGTGAAACTTATAAATAAAAACTATTGTTAAGAAATTAAATGTGGCAAGCGGACAAAAAGTAATTAACTAAAACATATTTGGGTTCAAACTAAGATAGTAAATAGTATACTTTAGTAAATAGTTGGATCAAACTAAATAATAGTAGATTTCTTCATACGTTATTATTTTTGTAAGGTATAAATAAGCATAGCTTAGGTCTTATTTGGTTTAACTGTTGTTCATTACTACTATTGTTACCAATTGTTAAATGTCGTTGTTAATTATTGGTGCTGATGATCAGAATGAAATTGTATTGTTTGATTAAATTGATATTTGTTTGTTAACATTAAAATAATAAAATAATCATTTAGTACATAAGGATTATTTTAGTATAGAAAAAGGAATTAAGGTAATATGAGCGTATTTCAGTTTAAAAAATATTTATCAGCAGTTGACTGATCTAAAAAAATAGGTTCAAACTACTTTTTAGGTCAACAGCTAATTGAGTTATTTTTTTAGCAAAAAGTAATCATTAGAAAATTTTAACGAAATACCTCTTTTCCTACTTTTTAAAAATGGAATGTAAATCTATATATCTATATATTATTATAAAACTAGTAATAGACCGCCCGATTAATAGATTTAATTATATTTGTTACTAATTTTATTTTATTTAAAAAATAAAAAGACATTCTTGAGTCTTACTTTTTAGAAATTTTCAAATTTTTTTGAGAAAATAAAACAATTTTTTTCTTTTAAGGAAAAAAAGTAAAGATTTGGGAGTAGTTTTTATTTTATTTTATTTTCTTCTCTTTTGAGGAAAGTTTAACATAATTTTTTCCTTTTTAAGAAAAGATAAATAAAATTGAGAATTTTTTAATCTTTTTTATTTAGATTTGAAAATAGTTTTTCCTTTTTAATTATTTTCTTTATTAGAAAATTTTATAGTAGTAGATTTTAATTAGAGTCAAAGTAAGAATAAATAAATCAATAGAATGCTTATTTGATTACAATTAAATTTATATTATTAATTTATAGAATCCTCATTCTGATTGTTATAGAATTTTTATATTAATAAGATATTTTAATATTTTTAATTTCTAAATTTATGAGACGTCATCACATGGTATAGAGAGAAAAACTGAGTTTTTTTTCTCAGCTTCGACTTTATATACCTGTATTTGTAATAGAACTGTGCGATGCGCGAGTTTAATAATATTATTAGTTTATTCATAAATAATAATCTACATTTATAAATAATATTATTTTAATAAACATACAATGACCTTACACTTTTTAAAAGTAAAATGATTATCTATTATAACAAGACAGTTAGTGTCTAAACAATCATTGTAATGTTAAATCAGTACGATTAGTACTAATTTAATTAAATATTATAATTTTAATTTATTCATTAATGACAGTAATTAATAATAATAATAATAAATAATCAGCAATCAACAATAATAATTAACAACAGCAATACCAAACACCCCCTAAACCATTAGTTTCGCGTGATGTCAATTGAAAATCTAGGGGAATTCTAAATTAACTCATATTGTTTTGATAAGTATAATTTATTCATAATTTTATATTATACAACGAATGAGATTTACTTAAAATAAAATAATAAAATTTATATGGTGTAAAATTATGAGTAAATTTTACTCACTAAAAAAGAGAATAAAATGAAAAAACATTTGAAATCAAATGCAGAATAAAATGAAAAACTTTCATGGATAAGTGGTAGATAAGTAACAAAAGGTTGAATGTGCCTGGAAAATAATAATTACAATTTGGACCTTCTTTGATTTTTTTCCTTTAGAAATTTTTTTTTAACAAGCATATTGAAATGGATATGCTTTTTCTGTATAAATACTCTAAAAGAAAATAAGTAGAAGGTAAAATGTGGATTTTTACAGAATATTATTATTGGTCTCAGGTGAATCTAATTAGAAATATCTTATATTATTGTTTGTCCCAATTTAATTTGTTTGAAAATCGCACGTAGACGTGGCGAATGGTGAAAAAAAAGAAAAAAATGGTGGCCGGCAGCCTTCAGCTTTGCATGCTTAGCATAAATAAGAATCGTCCCGAAACGGCGAGACTTCCAAGTGAGTTGACACTTTGATTTTCGTTCACTCTTGTTAGGTCCCATTTTAACGAAGAAATGCATCAATTGCCAATTATTGTCTGATTCTCAATGGATTAATCGCCTTTACTTCTCGGTTGAAAATGAGCGAAACAGTACTATCGATCATAGCACTCTATATTATCATAACCGTTAAACAAGTAAGCATCCCCTTAAATGGGAATAAAAACATATGCTAAATCTGCATTGGAGGGATAGAGTAGGAGTCGCACTGCCAAGAGGAGGTTAGCAAGCTTGTTGGCTTAGTTAGAGGAGTTGAGTTTTTTTTAAGTTCATTTCTTCTTCTTTTGATAAAAAAAATAAAAAATAAAAACATATGGCATTTAAGAGTTAACCTTTTCTTTTTCTTTTTTTTTTTTGTCGGCGCTCTCAGGACTCTTTTTACCATTCTGATAATGTTTTTTTGGGCAATGGAAGTGAGAGAAGAGGTTAGACATTTTGGTTGGAATCCTAATGTGAAATATCTTATCAAGTTTTGGACCAATGTTTAAATTGTACGTGTCCGGAGAGGCTCAAATAAAAGGAACAGAAAGATGCCTTATCACCGCCAATATTCGGCAGTAAATGGCTTTCAACGGTAAGTTAGTTGTATAGTACGTACAAGTCCCTTTAGCCTTCCCTTTTTTTTTTTTTTTTTTTGGTTGGTTAAACCCTTTAGCCTTCTTTTTTTCTTTTGGGTTTCCCTTTTTTCCATTTATTTATTTTTTCATAATTTAACTAAGGAACAGAAAATTAATGGCTTTCAACGGTTAATTAGTTCTTTAGCCTTCTTTTTGGGGTTTTAAATAAGTTCAAACGCCAGACAGGCCCTTCAATTTACGGAAAATATAGATGGACGCGTTAAAAAATACTGTTGGATAGCAATACAATAATCGACTGAAAAAATTGTGCAACTAAATGATTATTATTCATAATATGAAATTAATTAAAAAGATAATATGATATTGATAATTTTATCAATTTTTTATTATAAATAATAATTATTTAATTATATATTTTTATCAGGCAATTACTTTGTAACTGTCCCGTGTCAATTTTTCGCGCATTTGTGTATTCGTGCTCTTCAATTTATTCGTAAATTTCTCATGGTTCACTTAGTAAAGTGAAATTGGAGCAAGTCCACCGACAGGGACAGCGGCGGAGCAAAAAAAAAAAAAGTCAATGACGGCAACAATATACAAGTTGAAAGTGAGTTAATTTTAATTGAGTTTTTGATATTTTTAATTTTAGTCCATCCAAAAAATTAGGTTAAAACCTAGATTTGATATCGATATATTTAACTAACAAATAAAAAAATTCGAATCTTAATAATTTAAATTAAAGTTCATTTAGTAAAAGAAAACTTAATGAGGGATTTTTTAATAACTGAACTTGTGAGGTCTTCATTAATAATTTATTTAATTTTATAATATAAAATTAAAAATAATTAAAACTACAAAAAAATATTTTTATAAATAGAGTTAATATAATAATGAATGTCTAATTTAATATAATTAGTTAACTAAAAGATAAAATGATTAATTTTAGTATATAACAGTAAATATATAACTAATATATAACTATAGTTCGAAAATCAGCTAAAAAATCTACCATATACACACGAAACAAGTTTGCTAATGAATTTATAAATGAATTTTGAATAAATTATTTTTAAGTTCAAACTATCTAAACTTATCATTATTTAAGTTGAAATTGAATACAAATTTTAAAATTAATCTTTAACGTAACTTGTTCATGTAACTTGACAAGAAAAAAATTGTACTTTCATGAATAAAAGGCATACAAGTAGTATATGTATACATTGAGAGAGAATAAATTCAAAACTGACACTTATAAAATATTTATATATGATATTTTTTATTAGTAAAAAGATTTCTTTTTAGTCTTAAATTTTTAGTAAGGACAAAAATTAAATTTTAGTTGGAAAAAAGGTCATTTTTCAGCAAAGACAAAGTAAAATTTTAATAAAATAGCTTAAAATTTTCACCCTAACTACTAAAGTTTTTCAAAATCCAGTGGCACAATTGCCCCCATTTGCTCCCGAGTGACTCCGCCACTGCACAGGGAGAAGCTTTCCTATCACTAATAATTATAAGTGTCAAAACGGGTCATCGAGTTGGGTTCGGGTTGGGTCACTTCAGGTTCGGGTCACTTCGGGTCGGGTTACTTACGGGTCAAGTTATCTTCGGGTCATTTTGGGTTGGGTCACTTTGGGTTCAGGTCAGATTCGAGTCAACCCACGGATTGGACACGTCATCAAAAATGATGACGTGACATTTTTTATTAAAAATTTTAAAAATTTAAAAATTTTAAAAATTTTACTAAAAATTCTTAAAAATCAAAGAAAATCATATGATTGAAAAATAATTGAAAATTTTTCTTTTAAAATATTTTAAAAAATTAAAATAAAATTT
This sequence comes from Carallia pectinifolia, assembly GCA_037832335.1. Taxonomy (NCBI): domain Eukaryota; kingdom Viridiplantae; phylum Streptophyta; class Magnoliopsida; order Malpighiales; family Rhizophoraceae; genus Carallia; species Carallia pectinifolia. Next base: position 1,088,949 of record CM075446.1, on the reverse strand, counting down.
AAAACTGTATAAAAAATCTCAAAATATTCTAAAAAAATTTATAATTAAGATTTATATTAAAAATAGTATAATCTATACTTTTTATAATATAAAATATGCTAAATTTTTTCATTTTATATTTTTGTTCCCTTAAGAAAAAAAAAGTTCGGATCAAACAGGTTGGGTTAGGGTTGGGTCGAGTTTGACCCAAAAATTTTCGGGTCATTCGAGTTCGGGTCATTTCGGGTTAGGTCATCATTCGGGTCGTATTTTTTCAAACGGATTCGGGTCAATCCATCGGATCGGGTCAGATTTTGACACCTCTACTAATAATGGACTTCTAGCCCCGTTGCACATGCACTTAGCTTTTCTTATCCTTCTGCTTATACAGTCCTTGCTTTTGTCTCACCCCGCGTCGTCAATCCTGGTAGGGTCACTACTTTCATTCCCTAATTAGGTTCCTAAATCGTAAGCCTAATGTCACTTCGCTTCCCAAAAAACAACCCTTTCCTTTAAGCGCTCGCACAGCTCTTTGCTTCGTGTTAATAGTTTGCAACCATTTTATTCCCCTTTTGGTGTTATTTTTTCATAATTTAACAGAATAAAATTCTGCCATTTTAGCTATTGTTTCCCAAAAGAGAAGGAAAGCTCAGAGGGGTCCTCAAAGTTACCCGTCCCCAAAATTTGAAATTGGCAAAGCTAAACCACACCAAAGTTAGAAATCACACATCAAATTATGCACCCCTAGAAATAAGTTATGCCCCCACTTCCATCAACATCTTTTTTCTCTCTCAGACTCTCTCTCTCGTGTTTGTTTCTCTCACTACTTGAGAATTTCAGAAGGCACAGCTGCCCTTGCTCTTAGATCTTGTGCATTCCCCTTTGTTTGTTCTCAGCTTCATTTCTTGCATTTCGGACCTTGTGCTCTTTTCCTTGAGGAAAAAGGCGACCATGGAACTTTTTTTTTTTTCTTGTCATTAAAGCTTTATGTTCTTGTCCCGTGCTTTGAAACCTCTTGTCCTGTATTCTTGTGGATTTATTCTTATTTTTTTTGGCCCTGTGACTAAAAAAGAAAATAAAAAAAGAAAGATTTATGTTCTTCTCCGGCTGTGTATTGTTGCCCTGCTAGGGAGTTGAGGCCCTTTCGCCTCCTTTCCTCTCAATAATTTAAAGTCTCCTTCTAACCAGGCAAATATGGAGTTCAAATTTTTCAACAGACAAAAATGAGTCCGAACCTCTTGCTTCGAATTCATGTTTTAAAGTTCGTTTGGTTTAGCAATTTTACATTGGCTTCAAGCTTGTTGGGAACAAAAAATTGATAAATAAAACAGGTTTGGCACTGGCAGGAGTATTCATAGTTCGGTTATCCTAGTCAAACTCCTAAAACCAAAAACCGAACTAAAATTTCAGTTATGTAAAATTAAAATTATCTCCAAACTGAAGTGTGATCGGTTAACCAAAAAAACTAAATTCATAAATTATCAAATTTCATCTAAATCTGCAATACAGATTCATTAAAACTCAGTATAGGTGACAGTTGTGCCCCAAGAATTTCCCGTCTTGACAGTTCAAAACCTCAATCTTGTACAGTAATTGCCTTTAAGAGACATGACTCAAACAAGTACCAAATGGAAATATGGCAAATAAGGCCAGAAGGCCATGAGCAGACATTGGAATGTACCTGAAAAATTATATCATTCGAATGCAGAAGATTGCAACACCTAATGTCAAACTATTGCAGGAGATTCCATGAAAATTATATGGAAATTAATTGTCTTTTGAATCATTTGAAACATTCTAACAAGCCGAGCAGCCAATAGCAGCATCCAATTTAATAAACAGCTATTCTTTGGCCACAACATACACATTACATACTACTTGAGATGAATACAGAATATTATTAATTCACCGTATAAACACAGGCAATAAATTTTGTTGACGACCCATAAGCCTGTTTAGCATGTCAAATGCCTGGACAGACGCATTATATAGCAGTCCGTGGAGCTCTTGATACAAGTCATGTAATGCCTTGAAGGAGAAACCTGACCATATGATCAACATCGTCCACCCAAACCAAGGTACAAGAATTATTAGAAGCAAAACTATCACAAGAAGTCCAGATGCAACGCTAATTTTGGCGATGATTCCATTGTAATTTGAGTTTCGAGCTCGAAGTTGAGCTTCTGCCAGCAACGCGATAACATTTACAGCCGTGGCAATGACGGACGCCGACATCATACCTGGGTGGTAGTCAAATGCGTTTGCTTGTTGGAATTTTACTTGAACGAAGGAACAGAAGATGGAGATGACGGAAACTAGCTGTACTTGTTTCAGAAATAAGATCCCATTAAAATCACTCTGGAAATGTCGGCTTTGATCACTTGTCCTGTCATGAGGGGAAAAAATTCTAGTTTGGTTACTTAAATGTTGTGTTATCTGGAATAAAGCTTTTTTATGCGAAAACGTTTGCATCACTGTCTCTCTTTGTGAGTGTTCCTGAGATTATGACGGCTAGTGTAATTTGTTGCTCCAGATAGGTCAAATGGGCTGAACATTCGAGGAGGGACCCGGCCGAGAACAAGCGCTAGAAAGTCTAGGTTGGTAGGAGAGACAAACTCGGGTTCTCGGGGGAGAACCTTGAACTGGATGGAGCGAAAATCGGGTTGAGGGGATTGATCATGAAGTTTTTGGGGGGCCTGATCATGAAGTTTTTAAGGGAATTTTTACGTTCATAGAGTTTGGAATCTACAGATTGGTTTCTATTGGGGTATTGTTTTTATCGGAGGGAATGTTGTGGGCGTGAGATTTGGGTTGTTGGTTGGGGCGAGATTGGGCGGCATTTAGACGACTTGTTTGAAGGAGGAAGTGTCAGCTTGGACGAAAGTGCTCGGGTAAGGCAAGGGTTGGCTGCGGATCTGGCTATGACTTTGGGGAAGAGGTTGGTTATTTAGACTAATATAATTAGGGTAAAGGTTAGCGGACAGAAGAATGGCGCACGAGAAGCGCCATAATGAACGTGGCAGCAATATAAAAATAATAATATGAGCCACGTGGACAAGAGCTGGAAATAAAGATTAAAAATGATTTGTTGCAATAAAGTGTGTTAGAGGGGGTAAAATGGTAAATTTGCAAGAGCTCTTAGGCGGGATACTTTTTCGGGTCCAATTTCCTTTTCTTTTGGCTGCAGCCATTGGGCAGAATATGTATAGAGTATATAATAAATAGTTATAAAGTATTTATATGAATCAGTTTAAGTTTTAAAAATAATAATTTTTAAAATTAAATTTTAAATACAATTAGTGTTACTTAAATTTATTTAGTACTAACAACAGATTTGCATGATGCATGATTTGATGTTATTTGTTGAAAAAATTATTTTTATTTTATTTTATTCTAAAAAAATAAAAAGACATTCTAATATTGAGTATTAAATTTTTTAGAAAATCTTAAACTATTTTAAAAATGTTTTAAATTAGAATTTTAATTTACTTTTTAAGGAAAAAATTTGAGAGTAATTCTTTTTTCTTTTTTCTTTTCTCTTTTGAGAAAAATTTTAATGTAGCTCTTTTTTTTTCATAGTTAAATTTGAGAGATATTTTTATCATTTTTTTAAACGAAAATTAGAGAATAGTTTTTCATTCTAATTTTATTTTTTATTATAAAATTTTGTAATTATAAAGTCTTAATTATAGTTAAGGTAGTACTATGTAAATCAATAAAATCTTTATTTGATTATAACTAAATTTATATTAATTGATTTATAGAATTCTAATCTTGATTGCAATAGACCTGTGTGATGTGTAAGTTTTATGATTTTTTTGACAATTTATTTTTACTTTGTTTTATTTTAATTAAAAAAATAAAAAAGACATATAAAATTGATTATTATTTTTTTAGAAATTTTAAAATTTGTTTACAAAATAAATGATTTTCTAATAAAAAAATAATTGAGAGTATTTTTTTTCTTTTCTTTTATTTTTTTGAGGAATTTTAATTTAGAGCTATCATTTTCCCCTTGTAAGAAAAAATAAGATTAATATGATAATTTTTTAATATTTTTTTTATTTTTTTAAAAGGAAAATTCAAGAATAAGTTTTTGATATTTTCTTTTTATTTTGTATTATTAAAAATTTTTATAATTATAAAGATTTAATTTGAATCCTTATTCGAATACAATTCAATTTACATTAGTTGATTCATAGAATTCTAATTCTATCATGATTGTAATAAAATTGATAATTATAAGATATTTTAATATTTTTTAATTGTCAATTTTTGATAAGTCGCCAAACAGTATAGAGAGAAAAGTTAAGATTTTCTCTCAATTTTGATTTTATATACTTACTATAAATTACCCTAAGTCTTGATTTAAAAAAAAATCAAAATTTTTTAACTAAAAAAAAATTTCTACTGCATATGCCTTTTTTATAATTATTTTCTATGTTCTCTTTTTTTTTTTTTCCAAAACATATTTGACTCTCTATGGCAATGCCTTCTTGTTTGTTTCTTTTTATTTCTCTCCAACCCTTTTTATAACCGAGTGGAGGAGACTGGATTGTTGAAGACCCAGCTGGCCATTGATCGAGAACCCGGTTGAAAATGGGTAAGTCGTTGAAGTGGAGCAACTATCTGGGCAAAGAAAGGGCGGCTGCTGTTGTAGGGGAAGGGTGGCAACGTGCTAAGACTGTTCCTTTTTTTTTCTTATTTTTCTATTCCCCTCTTTCTGGGTTTGCACAGTTACTGTTGATCTTTCTAAACCATTGAAATTAGTAATACGGAACTTAGATTTTTTTTTTCACTTGAAGTGGATGAAATTAATTAAATAAATGGATTGAGGCTTTGATCGGTAAGAGACGGAACCCTTCTATGTGGCCGAAGAAGTCAAGGATCTGCTAATAAGTAAAAATTTATGGTTTATATATATATATATATATATATTTGTCACTTGAAATGTTTTTCTAAATAGGGAATTTCAGATCTTGTCTATCAATTCTTTTTTTTTTTCTTTTTGGCTTCCATATTATTTGATTGATGAGGAGCAAACGTTAAATGTGAAGGTGTGGCCATCGGAAGCAGAAGAAGAAGAAAAAGTAACAGTGAAGAAAAGGAGAGTAAATGGCAGTGTAGGGCAATAGTATTAGTGGGGATATTTCGACCAAAATAATTGGAGATTTCAGACAGAAGATTTCGACCAAAGTGGGGGGAATAAAAAATTGGGAGTACTTTTTTTTCTTTACTTTTGAGAGAATTTTAGTATATATTTTTTTCTCTTTTTAAAAAAATAAAAAATTTGAGAATAGTATTTTATTATTTTATTAGAAAATTTTATAATAAAAAATATCTAATTAGAGTTAAAATAGTATTATAAAAAAAGCCTAAAATACTTAGTTGATTTAATTAGAATTTAATTTATATTAATTAATTTACAGAATTCTAATCTTTTCCTGATTGTAATGGAATTATAATAATTATAATATTTTTAAATATTTTTAATTTACAAATTTATAAGAAGTCACCACACAGTAGAGAGTGGAAAATTGTGATTTTCCCTCAATTTTAGTTTTATATACTTATAAATTGATTTTTTTGACAACTTTAAAATAAGAGCAATGAACTAATTTTTAACTTACCAAAGTTGACTTTTCTTTTTTTTTTTTTAACATTTAAAGAAATATTTTTTTGGTTTTCTTTATACTTATTAATTTCTTATAATTTCATTTTCTTGTAATCTAAATATAGTGTTAATTATAAAGTTAAGATACAATTCCCAAATTTTGTTCATTCATCTTTCTAATTTGATTGTTCTTGCTTATTCTTTCACATTTGTTGCAACTCTATCTTTGGTAGTCGCATATAGTGATATTTTTGGTTCTAAAATTCGACTCCTTTTGTATATAATTGTAAAAGGACATTGTACTATTTTTGAACATAAAATGTAATTTTTCTTAACTTTAACCCTTAATTTGAAATAAAAAAATAAATAGTCAGTAACTTCTTCATAAGTTTGAAATCTCTTTTCTCTGCCGTTTTATCACTTTTTTTTGTAAACAATTTGGGATAAAAAAAAATCGTAATTTTGAGAGAAAGAGAGTTGTATATATATATATATATATGAAAGAGGGCACTATGTACTTAGCAATTGATTAAATTAACAAAGTTGCTTCGATTAAATTAGTAAAAGAACAAGTACGTTCCAAAAAATTACTAGTTTGTTAACAAAATTAAATAGTCTATTGCAATTGACTATTAAATACTCTTCGTAGATAACACAACACAAAACTAAATGAGTTTTGGGCAAATCCATACCACTATATCACATTAGTTAAAAATAGTATCATTGTACTTAACTAAAATTAAATTAGGTAGATTGATATTGTAAAATATACAAGAATATTTCAATACATTATTGGTTTATTGTACAAATTAAAAAGTGAATTGCGACTCACTATCAAAGACTCTCTACAAAAAACATGGCTTGTGGTAGTAAACAATTGCTTAGTAAATGTTGGATACTCTTTTAACAATTTTTGTTGCTTTTTTTGTTATATTTGTTCTACATACTGCTCTCTTTGTTGCAAATAATGATCTTTGTTTAAGAGCAAGTTGCCAATAATGATCAAGTTATTACAAAAATTTAAATAGAAGTCTCATAAGTGTTTTTTCTTTTTAAGATAACTATAAAAAAAGGGCAAACAACTTATTTTAAACTTATTAAAGTTGTGTGTTGCAATTCACCATCCAACTATGTATGTATTTTTTTTATGAGCTTCGATACATGGAGAACAATGATTTAACAATTAATTGTCTATTTTGAAATTATGAATTTTCTACAAAGCTTGCAAACATGTAACCATACAGTAAATTTCAGCAACAAAGCCTATTGTTTTTGCAGCTAACCACATACTCACCCAAATAAGGTGCGTCTGCATTTTATTTGGAACAAATAGGTAATTTGATGCAACAAATATACTTATTATAAGAACAAGATCACATTCATGTAGACAACTTTTATTTTCTTCTTCTAAATCGACATGGACATCGGGGGTTCTCCATGGCTCAAGCTACAGCAAACTCCATGGGTAACTAAGACATCACAATAGGGTCAAATACTGATTAAGTTAACAAAGTTACTTCGATTGAATTAGTAAAAGAATAATTATGTTCCAAAAAATTACTAGTTTATTAATATAATTAAATAGTCTGTTGCAATTCACTATCAATTACTTTTCATAAATAACACGACACAAGACTAAATAAGTTTTGGGCAAATTCATATCTCTATATTGCATTAGTTAAAAATATTATCCTTGTGCTTAACTAAAATTGAATTAGTTAGATTGACATTGTTAAATATATAAGAATGTTTCAATACATTATTGATTTATTGCACAAATTACGAAGTGTATTGCAACTCACTATTAATGACTCTCTATAAAAAATATGGCTTGTGGCTGTAAACAATTACTTAGTAAATGTTGAATACTTTTCTAACCTTTTTGTTGCTTTTTTTGTTATATTTGTTGCACATATTGCTCTCTTTGTTGCAAATAATAATTTTTTTTTTTTTGAGCAAGTTGCAAATAATGATCAAGTTATTGCAAAAATTTAAATAAAAATTTTATGAGAGTTTTTTATTTTTAAGATAACTGTAAAAAAAAGCAAACAACTTATTTTGAACTTATTAAAGTTGTGTGTTGCAATTTACTATCCAATCGTGTAGTTATTTTTTTATGGGCTTGGGTAAATGGAGAACAATAATTTAACAATTAATTGTCTTGTTTGAAATTATGAATTTTCCACCAAGCTTGCAAACATGTAACTATACAGTAAATTTTAGCAACAAAAGTTATTGTTTTTGCAACTAACCACTTTTTAACAAGGTGCGTCTATATTTTGTTTGCAACAAATGGGTAATTGGAGGCAACAAATATACTTATTATAGGAACAAGACTGCATTCATGTAGGCAACTCTTATTTTCTTCTTCTAATATCGACATGGACATCGGGGATTCTTTATGGCTCGAGCTACATAAAACTCCATGGGTAATTAAGACATCATAATAGGGTCAAGCACTAATTAAATTAACAAAGTTACTTCAATTGAATTAGTGAAAGAACAAGTATGTTTCAAAAACTTACCAGTTTATTAATGAAATTAAATAATCTATCACAATTCACTGTCAATTACTCTTCATAGATAACACAACACATGACTAAATATGTTTTGGGCAAATCCATATCACTATATCGTATTAGTTAAAAATATTATCCTTGTGCTTAACTCAAATTAAATTAGTTAGATTGACATTATAAAATATACAAGAATGTTTCCATACGTTATTGTTTTATTGCATAAAGGGAAAATATAGGTGGACGGGAAAAGGAGGATGCGGAGCAGACGGGAAAATTTTTTTGTGCAACCAGTTAGATTATTTGTGCAACGAGACGCTGAATTATTACAACAAAATTTAAAAGTATTTTTTCATCTATTTTTTGTTGCATAAATTAGGCATTTCGTTGCACAAATAAGTCAGTTGGTTGCAAAAAAAAAAATTTCAGTCTTCTTTGCATCTGTTTTTCCGCGTCCACGTAACAGTATTGTTGCATAAATTAAGAAGTGTATTGCAACTCACTATCAATGACTCTCTATAAAAAACATGGCTTGTGGTTGTAAACAATTACTTAGTAAATGTTGGATCCTCTTTTAAGATTTTTGTTGCTTTTTTTGTTATATTTGTTGCACATATTGCTCTCTTTGTTGCAAATAATGATCCTTTTTTTTTTTTAGCAAGTTGCAAATAATTATGAATTTATTGCAAAATTTTAATTAAAAGTCTCATGAGTGCTTTTTCTTTTTAAGATAACTTTACAAAAAGAGCAAACAATAGATTGCATTACTACTGGAACAAAACTAGCTTTGGAATCTCCAAAGTGGTATGCCGTTCTTATAGTACCTTCAAGTAGAAGCTCTAGACCTTGAAGCATTTTGCTACATCACGGGGTCAACCAAAACCATAGGCACGTGGGTCTGCGGTTCAGTCTCGTCGACTATCTTGAAACATTGGTCGATATAGTCGGTTTGATATGTTGCCACGTGGGTTTGGAAAGGATCATCATTCAATCCCACTCATGTAACACCACACACAGATTCTGCAGTCACTATCATTATTGTTGGAACTGAAAACAATTTTAGTAGAAAACATCCAATCAATGTTCGACGCAATGACTGTCTAAATTTTTGCAATAAAAGGAATAACAATTACTTCTAATCATCTTATGCTTTGAGTGTTAAGTTATGATGTTTGACTTGTCCCCTTATTTGTGAAAACGTTGGGTTCCACAAATGTCGCTTGCAAATTTATTACTTTAATAGACGCAACAGCAGTTGACAAATTGTGTTACAATATGTGTGCCACTACGCACAGTACTTGTATGATGAATATCGTTGCTACGTCAGATTATGATTTCTTTTTTTTTTTTTTTTATAATAAACTTAATAATTTTTTAGAACTAATTGGTGTAATTTAAAAATTTTGAAACATTGTTTATATTTATTTTTATAAAATTTGTAGATGACATTGAAATTGAAACGTTTTCAATTTTTAGAAGTTTATGAATTTTTTTACATTTTTTTAAAAAAAATTGTAAGAATTTATCAAAAATAATTTCATTTTTACACCAATTATAATGTGGATATTTTGTATTTGTAAATTATCATTCATTTTTATACTTTTTCAAGTCAAATATGTTTTGGAAAAAAAAATTAAGAGAACATAGAAAATAATTATAAAAAAGGCATATGCAGTAGAAATTTTTTTTTAGTTAAAAAATTTTGATTTTTTTTTAAATCAAGACTTAGGGTAATTTATATGTAAGTATATAAAATCAAAATTGAGAGAAAATCTTAACTTTTCTCTCTATACTGTTTGGCGACTTATCAAAAATTGACAATTAAAAAATATTAAAATTTCTTATAATTATCAATTTTATTACAATCAAGATAGAATTAGAATTCTATGAATCAACTAATGTAAATTGAATTGTAATCGAATAAGGATTCACATTAAATCTTTATAATTATAAAAATTTTTAATAATACAAAATAAAAAAAATATCAAAAACTTATTCTTGAATTTTCCTTTTAAAAAAATAAAAAATATTAAAAAATTATCATATTAATCTTATTTTTTCTTACAAGGGGAAAAGGATAGCTCAAAATTAAAATTCCTCAAAAAAATAACAGAAAAGAAAAAAACTACTCTCAATTATTTTTTTTCATTAGAAAATCATTTATTTTGTAAACAAATTTTAAAATTCCTAAAAAAATAATAATCAATTTTATATGTCTTTTTATTTTTTTAATTAAAATAAAATAAAGTAAAAATAAATTGCCAAAATAATCATAAAACTTACACATCACGCAGGTCTATTACAATCAAGATTAGAATTCTATAAATCAATTAATATAAATTTAGTTATAATCAAATAAAGATTTTATTGATTTACATAATACTACCTTAACTATAATTAAGACTTTATAATTACAAAATTTTATAATAAAAAAATAAAATTAGATGAAAAACTATTCTCTAATTTTCGTTTAAAAAAATGATAAAAATATCTCTCAAATTTAACTATGAAAAACAAAGAACTACATTAAAATTTTTCTCAAAAGAGAAAAGAAAAAAGAATTACTCTCAAATTTTTTCCTTAAAAAGTAAATTAAAATTCTAATTTAAAACATTTTTAAAATATTTTAAGATTTTCTAAAAAATTTAATACTCAATATTAGAATGGCTTTTTATTTTTTTAGAATAAAATAAAATAAAAATAATTTTTTCAACAAATAACATCAAATCATGCATCGTGCAAATATGTTATCAGTACTAAATAAATTTGAAGTAACATTAATTATATTTAAAATTTAATTTTAAAAAATTATTATTTTTCAAAATTAAACTGATTCATATAAATATTTTATAACTATTTATTATATACTCTATACATATTCTGTCCAAAGGCTGCAGCCAAAAGAAAAGGAAATTGGATCCGAAAAAATATCCCGCCCGAGAGCTCTTGCAAATTCACCATTTTGCCCCCTCTAACACACTTTATTGCAACAAATCATTTTTAATCTTTATTTTCAGCTCTTGTCCACGTGGCTCATATTTTTATTTTTATATTGCTGCCACGTTCATTATGGCGCTTCTCATGCGCCATTCTTCTGTCCGCTAATCTTTAGCGATATAATTACTCATGTAAAAAATATATAATTAATTTAATAATATTTAATAATTTATTTATATTTATTTTTAAAAATTTAATATATTTTTTATAATTTAATAATTTAAATTATTATATATTTATTGTATTTTTTTTTTATATATATATTTTTTTTATAGATATCTACTCAACTTTTCTGTTTGGGGAAGGAAGAGGTGGACCTGCTACAGCTGCTTTCTGGTTAGTCTGTCCTGTTAAAAAGAGCATAGACGAGGATTCGGAAAGGATATGCTTGGGAGTTGAAAATTTTTTGTCATGTTGTGCTGAGTTGCACGTCATTTCGGTGTATAAAGCTTTCTAACGTGTGTAAATATCACTACCCTGTGATCAATTGTGCAAACAAAAATTTACAATTTGAAAAATATTTTTTGATAATAGAAATATATTATGTTTAAACAGCCCTTTTTTTAAAATCAAAATCAAAATCCAAAGATGACTCTCAAAATTCTCCTATAAAGAATTATGTTAACGAATATTCTAAAATGAGTTGAGCTTTTAAATCATATTTATAAAAGAGTTAATTTTACAATATCTAATAATAATTATCAATAATTTTTAACTATATAAAGCTAAATATATATATTTTACTTTTAATAAATATTTTAATGATAATTTAAACTTTCAACACTATGCTAAGAAGCGACAAATCGTTTAGAATAGACGAAAGCCAATTATCCGTTTAATGGCCATTTGATTGATTGAACTCCGGACTACTTTGGGATTCTTATAGACAAAGTAACTTTTTATTTATTTATTTATTTTTTTTTTTTGGAGATCTTATATACAGAGTAACTTTGACTATTCAAAAGCAAGAATTCTTTTGATTTTTCTTCTGTCCGAAAATTCTAAGTCCTTGTTAGTCAGGTTGGGAACGAGGATGGGTGGGCATAGGCAGCGCTCAAGCTAGCTACGCCACATGACATCGGGTCAATTAGACCCAGATGGATATCAGATCTAGATCTTAAGTCCAAACCCGTCCTCGAGAAAAAGTCATAATAATAAAGCTTGAGCTCACCAAGTCAAGGGGATATTTAATTTTTTAATTTTTAATTTTTATATTTTTTATATAGAAACCTTAAAGTTTTTTAATATTTTATTTAAATTTTAAATTTTTTGATTTCTTATTAAATCAATCTGTTTATTCATAAGAAATAGTCAATCTATTAATAAGTGAGTTTATCTTAATAAAAATTATTAAAAAAAGTTAAATACACAAATTAAATATTTTTTTCATCAATAAATATGCACATTAAATATTTTTTTAATTAACAAATAGACGAATTAAATATACAAAATATATATTTTTTATGAAAAAAATTTCAATTAGTGTATTTAACCTTTTTTAAAATAATTTTTGTAAGGTCAAAATTATTTTTTTAATAAATTGATCACTTTCTTGATTTGAAAAGAAATTGAAAGTTTTATAATTTAAATGAAATTTCAAAAAAATTTAAGACTTATATGTAAAAAAGTGTAAAAATTTAGGATTAAAAAAATACATATTGCACCAAGTCAGGCCATCAATTATAAAAAATATATATTTTTAATTTTTTTATAATAGGCATAATACATGATTAAATAACGAATATTTATGATAATGTATTATTTAGTTTTACAAATTTAAATAATATTCATATATTTATACACGTGAAACATCAAATTATTTTTGGGACAAAAAAAATATCAAATTATTTAATAAAGCTAGAAAATTGCGTTGATTATATATATATAATAAACATTAATACTGTGTTTAGATAAAATTTTGATAGAGAGGAAAGTGAGGGAGAGGAAAGTAGAGGAAAGGATCATTAGAGGAGGAGAATATTTTCTATCATCTCTTATGTTTGAAAAAAGGAGATGAGATACAGGAAAATTATAAATTCTTTTGTTTGAAAAATGGTGGAAAGTGGGAAAGAGGAATATAAAATATGTTGGAATAATAATTTTGTTCTTCATAATAAATTCTATTAAAATATTTTGTTTAAGTAAAATTGTAATTTTTAAATTATGTGAGGGGTAATTAAATCATTTAATAAATTTAGTATGAGAATTAACAACTTTCCTCTCATTTTTTTCCAACTCAAGAAAAAAACATGTGTTCATTAGGGAAATTAGAAACTTTCATTTTTCCTACTTTTCAAATATTTTCTAAATATAATAATTTACTTTAATCCTTTCACTTTCCTCTATCTCTTCCCCACTTTCTCCCTTCCCAAACACAGTATAAATATAATCGAAGTGACGGGCCTAAAATTTGGACCGCCCAATTCCACGGGTAGACCAATACCGAATCATATTTGGGCAGGCAGAGTCAAGTCACGGGCCGCGCTCAGCTCGCGTCCCCACCCAGCGGAAGTTGTTTCGTATCGTGGCGTATGAGATATTTAAAAAAAAAAGAAAAAAAGAAAAAGAGGAGATTGTGATGTGTAGACCGAAAAAAGAAGATTGCGATGTAGTAGATCACAACCAAAGCTCTCCAGTGATCGTGATGTGCCGACCAAAAACAAAACAAAAGATTGCGACGTAGTAGAATACAACCAAAGTTCCCTATGATCTTTCTTCTCTTTCACAACACCGTAACTAAAAAAAAGGCTCACTAATGCACAAGAAAGCCATTGCTTGATTTGATTAAACTATAAGTGAATAGTACCTAAAATAAGCTCAAGAAAACCGAATTGAAAAAAAAAAATGAAATGGAGAACAAGTCTTCGTTAATCGATTGTTTAACAGTTTTGGTAGTGTGGTTGGATTCTTGCAACAGACCCGCAGGGTGACTTTGTGGGCTAGGCAATCCGGTCATGTAGTCAGTTGTTTTTTGGCGGTAGGAATTTTGTTCCTTGTGGTTGTAGTAATCTGTTAATGTATACAGGCCTGGAAAATTGAGGCCAATCACAGTATTTTTGTTTTGTTTTGTTTTTTTTCTTTCGAATACTGGGTTTTCCTTGAATAAGTTCATCCTATAATTGCCGGTACTGATCTGCTTTGAGGTTCTGCTATGTATATACGTTTTTGGGGCGTCCTAATTCTGTTATGGATGCCATGACTAAGTATTCTAAAAAAAAAAATGGATGCCATAAATAAGATTATAAACTGCTGTCCAAAAAAAAAAAAAAGTACGGCAAAAATTAATCAAAATGACGAACAAAGGGACTTGTACAACTAACCCTTGAAAGCCATTACTCGCCGAACGCTGGCTAGGCATCTTCTTGTTACTTTCTTTAAGCCTCTCCTCCGAACACGTTCACTCTCTCTTTCTATCTCTCTTGGTTGGTCTCGGTGACCGGTGACTTCGTCTTCTGGTTTGGAGGGTTTAAACTTACGTGGTCAAGGCACTTATATGGCAAACATTCATGAAAGGGGGCCATTAGATGCCATGAGGCCCATGACATCACAGTTGACATCACTAAAGGATCCCATTGCCTCGGGCCACCGGAAGTGAATCACTTTATGCTTTTGAGAAGAGAATCACTTTTATGTTAAAATTTCAAAGTTGTCAACATGCGAGGAATAAGAAGGATAACCACTTTGCCTCCTTCAACCTGTACCCTGTAACGTAGCCTAACAATAGGGATGATGATATTATAATGGACATGTTTTTCTACATAATTAAAGATTCTACAAAGCTATAAGGAAAAGTAAGGAAAAATTTAAGTGAACAGACAGATATTTATACCTATTATAAAAAAAAAATATTTTTTTATTTTTTAAATTTTTTTTCCAAATTAAAGTTTAAGATTACAATAAATAAATTTAGAATTTAATTTTAAAAAATAATTTTTTATTATAATCTTAAAAAGCAAAAAAACATAAAAAGACGCATCAACATCTTATCATAAGTTTCGATCAATGTAATGTGAATGAAAAAGTAAAGAGTAATGATATATATTATGAAAATCATATCATAAAATATCTGAAATTTATAATTATAAAGATAATCATAACTTTTTTTTTTAGTTTAATAGTGTTAAAAAAGTTGATAATTTTTTTTATAATTATAAATTTTAAAATATTTTATTACATAATTTTCATGATATATATTATTATCAAAAATAAAATATTCAATGACTTGATCATCTTACCTCTCCCTGTCAAAAACGCTGGGATCACCCTTAATTATCTACCATACAAACTTTACCACAATTTTTTTAGATTTCTTTTTGGTTTAGAGGTGATTGCTCTTTGGTTTAGAGAGCAAAAAAGTATATACCATACGAACTTTACCACAATTTTTTAAGATTTTCGTGGAAAGTGAAAACTGGAATAAGGGATGAAAAGTAGAAACAGAAAAGGAAACTATTCTTCCAATAGTAAATAACGCTGAAATATTTCCAAAGAACTAAAAAGAAATGCCTAAACTGAGTGATTGTGTCTTGGTTCTATCTGTACTCACGGTAGCTAAGATTTCAAAGATGATATGCACAACTAATCGAAAGTGAGAACAAAGGGAACGAAAAACTGAGCTGTAAATAGACTTTAGTCATCTTTTCGAATTGGGCTAGAGGGCTGAGCTGCTGTTGGGCGGAAAAGTATAATCTGAGGATTGATTGTCGCAAATCATGGTCGTACCACTGAAACCTAGTGATTTATTCCAGTGTAATTAAAATCGGACCGGACCGGCCGGTTTAATCGGTTGGACTGGTGGCCGGTTCTAGGTTCGGTCCAGTTTAGGCATAAAAAAGGAGGGCTGACCGGACCGGTTAAAACCGGTCAAAAACCGGACCGGTCGGACCGGTTTAGAATTGAACCAAAAATTTTTAAATTATAATTTAATCCCCATTGTTTACTTAAATTATAATTTGACCTTTAACTATACTTAAAATTTGAATTTAGTCCAAAACTTAATCAAATTTTTCAATTTAATCCTTAAAACTAAAAAAATGAATATTTAATCATTATTTATAAATATTATTCTTTTAATTACATTTATAAATATATATATTATTAAATAGTGGTTCAACCACCGGTTTAACCGGTTGAACCTTGACCCACTAATATTTCCGGTTCAATAACCGGTCCGGTTCTGACAACCTTGATTTATTCACATTTGAGATAATAAATTTTTTTTTTTCATGAATTGGTTTTAATTAAAACTCAAATTTAAGACATTTCGGCTTTGAACACGCTAACACTAGAAATCTTGGGCTGATTATTTTTTTTTTAAAATCTAAGAGAAGGCGGAAATGCATATTAATACAAACAAAAACACTATGCGGACAGGGTTGTGGGGGCGGGGGGGAGGACACAGGGAATCGGAGGGAGAAAGAAAGAGAGAGAGAGAGAGAGAAGGGATAGTGGGATTTATGGTGAGTTCTATTAATTTTTTTAATTTTTTTTTAAAAAATGATTTACATATATAAAGAATAACATCAATGTACAACAGACATAAGAATAATAAATTTTTAAAAACATGTGTAACATGTTAAAATTAATGTACAATATATGTTATGTATATAAATAAGAAAATTGATCTAAAATAGGTTATAAGGTAAAAAATAAAAACATAAGAGTAAAAGAAAAAGAAAATTTGTGAAATGACCGTCGCAGCTTTGTGTCTTACAAACCTGACAAGAACCCTGGGATCAATGAACACTAATCATTTTCTAATGAAAAATAGGCAACAAACCAGAAAGAGGAGCACTTAACATATGGAAGCCCCAATCCAACAAGAATGCATGATTAGCTAACTAATCAGCTACTATGTTGTCCTCTTATGGCAGAAACGAACATTCCAATTCGGACGAACCAGATCCTTGCAGCTTTGAGTAAGGTTGGCTAACGGATGACTAGGTAGCACGACACCATATTGGATGCAAGCTAGAGCCAGTGGAAACGCACGTATAGAAAGATCACTTTTACTTCGGCCCAACATGATCGTTGATTGGATTGGCCCAAGTCAAGGCAGGCCATTAGATTTGTTTTCTCGTATATACCCATAATCGAAGCAAATTGGGCCACATTGATTAGACCCCTCCCAAGTCCAGAAAAACAACATCCAAGTCTTCTTAGGACTCGTTCAGAGACACTATTAATTTATTATTATTATTATTTTTTATTTTTTTATTTTTTTATTGTTTGTTTTATTTTTTTATTTATTGCTGTCAATTTTTTTTTTAGTAACAATAAAAATTTTTTATTATAAAAGGCTTTTTTTAAGTGACATTATTAGTATACATTATAACACCGAAAAAAAAAAGAGAACTCAATATTTTGAATTATAATAGAATTAGTCATATTATAAATATTATTAAAAAAAAGTCACAATTTTAACAAGAAGTACAAAAAATAAAGAGACGACACTATTAAAAATAAACATCTATATATCAAATATTACGTCGTTATCATAAACTTTGTGCATTCCCATCAAATATTTTAGCCTTTTGTGATCAATACCTACAAGAAGGTGAAATCCTGAGCTCTATGTGGACCTGTCCTCCTCATCACCCTCACTGCTCCTGCAACTGCTTGGAATAATCTTGCTTACAACTGTGCAATTCGCTTTAGCCTCTCTTGCTAGAAACAAGTCTACTGCATTGGGCTTCTCATCTGCAAGGTTTAAACACATACTTCTTTTGCTTACAAAGAAGCAAAAGAGTTTTAAATTAGTAACTAAAGGGAATACCCATAAAATTAATTAAAGGCCTAACTAACTATTTAACAAATACTTTCTTGAGAAAGACACAAGTCTCTCTCTCCTTTTGTAATTACTAAAACTAAGGTAAAATAGGCTCAATGACTATTAACTTAAAGCAATGTTGTCAAAATCGGACCGGATCGGCCGGTTCAACCGGTTGGACCGGTGACCGGTCTGAGGTCCGGTCCGGTTTGGATTTAAAATCTAAGGATTGACGGACCGAAAAAAAATCCGGTCAACTGGCCGGTTCGATCGGTCAACTGGCGAACTGGTCTGGGTTAGAACGGGTTATCTAGTTTAATTTGAAAAGAAAAAAGAAAATAAAGATGAAAATGTTGCTGTTGCTTCCAAAGGAAATTTTTATTCCGTTTGGTGAAAAAAAAGGAAAAAAGAAAACAAAGATGAAAATGTTGTCGTTGTTTCTAGAGGCGATCTTTATTCCGTCTGGCTCACAATCAAACTTGGAGGCTCAATGTTGAAGTCGACAAAACCAACAAATAGAAAACTCTGTTCTATTCCTATTCCTCATAAAGCCCCATCTTTTATCATCGCCCTCTTCCATCCTCTTATTTCTTCTAGAATTCTTCTTATTAGTTTCAGTCCTAATAGCATCTTTTGTCTATTTGAGAAGAGGCAGATGGCGGCGTTGATTTTTGTCCTTTAAAGAGCTAGGTTTGCAACATATGTAATGCATGCCATAAAGACCATAATAGACTTCCCTTTTCACATAAATTATGTTTGTCCCATTATAAAAATGCCCACTGATATCATCTCTTTTTCTCTTTATTTTTTTATCGAACTTTCTTTTTAATTTTATTAGCCTATCTTTTTTACTCTCATTTACAGACTTTTTCTTGTCCAAATACATTAAAATTTAAACTTTAATATTAAAAATACATTATACAATATATAAATAATTTTATAATTAAAGTATATTTATTTGATGTTATTTTGTCGCTTAAGTGCCAAAAATATTATTGGATGAGAAATTAGACCAAATGCTAACGAGAACGATGATGATGAATCTTTATCATAGCTATTTTGTTTTTTTTTTTTTGAATTTACAAACATATAAATTTCTCCAATTATTCATTTTAATTATACATTATACTACTTTTGTTCTCTAATGATTTTTTCAACTATTTTCTCTTTATATTTTAGACTAAAAATTTATTTTTTAAAAAAAATTATTAAATACCGGTTTAATTACCGATTGAACCGGTTCAACCTTGAACCATTAATTTTTTCGGTTCGATAACTGGTTCGGTTCTGACAACCTTGACTTAAAGTAAAATATAAGCCTAACCCACTATCAAGACATTTGAACCATATGGACCAGGATAGATACCTTGAAAACAAAAAACTAGTTGATACCTTTAAAGTGATGACTACAACCTAATTATACCAACTGAGATTGATAATAGATTGGAGATACACAAAAATTAAATTGTTATATGCAGATATATAGAAGGAAGATCAAAATATCTCAATCCAAATCTCAACTAATGCAATCCAAATGTCCAATAAGTGCTACAAAGCTATATTACAAACAAGGTACAACAGTAAAGGCTATAATTTTTTCTAGAAGAATTTAATGATGAGATGCATATTATGGTAAATAACAATCAAACTTCCCCATACTATAGTTGAATAGAAAATTAATAAGCTGCTGTAGAAAATCTCTATGTCCATCTCTAGAATAATTTGCTTCTCATTTGGGTCCTAGAAAAATTGACATCACTTGTTCATTATCAGGAAAAAGACCCTGATGTTTCAAAATCTTCCTGCAAATTTCCAACACATTCTCATTCTCCTTACTTAGCTAATTATGTCCTTTTGTCTTGTTTCTTCTTTAATAGACATAACCCTCTATTTTAATCATAAAAAGTACTTTGTGCTTTTTTTTTTTTGAACAGTCTCCAGATTTTATTCATGGTACTTTGGAAACCAAAGCATCCAAAAACAAAAGCATGTACAGATCTCAAAAGCATATGCAGATCTGAAACCTTACTGGTGTATCCAAAGTTACCCAAAATTGATTCAAAACTTCTATGCCTCAGCCATACAAAACAACCTATCCAATCCCAACAAACATTCTTGTAGTCAATATAGAAAGTTGGTTTCAAGAAAAACTATCTAACAATTCCATCTTGACCTAACAATATGGCAAAAACTATTCCGTACAATTACAACTATCTTCCGACTAAAAGACCAGTTGAAAAGTTAAGAGCAACCAAATGCTTAACTAGTCGGCAATCAAACCCAATCAACCCATACCTAGCACTGAGTCATCACAACCATGCTACCAGTACTTTGTGCTTTGTAAAAGCATAAGAAAAGTAGAATACATACAAGGTGTGTAGTAAATGTGCTCGTCTATTCTATAATAGAAAATCAAAACCAGCAAGTACAAACCACCTAACTTTTAGCTTCTCAACTGGTAAATGTTAATTCATAAGATTTAATTAAGACGACATATTAACTTGCAGATATTTTGAGTAAAACATATTTACACTTCCTCTGAGAGCCAATATCAATATTTGCGCCATCTTCCTCAGCCTCTTCTTCTGGTTCATCTCCAAAATTTAAACACGCATAAGTTTATAGAAAAAAATGGAACCATAGCTTTTTAATTCTAACAATTGTGACTAAATTGAAACTAATTAGAGTTTTCTTAAAACTCATCACTCTCAACTCAATTGCAACCAGAGTTATAACCCAAAAAATATATATATATTTGTAGAACAGAGAAAAAATAAACTAACCTCAACAATGTTATCGATCAAACGAGGAAGTTACTTGTTGAGTTCAATCTACTCCTGATGCTCATTTATCTGCTATTTATATGAATCCAGCTCCAATTTCATCCTCTAGAATTCTTCCTAAAATCGCCCACCAAAAAATAAATACATAATCAAATAATTAAAATCCAAAATCACTAGAGAAAAAAGGGACCGTGAGAATACGAATCTTGTCATGGAGAAGATGGCAAGCTCTAAGGACGTCATTGGCGATCACAAAGACGAGCTGGTCGTCCCCAAAGCTCGTGGAGTCCTCAACTAGTCATTGTCTTTACTACTTTCTTTTCTAAATTTCTGACATAGAAAAATTGATAATCTTGAAAAAAAAAGTACAAATTTGCCCTAGAAGAAATCAAGCCCAAGAGATAGAGTTATTGAAGAATGAGAGAGAAGGAGAGGGACGCTGGTCGTTGTCTAAGAGACATGGGAGGGACGCTGGTGGAGACGATTGAAAAAAAAGCGCTTTGGCAGAAAGGAAAGATTCTTTTTCTGTTTTGCAAGTTATGTTTTCTTTTGAGTTAATATACAAAAATATCATTAATTTTATTTAAAATAATAAATTTAGTTTCAATTTTAAAAAGTAATAAATTTAAAACCAACTTTACTTAAAGTAACAAATCTAACACGCAATAATTTTATATAATTTTATTCGATGATAGATTTATAGAAATATATTTGTTTTGATAACATGATAATTATATAAGTTAGTGCTACATAATTAAAATAGATAAATTCTGTTGAAAAAATTTCACAGCATATTAGATTTGTTACTTTAAATAAAGTTAGTGATATATTTATTACTTTTTAAAATTAATACTAAATTTATTACTTTAAATAAAGTTAGTTATATTTTTATATATTAATCCTTTTCTTTTTCCAAAAATGCTTTGTGCTTTAAAAAAAACAAAAAAAGAAAACACAAAGTAATACCAAACGGGTTTTGTGTTTTTTCTGTGAAAATTAAACAAAAAACAGAAAACGTCATCCATTCCAAGCAGGCTCTTAAGTAGCCGAGTTTCGTTTCAATCAAAGGTCTTATTTGGGATTGCGTTTTAATTGTGGTGCATTGGTTAACATTTCAATTACCAAAACATTGTTGTGCGTAGAAGCTAAAAGTCATATGCACCTGTGTTTTCTAAAAGCTCCAATTACATGCTTTTTTCCAACATAATCCCAACCACAACTCTTGCATTTAAATAGACAACTTTTCAAAGGAACAAATACATATAAAGATTTAAAAAAAAAAATAAATGGCGAGCAGAAAAATTGTAATCATTTTCATAGGTTTATAGATGCGGCGACGGATGAAGAAGTCTCAACTATTCTCTTTACGCACGACATACAAAGGAATCATTACCACAACCCATTTTTCTGCGAGTTGGCGCTAAAGAGCCATGGTACCAGACCTTTTTCTTTAAGAGGTTCAAATTTTTTACCTACTGCATCATCCTCACTAGAATCTTGGAATTTCGATTTCTATATTGGTTGGAAGACTTACATCCTTAAAGTCACATCAATTTCTATGGGAGCCTAACAGCAGCCAGACTAGTTAAAGTTAAAGACTTTAAAATTCAATACTCATCAAGACCTCTCATGATTCAAGCTGGACTTGAAGATTTATTTCAGATTGTATCCAAAAGATTCTTTCTCATCAAGTTTTGAAGTGGGGGCATTTATAAAAGTTTTAAAAAAATTCACGGTCATGAATATTTTTCTATGGTTGGCTACCTAACATGGCCAATCATGTTTGTCCCATATCAAGGCCCATTGGCTATAAATAGGTAATGGGCAGAGCATTTGGGAGCAAAGAAAAATATTTTACAAACAAAACATTTGCAAAATAATTAAAAAAAAAAACTTTCCTTCCCTTACGTTTTCGTATTTTGGGCGTATGCTTCCTATACACCATTAAGAAGATATTTCATATATAAGGTTCAAAATATTTAATATACTCATTTCCAATCATGTTTTAGGTATACGTTCTCCGGTGGTCTCAAAATGAGATCTGCGAGAGAAAATATCTAAAATATTAAAATATTAAACATTCGTTTTGAATTAAATCTCTTACGGTCTTCGGCGAAGCCAATCTATCGGAGATCAAACCCCTACAGTCCTCAATTAGGACTGTTCAAAAATTGACAACCCGGCCTAATCCGACCAATCTAACTCAATCTGCATATATATCAAATTTATGAATATTTCAACATACATTTGTTATCACACACACAAATACAGACACACACAGACATGTGTGTGTGTGTGTGTCTCTGCGTGTGTGAGTGTGTGTGGGTGGTAACATACGTATGTCTATGTGTGTGTGTGAGTGTGTGTGTGTTTTTGGACGTGGATGGAAACAATTGTATGTTAAAATATTTATAAATTATATATATATATATATATATACTAGTTTTTTTCAAATTATTCTTATGACTAATGACTTATGATCCTGATTAATGATGTAGGTATATTATTTTATTGAAATATTTATAAATTTGATAATTGATGATGATTGTAAATCGAAGAAAATTATAATTTTTTTTTTATTATATGTAACCCACCAAAATTGATTCAATCTAATTCGCTATTAGCGGATTGGATTAGATGGATTGGGTTGCACGGCGGATTAAGTGCGGATGAAAAATCATCTAATCCGCCATCGACAGATATATCCCCAAATCCGCCGAATTCGACTCACAACCACCTCTACCCTCAGCAGAGCTAAACTAGTCCGAGTGGGATCAAATTTCGACTCTCAGTAAAGTCAAACAAGTTCACTTGAGATCTAAGCCCATATGGCCCTTACTGGAACCCAACTATTCTGAACGATATCAAATTTTTATGACCCTCATCAGAGTTATGACATCCACATGAGATCAAGACTCAACCCTTAATGAAATTTATTTCCATCAGTTCAAGAGCAAGCTATGAAAATTCAACCTATTAACGGTGCACCGACTGCACTTATGTAGTCAAATCCAATATTATTATAGACTTGAAAAAAATGGAAGGGAGAGGCCCACTTGAGAATGTGTTATGTCAGTCGCCTTGTAATATCTCAAAGGGCATTTCCAGTAGCCATGTAAATGAAAAAAAAGAGTGAAAATGGATCATTATTAATATTTTTCATGGCTATTCTCATTAATATTAATACGAACTAAATAAAAAAGAAAAAAAGAAAAAAAAAGAAATAGGTAATGAAATAAAATATAATAAAATACAAATTAACCTTTACCAATAAATTTTTAAAAATAAAATAAATTAAAAATCATGTCATTTATAGTTATTTTATATACTAACAATTATTTTAACAATAATTTTACCCTACAACTGAAATTCAATTATATTTTTTTTTCATAGTGTTTGCACTATGATAACCAAATAACATGCAATTTCTATCCACAATAATTTATCTCACAACACTGCCAAATATGGTTAAAGTATGGCTACAATAGAGCTGAATTTTGGACTTTTTGGGTTGGCCCTTGGTGTTAGGCTGTTATTTGCCATGACACAACCTTATTTAATTAATTTATGTTTAATAAATTAATTTTAAATAGTAAAATTAGAATTTTTATACATATTTTAAAGGATAAAATAATTTACAAATCAAATATTTTATATATAATTTACAAATCAAATATTTTAAGTATTGTATATTATTTTTTAAAGGGTAAAAATAGAATTCTCATATATTTTCCGCTTTTCACTTTCTATCATATCCCAAATAAGAAATTTTTAATTTTTCTTCCGCCCATTATCATTTTTTAAACACAAGAAAATACTAAAGATTTTTCTGCTCCTATTTTTCTCACCTCACTTTCCTTTTCTTTTACTTTTTTTTCTTTTACTTTTTTTTTATTATAACACAGGATTAATTACATATCTTCTAAATTATAATCCAATCAAAACTTTATGGGTCTACTCAAACGAAGCTTTGAAAGCGAATACAACAATCATAACCACTGCGGAGTCAAAATTTTGACACGACGATTTTCAGCAACGGAAACGCCTTTTTCACTCGGCAGTGCAGCTCAGATATGGAGCAAATAACCATCTCCCGAAGAATCTAATGCCAACAAGCATGCCAACTCATTACCTGTAATATTATGTATTCTTATCTTTTCCCCCTTTTTTTTTTGCTGAACCGAGTATTCTTATAATTTCCGAACCAAAGCATTAAAATGGGTATCTTTGAGATGGTGGTTACGTAACCAAGCCAACAAAATACTTATTAGAAAAAAATTTTGATATTAGGTCGAAAGAGCATGTGCACCACCGCTACAAAATCCCATCTTTCAATATTTCCATTAGAAGGTTTTCATCTCCAGCCGCCCATGTGAGATAACTCACTTTCAAACCCACCGCTATTTCTTAATATACTAACATAAAGTATATAAAAAAAAATCCAATAATTTTTTTAATAATTTATTAGAAAATCCATTGGATTATGAGTTATAGAACAAAATAATTTTCTTATTCTAACAAATATCACCCATTCTTTTCTTAATATTAGAATATTCTCAATATTGAATCTAAAACCTTGCTTAAACAACTCACCTCAAGAGTAGGACCTTTCCTTCAACAAGACATAACAAGGTATACTGGCCACAAAGGAGTCTGATAACCAATTCAAGTTGTAACTAATTCAACCTTGCTTCAACCTTCCGACAAAAAAAAAAGATGCTTAAATTGTAGCTACTGAGTGTCTCATGAAAACCAATTCAATAATATCAAATTTCCTGTCTCCGTATGTCAAAAAAAAAAAAAAAATTTCGTGTCTCTGCAGGTGCATCCAACTAATTTCTAATAAAGACTGAAACACTTATTCGATACTATGAAATTATTGTGTGACAACTACAGTAATCTAACCCTTATTTTTCTTAAATAATATCTTTTAAAAATTAAAAAAAAAACTTTTTAAGGGTTCGTTATGGGACCCCCGGAAAGAGGAATGTTCGGAATTTCCTGTTGTTGTCGGTTTGCAGAAAATGGTAGCTCAAGACAAGAAGCTCCATCCCTGTTCTCTGCCAACAGAATAAAAATGAAGGAAAGTAGAGAAAAACAAGCACAACCGGCATTTTTAATCAGTCAACAAATGGCAAAGCCTTCTTGGCTTCAGAATCGTCAAAAATTTCCCCTTTTCTTGGTCTTCGTTTTATTCCTCACCCATTTCTTCTTCAGCAAACGAGATATTGAGGCCCCTCTGTCTCTTTACAGGGACTCCTTTACACGATCCAGTGTTGGATCGTGTAAAGTCTCATAAATTTTCTTCTTTGAACAATTAAATAGAGGCCTACATAAGTTAATTTTAATCTATTTAAGAGCTACACTAATTTTATCCGAAAGATTAAAAAAAAAAAGGGCTTGTCCCCCTATCTATAACTTACTTTGCAAAATCTTTTCTTCAAGTAAATTTGCTAGATATTGTATACATGTACCTCGAAAGATACCTTAGGATTGTGGTTTTATTTTTTTCACCGTTTGCATCGTTTTCTTTTTGATTTTGAAATTATTTTAGAAATTGTGAATTATTTTCTTATGATTTCTATTTTTTTTAACTGTTTGTTGTTTTAAAACCGTATGTGTGTGTGTAGATATGTAGAGCTCAAAAAGTGCATTAAAATGATGGCCTCTGCAATCAAATATAACAGGAATGCCAAAGTGATACGTGCTACCCAATGGGAAATTTGGGATTGTTAACAGGAATGCCAAAGGGATGTGAATATGTGATCATTAGACAGATACATCCACAAAGGTGCCGACGTAAGGCGATAGAAGGCATATCATCTTATTGGGAAATATTAGGTGTTACAAAAGTAATATTAAAGTAATGAGTTCGTTCACTGAATTTAAGAAAATTTAAAAATAAATAAATTATTAAATATTATTGAGTGAATCGTATATTTAAAATTAAGTTATGTAGAAAAATCTTATATTATAATTATATATAGTTTAAATCTTTCAAAGTCCAAACCTCAAGGCCAAGTCTTTGACCACCGTGCTGTGCGTGAGTGCTCTAGGAGAGGAAAAAGAAGATGTCTTTGTTTTTTTTTTTTTTTTGACATCTAAAAAGAAGATGTCCCATAGCCAACATTAATTCGGGCAAGGTGTGTCAAGTTTTTATTAAAAACTATATTTAGATTTTCTTTTCATTGAGAAGCAAAAAAATGTTTAGTTTTAGTTCTTTTAATAATATAACATTACATATTTAATTAATCAAAACAAGACTGATTTCTAAATTTTGGAACATAATTAAGGTGTGTCCACGCATTGAATCCGAAAGTTCTTAATTTGTTCTCCTCGTCAAAGTTCTTAATTTGAAAAAAATTAAAATGTTCTTAATTAAGGTGTGTCGGCTAATTGTTAATGCGCACGCTTAAATTAGAGTGACTGGCAGGATGAAATCAGAACTGCACGTTCCAATCTAATTACAGGCAGAAAAAGGCTGCTAACATTATGGGAGTGTTTGATTTTGCTGACGACTGTTGCTATTATCGGAAATAAAAAAGTAATACAAAATAGTCTTTAGTTATTTATTTTTATTTATTGTTGTCGGTGATATATCCCATAAATAGCTACTGATTGAAAAAATATAATCTAGATGCTTTTTATCTTCCTCAGACCGTTGATAAATAATAAAATTACAATATTACCCTTAGTTACATCAAAACAACACCGCTGCAAAGGAGACGGGGTGCAAACGACGAAGCGCACAGGGACAGCACAGGCATTTTCACAGACAAACAAAACATTTTTTTTCAATGGATACTGCTTGAAATCTCGCTCCCAACAATCGAAAGTATTTTTTTTTTTTACTCTCTTTATAAACACTAAATGGATAGTGTAATAACAATATATAATAAGAAAATTGTTAAAGAAACTAAATAGTTTTGCACTACCCGAGAAATATAATTTTCTTGGATACAGTTTTTTTTTCCTTTATTTTTTTACTGTATAAACAGTAATTTAAACAGTAAAAATAATAATATTTTTCCAAGCATAATTTTTTCTATGGTAAAATAATATTTTTAAAAATAATAATATCTATTATAAATTATAGTCGATCATTAAATCACATATTCAATAAATTTTTATTTATAAATACGTAAAATACATGTTTATAAGATTAGTTTATATTAATTAAAGGTAAAAAAATTATTTATTATAATAAAATAGAATGTATAAAATAATCATTTTATTGTTTAATATAATCAAATATTATGATTTCATTATATTCATCAGTAATAGCAATCAGCAATCAGTAATTAACGATAACAAAACCAAATACACCTGTGTTGACCCACACCAGAACCAGGTTTTTTATCAGCAAAACAAGAATTTAATCAAGACAAACCGTAACACACACAACCCCAAAAGAAACGTCTATGTTCCAATCAGCATAACAACAAAGCCATGTAGCCAGCAAGCTCCTAGAATGCAGGGGCGTTGGAGGGGAAAACTGTGACTAAACATCAAGGAAAGTCACCATAGTTTAAATTGTGAAATAGGGGAGAAATATCAGAGAGAACCAAGAGAAACTAAATTTGGATTCTTGAAGACACTGTACAGCAATATCACCATGATCAGTATTACTATCACTTATTTTTGAGTAATATATATGAGATTTCATACAATTAACGCTGCAAGCATTGCCAAGTGAATAGAAGAGTTGAGAATACTTTCAGGAAATGAGGAAGTAATCTGCTCACGTCTTTAGAACTTCCCACCATAAGAGATTGTTGACAGTTGCAAGCTGAAGCGCACTCACATTTCTCTATATAACACCCCTTATCTATAAGCCAAATGAAGTCACGCAAGAGCGAAAAATGCTGGCCCTTCAAATAAAAAAGGAATCTTCTGCAAGTAGTTCCATCAATATCTCAAACACTAATGCAGTTCACTTGAACAAAAATCATAAGAAGCTTGATAAGAATACCTCCCAAACACAAATATGTTCAGACAACTAAATTCCATGTCCTAAATTTGGGATTATTTTTGGAAGCAAATTGTGTGATCCCTTCGAACATGTATCATTTTCATGAGAGAGGCATATGAGAAATTCATTCTCTAAAACAGAATAAGCATCCGCAAATGCCTGGAATAATCAATATATTGTGTACAAGCAACAACAAACGAAACTTCTAAATTCACAAGCACCTATTCAGAGGTCATTAACTGCAAACAAAGGTTTGATACAACTATGGCACTACACCAATACACGTTTCTCTTTGATAATCAATGACTTTGATAGACATCTTTTATTATTATTATCATTATTATTTTTTGTACAGTTCCTTTGTAAGTATAATCAGTAAGAATTATTTTTTTTCCCAGGATATCTGCCATTAATACTGCATATTTATACTAAAAGGTACAGTTCAGATACAGCAAGAATCATCCTTACCTTGATACACTGATGTATTCGAAAGCAAGTTCTCCCCACGTTGTTTGTTGGAAAAAGAGGATCATCAATGTGTATTCAGTCAATAATACAGCATCAAGGAATACATCATCAATGCAAGTCAGAAGAGGAACAATAATAAATGGCATCGCAGCAGTGAGAGTCAAACTTCAATCTTGTGGATGTTTCTTCGATCTTGTACGGCTTAGAACATAAGAAACTTATAAAAATAATAACTATAATCCATCTATTGAATAAACAAGCCTAATACTTCTTTCCTGAATTCAATACACAAAAAAGAACATATAAATCCCAGCAAAATCTTAAACAACAAACCTTAATTCAGAATTCATTATAATCTTTTGACCACAGAGCCTTAGACACCATTTACATTAAGTGTTTCCTTTGGAGGTTATCATAGTCTGACTCCATTATAATCTTTTGACCACTAGTACAATCATCTACACCACAATTCAATAAAGTTCACAAGTAACAATAATGGATTCAGAGACAGGAAAATTTTAGAAAATTGCTACAATTGGAAGAACATTGGGACAAATGAATGCAAGGAATCAATGATACAGACATCATTTTTGAACCCAAAACAGAAACATAAAAAAAATCACTAACATTAACGGTAGATTAATGCAGACGATTGAGCCAAAAATATCCAAGCATTACTCATTAGATGGAATGCTTTGAAGCCTAGGTTGAATTTAGAAATAGCTAGGGAGCTATATTCAAGAATTTTATTTTATTTAAGCCCTCAATTCCTGCAACAGAATAGAATGGCTCATACACAGTGACAAACATGCACCTTAAGGGGAAAGAGAAAGGAATCGGCTGGGGATTGAAAACAAGCCTTTTTGCAACGAACAGGCTACAGTCCTAGAAGCAAAGAAGAAATCAAGACTCAGAAACAAAATTAGAGAATAAAGAGAGGAAAGGACAGCGTGTACCAAACGCGTTTACGGTTCAAGCCCCAGCCCAGAAAACAAAAGTATCACTAGATAAAGGACTGCCGACTTTTGGTTTCTGGTTTTTTTTTTAATTTTTTGGGGTAAACATAAGCACAACGAGTTCCAACGGACAATCTACCCGTGTGCTAATATCCTTCTCACATGTGGGCAACCTCCCATCCCAATGGAATGATTTTGGGCACCGTGTTTGTAAATTTTTCTTTTTATTTTTAAATAAAATTAATTTATAATTTAATATTATTTTTAATTTTTTATTTAAATTAATGTCATTTATTGTATAATATAAAATTAAAGGTAAATCTTAATTATTTTAAAAAATTAAAATAAAAATTTCTTGTTCGCACCCAGCTGACTTCAAAGCCGCAGCACGTCAGCGCGGGACAAAAGACAAAGCGACAGCAGTAACTCGGCTTCAACTCGGGTTTCCGTATCAAATAAGCACAAAAGATGTCCACTTCAGCAAAGACTTTTCTATAATAAATAAGCCATTGACCGATAGGGACTCGCCAGACGCATAAACTTTTTTCCATTATCTATATATGATGCCTCGTAACTTGTACCAAGACAGTATAAGATTCTGGTTCAAACCACCCTCCAAACAAGAAGATAAGCCATTGATCCCTAGGCACTCACCAGAGGCCACCCAACAGAGAAAGAAAGAGAGAGTGAACGTGTGCAGAGAGGCTCGAGGAAAGGAAAAGAAGATGCCCTGCCAGCATTCAGCGAGTAATGGCTTTCAATGGTTAGTTGTTCAAGTCCCTTTATCTGCCATTTTCATTAACATTCCATACGATTTTTTTTAGTTGGTAAATAGGAAAGCGATAATAGTGCCTTAACAATCCCATTAAAGAGAGGAGGTGCGAAACATTCAAATAGTCACGACGACTTTTGTTCTTCCTAAAAAAATATGGGCTGATAAATTTTGGGTCTCCAACTTAAAAGTTTTGTAGTTTATCAAAATTTTCATTGATATTTTTATTATTTTGATTTGAAATTAGAGAGTCCTATTTTTTTCTTGTTAATTTTTAATCAAGCCCTCTAGATTTGATAATAAATTCCATTAATTATAAAATCTAACATTAAGCATGCTAATCTAAAAAAAATTTTAGAAAAACGTTTAATAATGTTTAAACTTTTTTTTGTTTGTTTGTTAGGAAATTCATTGAGTCATGAGTAATATAATAAATAACTCTTTTATCTTATAAATTCTACACCCTCTGAGGGACATGTTTAAACCCTTATAAGAGACTATCTTATAGTTTTTCTATAAAAATGATGGAGTAATATAACATAATATATTTTTGTTATTAAAAACTATTTTTAGCTTTTTATTTTTTGAGAAAAAAAGTTCGAATTGGGAATTTTAGTTTCTACAATTAATCATATAACACAATATTTAAGTAACCAAAACTTGAATTTGTTCTCCTCATGACAGCATAAGTGATCAAAGCCGACATTCCCAGAATGACATTGATGGGATCACATTTCTCAATGAAACACAGTTCGTTTCTGTCATCTCCATCTTCTGTTCCTTCATTCAAGTAAAATTCCAACAAGCAAACGCATTTGAAAACCACCCAGGCATTATGTCTCTGTCTGTCATCGCCACGACTGTAAACATTATCGCATCACTGACAAAAGCTCAACTTCAAGCTCGGAATTCAAATTATAGTGAAATCATGGCCAAAATTAGTTTACCATCCGGACTTCTTGTAATGGTTTTGCTTATAGTGGTTCTCGTACCTTGGTTTGGCTGGATGATGTTGATCGTATGGTTAGGCTTCTTCTTGAAGGCATTACATGACTTGTATCAAGACCTTTGCGGATGGCTATACAATGCAGCTGTATTGGTATTTGACTTGTTAAACACACTTATGGGTCGCCGTTTGCAGCAGGAACAAAATCTATTGCCCATGTTTACATGCTAAATTAATAATATTCTGTATTAATTCCTCACGTGTTGTATGTAATGTGTATGTTGTGGCCAACGAATAGCTGTTTTGAGCAATTTAGGAGCTAGACATGCATTTATAAGCAGAAACAAAAAAGAAAAGGAGAATATTTCAGGACTAGTCGAAATAATTATTAAAATGGATTTTTTTTTTTATCATCATCATTCCCATTAAAACATCTAAGTCATAAAACTGTCCGGTGTGATCAGTCGCCCCTCCCGCTACAGCCAATTCTTCTGCTGACGCCCAATTGCCGCCTTCGCTGCTCCTGTAGGTGCTGTCGCCGACCATGTCTCCGTCGTCGACACCCATGTCCCTACCGCCGGCGCCGCCCACTATGTTGCAGGCGCGGCCCTTAGGTCTTTTAGGAAAGGCTATGTTTGGATTATCTCGGAAAGAGTGGTTTATTTTGTTTTTGTGCAATTTTATGTCTGCAGGTTAATATTTTTGGAAATTGTTGATGGACGGTAGTCGACTTCCTTCACGAGTCCGTCGGAGTTCAGTATCCGCTGCCTTAAGCAGTTTTACCCGACTGAATTAAATCTATTTAAAATTTTATTTTTAAATAAATTTAATTACAGTTTAGTAGATACTCTCAATAAAAAATTTTGTTAAAATGGGCTACGTGCATAGTTAAAAAGGGGTCTTTTTGACCTTATTATTTATGGGCTAATCTAACCGAATTGTATTCTTATTTTGTGCACGTTATTTTTATTTTTGTTTGTATTCTTATTTTGTAAAGATCTTTTTGAAACTTTCTTGTCAAATCTGTGTAAGGACTCGAGTAATTAGTGCAATGATTTCTATGTTTAAAAAAAAAAAACTTTTTCTTATTCATTGATGCAATCTCTTCCTCTCTGGTTCACTATCTTCTATTCCCCTCTCGTACTCTATACCGGCTGCAACAGCATATGCGAAGCAAAAATTGTTGGTGGCGGGGGACTCTTGAAGGGCTTTGACGAGATGTTGGTGAGGATTGAGGAGGAGGCTTGCAAAGACAAGGGGTGGCAAGGATATGGAGAGGTTTTGTTCTTAGTATCAGATACTTGCAAAGATTTCTTCATAGGCCATAACTGGATCACAAATGAACCCACTTATGCCTTTTTTAGCTAATGTTCATTGTTGAAATGGGGGGCAACAAGAGCTACTACAGGTGCACAAACCCACGTTGCAGTGCAAAAAAGCAGGTGGAGAGGTCTAGAGTAGACAAGGACGCGCTGGTCATCACATACGAGTAAGGGTGTTCGCATATCAGATTAGGTCAGTTTTGAATTATATCCATATTTAATCTGTCAATAGCGGATTTGACGATTTTTCATTTGCATTCAATCTATCATCCTACCTAATTTGGTTTTAACGGATTGTGTGCAATTAAAAAAAAAAGTAAAAATTTTTCAACTTCCAACCGATATCAAGCTTAATTTAAATAAAAAAATATATTCTAATTTTTAAAGACAACAAGTTTAATGTGAAAAATAAATATTTCAATTTTTGAAGAACAGTGATCTTGACTCAGAAATTTCCATGACACATAACTTTGATTTGTTGCTCCAATGTTGGATTCTATTGGGCAAAGACAATGGTCTTTAATGGAATGTCTATAGATTTGGATACCTCAGTGACTTGGCTTATTTGTTGTTAGTAGCGGGGGTTATCATTTGTTGTGTTGAAATAAAATGAAATCAAGTGGGTCACAATTTTCAGGTATCATCAGCCCATAAAATAGGAGTCCAATTTCAAAAAAGAACAATAGCATGTCATACTACACCATGCAAAGTGGAGTTCTGAAACTAAAACACCAGTAGCTACCGCCAAGAGGTGTGATTAGTGGGGGTAAAAAACAACTAACAAAAGCTGTATTCTAGTGTAACAGATATAAATAATCCAAGTCCAACAACTCCAAAACTTCTGAAACCTTATATATATATATATATATATATAAAGGGCGGATCAGATGGAATTAGATAGATTACAAATCTCAATTTGCACTCAATCCGTCCTTGACGGATTAAAAATTTTTAAAATTACAATTAATCCAAATCGCTACAGTTTGAACAAATGCAAATTTATATAAGTTGGATTGATCGGTTTTTTGACGGATGACTAGGTTTTTAAACATCCCTACATACCAGCGCCTTCACTTATGCTTCGCTTACCCATATTTCCTGTTAGACCACCCGCACCGCATTAAATTATTTGCCAAGAAGCCCAAATTGGCCATTTCTGGAGTGGAGTCCAAATCTCTCGAAGCCCAAGATACAGCAGAAGAAGCCCAATAATCCCTTGCACTTGATAGCCCATCTCCTTCACTTTGCACGCTTGAACAAGAATCGGGCTCCTAGGCAATGGGCCCTCAAGGGTTGCTTGAAGATGTGGTTCCTTTGATAGTTAAACAAAGCTAAGATTTTAAGACAGAAAAAAAAAAAAAAAAAAGAAGATAAGATTAAACAAATGTGTCTCAGCTCCATGTTTATTTCTTGAGAAACTTTTCGGATTCACGATTTTTAGGATACCTCTCACGTATTAAAATTTTTTTTAATAAATAAATATAAATTATTCATAATCTTATATTACATAATAAATATAATTTATTTAAATAAAAAATTAAAAATAATATTTAAATAATATTAAATTATTAATTATAAAAAAAAAAAGGGGGGTAAAATTAACCGATACCGGCGCCCGTCAATTATAAATGAAGCTTTACCAATTTATATAAGTCTCTTCCTCTCTCGTTCATATTTTCCTCGCACGTTCCCCATATTCTCTTCCTCTCTCGTTCTCTACGAGCTGGAGGAACTGGTAGTTGGGAGTCCTCGTCGTATTTGGTGAACCTGAGGCGTCTGCGGTCGACTGCTACGCCGGCGACGAGAGCGTCGGGGAAATTCACGTTGTTGGTCTCGAGTGCCTCTTTGAGCCACTTGGTAACCACCAGATTGCAGTCGCTGACGATGGTGAGGATTCGGTGGCCGTCGATGTGAACAATGTAGGCACCGTAGGTGTAGTAGGGGTCGACGGGTTCCGTGATCTTCTTGACGGCGACCTCCATTTCAGGCATTAGACCGAGAGTTCTCTAACTTCTAAAATGGAATTGCAGTTGTGATCTGAGGGCAGTGCTGGATTATTTGTTTGCTTTTAGAAAACAATTTTTTTAGCAAAATTCTTATTTTTTTTAAAATTATTGACATGACATATCAGCACTTTAATCTGATAGGTCAAGTTTGTTCAGACGTGATAAATATTGTATACGCCACGTGGCTGTACTTAATACAAAAGAAGATGATTGGATTTATTTTGATTAACAGATATAACGGTGAAAGTGTATTTTAACTAAAAAAATAAATAAATAAAAGTTGTGGGTGCTGGCATAAAAGGAGGCAAATGTAGAGGAGCAAGCCTCATTTTTTTTTGCCTAATTTGTTTGAGCTTTAACTCAGTATTAGTGGAGTCATCTTAAGCTTTAGAGTCCAAATCCTAATCGAATAGTCGAATTTAATTGACAAAAAAAATAAAAATTTCCTTGCAAACTTAATCAACTGACATTTTTTTCCCCTATCAGTTGGATGATGGTCCGCAGCTGAAAACCAAGCCTAAGCCCATGTTGGGTGTCTTGTGGTCACTAATTCGGTGTCTTGGTCAACAATCAGCTCTGATAGTAGTTACCTGTCGCGACGGGATTATAAGAGTGTGTTTAGAGTGCGAGGAAAAGAGGGAAAAGGAGGAGAAAAAGAAGGAAAGTTGAAAGAAAATAAAATTATTTACAGTGATAGAGAAAGTTAAGATAAAGAAAATAAATGAAAAAAAAGGTAAATAGTAATTTATAAGAGAAAAAATAAAAAGAAAATAAAATTATTTAGAATGATAGAAAAAAGGAAGGAGGTCCCAACGGACATAAAAAATGAATGATTGTTGTCCTTCAACGATGTCGCTAAAGATACCGATATGCTACAGTTTTCAAAATCGCTACCAATCATTTAAAGTTTGATTAAAATAGTAAAATCTATTAATTTAGAAAGCGCCTAATTTCTAAACTAACAAAGCTCTCGATTTAAGAAATTAGAAATTTGCTAAGAATTTACGAGTTGGTTAGACCTTGTGAAAGCCGCAATTAACTCAAATGCGAATTGCAACTGACGGCATTACTGTTCATTTTATTTTACATGTTTAATTATTTCCAGCTTTTGCCGGTTACTGCTTTATTTATTTTCCTGCGCAGCATGTAGACACACGTACATCATCCTCTCACCCTCACACACATCGAATAAATTTTGTACAGCCTACTTAATACCGTACTTGACTTTCCTTCATAATTTATATTGTGATTATTTTATTTACATCTCTAAAAATGTAATAATTATTTTAAATTATATAATCAAAAAAATTTTGATTTTTCTTAAAAAGGTTTTTAAACAAAAAGGATTTTATTTTATGTGATAAAAAACAATATAAAAGATAATTACCCTTTTAGTATCTGCATGTACGATTAAGAAGAAATTTTGAAATTCTTAAAATATAACAGAATAAGATTATTATTTCTATTAAAATTAGAATATTCACATCTTTTCCTTAGAAAAAAGGTTAATATATAAAAATATTACTAATTTTATCTAAAATAATAAATATAGTACAAACTTTAAAAAATAATAAATTTAGTATTAATTTTATCTAAAGTAACAAATTTAGCACGCAATAATTTTATATGAATAGAATCTATTAATTTCGATAATAAATTTATAAAAATATATCTGTTTTAATGACATGATAATCATATAAATTAATATCACATTATAAAAAAAGATAAATTTTATTTAATAAAATTTACAGCGTGTTAAGTTTATTATTTTACACAAAATTAGTGTTAGATTTTTTATTTTTAAAATTAGTATTAAATTTATTATTTTATACGAAATTTGTGATATTTTTATATATTAATCCTAAAAAAAAAACTCATGCACGAATTTTTTATTTAAAAAAATGTTTTAATTTCTATTAAAAAAAACATGTTTTAAATTATCAAATACTGCACCACTTTTAGAAGGAAAGAAATGATACTAAAACAGTACTGTTTTTCGTACTTCTCTTATTTTTTCTTTTTTTTAATTAAAAAAAAGAAAATATATAACATTTTTTAAAACAAAAGAAGCCTAAAAAAAAAAATCTAAAATCCTCTCCCTCCCTTGACGCTCGCTCTCTCTCTCTCTGTCTCTGCTCCATCGACGTTCTACGTCCTTCTCGTTCTTCCTCCATCTTCTCGCAAAATCGGCCGGGCACCCCATTCGCCGGCGCCGGCCTCACCCTTCGGTTCTCCCTCCCACTTCACCTCTTCCTAGCCTTTAGGTTGGTAAGTTCTAGAGACTTATCTTTTGGAAAATTGGAAAAAAGAGAAGAAATCATCTAGGCATACGCAAGATGTTTTGAGCTTGGGAGGCTAGTATCTCCCTTTGATTTGATCTTTCTTCTACTTTGCATTTTTTTTTTAATTTTTTCTATTTTTTCTGCATTTTTGTTTTTTTATTTTTTATTCTTTTGATGGGTGTTTTGCCTTGATTTGGGAGGCCAGGATGAAGGAGGTAGCTTGCATGTTAGATGGGCCAAAAAATGTTGTTTTTTGTGGAGGAGTTTGATGATTTGGTGGTGATTTGAGTGTCGAAATTTACAATTTTTCTATTTGGGTGTTCTGTTGGGGCTTAATTTGATTCCGGGGAAGGATTTTGGCAAACATGAACCTTGGTGTCTGCTTTTGTGGGCAAAGGATTGGGTACCGGAATTTTGGGGCTATGTTTTTCTTTTTTTCTTTACTGTATTTACAAACTACTAACTACTGCTTTTGCCTTGATTGCAGACGGAAAGGAAGGACATAAGTGCCAGAGACGGCTCAACCGACGGTTTCACCGCTAGCCATTCAGAGAGGAATGTCGGGACTCAATTCTGGTGAGGTTTACCGATACAAATTAATCTATTCCCCTTCAACCTTGCGTGCTGTTGACGCATGCCAATTCACAAGTTTAGTGTCATTACACTTTTAGAAAAAAAAATTTTTATCCGAATTGTAACGAATTTTTTACTTTTTAAAACGACAATTTTATTGCTTATAACAAAAAAACAGACAAACTTTTTGATTGCAAAAAATAAAACATTTGTCCCAGAAAGTAAAATGTTTGTTACAATTCGGACAAAAAAAATTTTAGAGCTCTACTATTTTCCAGTTTAATATATAGCACTCACTTTTACAGACGAGAGAATTAAGTCAAAAGGGACGGAGAGAAAGAAGAATCTGATTCCTACGTTATCCTACCAAACAGAAATGAAGAGGCAGAAATCACAAGCTTGTATCATCAACTTCAACTGATATGTTCTCTTCCCATACGTGCATTTTGTTTTCTTTTAGTTCATGTAAACCCAAAGTGTTTCCTTGAGATGCTGGCTACACATATATGCATATATACAACCTATAACATGATTTGATGCATAAACTGCTGAGAATTGGTGCGTTGTAATAGTGAATGCCTTGACTAAGATTGATGTGCTCCATTTGATCATCTAAACAACCTAACTGACTTGCTGTCACCACACTTGATGATGAAAATGATGCTGAGACTTACTCACTAAGGCCAAACTCATCCACTAGTATAAGGGCTATATTATTTTGAAGGGACATTGGAGAATATGCATGTGCGGAAAAAATTCAGGTCCTTGTTACATCTCTTTCTCGAAAATGAACCTTCCTAATCTTACACACAAAGATACATATCCTGTGATCAATTCTAACAAGTGCAATACAGACCTAACCTAAGGAACCCACATGACATGGATAATTGATATGCTGGACTGATTATGTTTTATTAAGTCCACCCGATTAAGTTGATTAGGAAAATGAAACTGAGGAAAGAAAGGGAATTAGTCCATAATGCACGATCAATAAATTCTACAACAGCAACGGCAACGAAGATTCATCCCCAAATGCTTAATATATTATGGAACAAAGTATCATAAAAGAAAAGGAAGAGATATAACTGATTTCACACAAAACAAAGTAGAACAAATTAAATGGAGAGAAAACGAGCAATACAGTATAGAGGGAAAAATGCTCAGGTTCAGTATTAAATGCGATACCTGTAACGCTTAATAATTGCCTTGCTTTGCTTGCTTACTGCTTTTGCTCGAATTAAAGTTGTTGTACTTGAACAACTGTTTGAAAGGAATGCAAGAAAGGCATTTGATCTCTAACACACTCATATTTTCTCTTTGTTGCATGCTTATTCTTCTATTTAGATAACTACTACTCTACTTTTCTCACTTTATATGAGCAGCTTCATATACTCTTTGGTGGCAGCCTTTTGGCATTATTTTCCCATATGTTTGCTTCTGTCCTTCTCTACGTTGGCAGAGTTTTTCTCTCCTAATTGCTACCCCCCGTTGCTTCATTGGACTTGCTCCTATTGAGAGAGAGGAGCCTTGGCTTTTGGATCAATTTGGGGCTATCATTGATCCTTGTTGTGGCCGTTGGCCAATCTGTTAGGATTGCAATGATTTTTGCTGGTGGTTGTGTCTCCTCATGATTGCACTCTTGTGATTCTCTGCCATATTCCCTTTGTTGGGTTGTTATGCTTCCCATGTGATTACATTCTTTGAATGAAACAAAATTTATATTCTGTGGGTTTTTGGCTTCATGTGCAGGTACTTGGACTGGGAGAAGAACTATATTGATCAGTTTCGAGGTCCAACAGACTAGGACTTGGAGCGCAGATAGGACTCATACCGCCGACTGATAAGAATGGACACTACTAGATTCTAGCCAATAGACCGAGAAAGTTCCAATGATGAGTTCGAACACCCGGATTAAAAGATCTGAGATACAGTCAGTGACGATCTTGTCCGAGACGAGACTAAGGTCCAACAACACTCTCCTCCCTCGAATTGCAAATTTTATTTTTTTACTATACTGTAACTTGTAATTTGGACATTTATTAAATAAATTTATTTATTTTCTTTTTGTTTTTTGTTTTCTTTTCATCTTTTTTTCATTTCTTTTTTTCTGTTTTTTATTTCTTTTTTTCTTGGAAATTCAATTAAAGTATAATGACTGTCGCGCCAGTAAATCAAACGATCCCGAAATCAAGAGAGGAGAGTACGATGCGAGTTTTAAAATAATCCGTACAAAATGGGGTACAACATTACCCAATATCCTTGTAGATTTAGTTTTGTGTAATGTGAATTGAAATCTAATGCTGAATATATTAAAAAACCTTCGTGGATAAGCGGACCTTGTTTGAGTTCTTTCTTCAGAGAATTTTTCTTTTAAATAAAAATATTAAAGTGGATATGCTTTTTCTTTTTTTTTTTTTGTTCATTAGAGGCTTATTATACCATATATGCTTTTTTTCGTATATATACACTAAAATAAAGTAAGAAGGTAAAATGTGTATTTTTCCAGCGTATTATTACTGGTAATCCGATATTCGATGAATACTGCTATTCATTCTAAATTAATATCATAAATTATACTAAATATATTTAAAAAATAAAATAAATTAAAAAATATATATTTAATATTTTTTTTTATTCTTTTATAATTTTATCTTTTTTTTATAAATATATTTAAAATGTCTAATCGTAATATTTAATCACCACCAAAATGATTACTCGTTTATGATTAATCGGTATTGAAAAAAGGAATCTCGGATCCCCTAAAAAGGAATCTCTTATCCAAGACCGAGTAATCTGGAAAGTTCCTTTATCTCTTTTTCCACAAGCTAGACAACTGTACAGGCTAGTTGCTTTATTTCCTTCCTTCCTTCCTCCCTTCCACAAGGATTTGAATAATATTTATTTTCTGCACTTGTTTATTAGTCATCGATCGAATTTCTTTTACAAACAAAATCAATCCAATTTCTTCGTGAGTACTATTAGTTAATATTCTTTAAATGAAATAAAAATAAAAATATAATTTATTTGATAATATTTAATAATTTATTTATTTAATATAAATTATCTAATAATTTATATCACTTTAATTTTATTTAAATATCATACCTAGTATTTCTCTTTCTTTAGTCATGCCTTTCAACTTTTGTTTTTGTTTTTTTTCGTTTTTTCTTCTGTTTTTCTACTTCATGTCACCAAAATGAAAAAAAAAACTCCCTATTAATGTTTAATTCTCGCTTGCTCGAGCTTCAATTATCCTTCTGTATTCTCATAATTAACAGCAATTTTAATACATCCGCATAATAATTGCAGGTTTTTGCAATGAAACAAATTATGTGCATTTAATACAGCTTTTTTTTTTTTTGGACCAATAGTTAATAGTGGACTGGGGTTTATAAGAGGTTAAAATTTTTAATTTTAAATTAAATGTATTGTTATTGATGTGGCTTGTAAGACTCATTAACTATCACAGAAAAAGAAAAGGGCTCCCTTATAATATGAGCTTGAGAATGAGCTTAATTGAGAGCGAATAAAAATTTCGAAAAGTTTCAAAACCATACAAATACACCGTACAAATAGTCATATTAAAAGTAACAAATATAATTATTTATTAATAAAACATAATCACATTAATTTTTTAAATAAAAATCTTCCTTTTAAGAGAAAATTTTGTTTTTGAAAATTTTTTTTTTAACCTATACCATATAAAATTTATTATTTAAATTTTAAGGTAATACTTATCTAATTTTAAATTTTAATTTTATTATTTTAATTTATTATTTAATATTTTATTGATGTAATTATATTTTATTGGAGGAGTTGCATTTACTATTTTCAGTATACTGATTTTTTTGCATTTGTGTGGCGGTCCGGATAACTGATGGACAGGAGGCAATCACGGTCATTTGACTTTTTTTGTTTTTTGGTTTCAGTCTACAATACATACATTTCTCAAATTTCGACGTAGACACTCTTGCAAAAGCCCCACTCCAAAACCTGCAGCCTCCCTGCCATTTCTCAAATTTCGAAAGGGACAGTCTTGCAAGAACCCCACTCCAAAACCTCCAGCCTCCCTATCATTTCTCAAATGGCTACGTTACGTTACATAGCCAAATAAATTTTTTTTATTGTGTTCATATAAATTTTTTTTATGTAATTAAAAATATTTTTTGTATAATTAAGAACAGAAAATATGCAACAAAAAAATAATAATATTTTTTATATCACTTTTTATCATTGTGGTTACACAAAATACCCTCATAATTACACAAAAAAATTACGTATGAAGACAATAAAAAAAATTTATTTGGCCATAAACATTTTCCCTTCTCAAATTTCGAAAGGAACAGTCTTGTAAAAACCCCACTCCAAAACCTCCAGCCTCCCTATCATTTCTCAAATTTCGAAAGGGACAGTCTTGTAAAAACCTCACTCCATAACCTCCAGCCTCCCTATCATTTCTCAAATTTTGAAAGGGACCGTCTTGTTAAAAATTAATGAAACCCACAACTTCGTCAATGCCCTCTCCTAGCCCCGACTCCAAGCCTCCAGCCTCCGTATCATTTCTGAAATTTCGAAAGGGACAGTTGTGAAAAATTGATGAAACCCACAACTTCTACTGTGCTCTCTTCTAACCCCAGCTGGTCTATCATTCCTTCTCAAGTTTCGAAAGGGACAGTCTTGTGTCAACTAAATGACTTTCCCTATCATTTCCCTAAGAACAGTCGTTTCTCAGCACTACTATAAATAGACGGTACGCCTTGTGCACTAATACAATCTGGATTCTCGATTCATCATCAAATCCGATCGATCGATCAGGAAGATTTACAAATTGTAAGCGCCTTCTAATCTTCTCTGCTCCTTCTTCCCTTTTCTTTTTCTTTCTCTCTTTCTTTCATAATATCGACTTTTGTTTTTAGTCATTAATTCTTTATTTTCTTGAAAGTAATAAAGGTCCGACCTTTTCTTCAAACTACTACAACAAAACTCTTTCTTTATCTTGGATACGAGCGTTTTGGGCTATTGTTGCTTGAAACTCTTTCTTTTGTTTTTCTTCAAAACTCTTTCATTGTTGCTTAAAGCCTCTAAACCCGCAGGTGAAGCCACTGTAAGGTGGAGACAAACAGCGATAGGAATTAGTACGTGTCCAGAGAGGCCTAAAGAAAAGGAACGAGAAGATGCCTTATCAGCAGCACCAGCATTCGGCAGCTGATGGCTTTCTGCGGTTAGTTTCCCTTCGGCTTTCCTTTTTTCTTGGTTAAACTCTTTAGCCTTCTTTTTAGGTTTTAGCAAGTTCAGGCCACATCAGCTACACGAAATTTTTATTGCACAAGACCCACTTCTAGCCCTCTTCTTCCTCCCTCTATCTTTTCCGAATTTTTTAACCGACGAACATTCGTCCAAACTTCCCGCTTCCAATTCGTGTTTTACAAAGTGTTTGGATAAGAAATTAGGACAGGAGACAAGTGGGAGAAAGAAAAATAATGGAGAGAAAAATTAGAAGTGAAGAAAATTTTTTATCATTTTTTGTATTTTTGAAAAGGTGTCTCAAAATATTAATTTTACTTTTTAATAAAAATAATATATGCACCGGTGAAGCCACACTGCCCCACTAAAAAAACAAAAAAAGATATGATTTTGGTATGATTTATTTAGAATTTATATAATTATGTTTACTAAAATTTGTGTTTTATATTTTTACTCTCGCTTCCTTACTTTATTTTTTTATTTGGTATCTCATCTCCCTTATTTTTTGCCTTTATTGAATATAATTCCTGACTCACTATATGTATATAATATGATCAATAGAGTAATTTAATAAAAACAATTAAAAAGAAAACCAAAGTGTAACCTAATCACGATCATACCATTTACGCCCAACATACAGGAAGTCTTAAATATTTCCAGAAAAATATTTTAATAATATTTTACAACATAAGAAAATATTCTGAGACAAAATAATCTTTTTTTGAAA
Organism: Carallia pectinifolia; assembly: GCA_037832335.1. NCBI lineage: Eukaryota > Viridiplantae > Streptophyta > Magnoliopsida > Malpighiales > Rhizophoraceae > Carallia > Carallia pectinifolia. The sequence continues at coordinate 1,045,023 of CM075446.1, read as the reverse complement.
ATGTTAGATTAGTATAACATAAGATGTTTTTGTTCAAAAATTATTTGGCTTTTTTTTTTTTTTGAGATAAAAAATAAAAGGGTAAATTCTGCAAGCATAATTGACCAAAACTAGATTGGTTACTATTGGAACAAGTTAAATGTTGGAACCCAATGCACTTAATTGAATTGTTTTCTTTGGGTTTTCCCTCACTACAGCACAAGTGATCAAAGTCGACATCTTGAAGATGATGGGATCTTATTCTCGAATACAAGACTGATTTCCTTTATCAACATCTTCAGTGCATTCATTCAAGTTAGGTACCAACAAACAAATGCATTTGACATCCACCCAACCATTATGTCTGCGTTTGTCATTGTAATGACTGTAAACGTTATGACATTGCTGGCAGAATCTCCACTCCGGACTCGAAATTCAAATTATCGTGCGATCGTGGGCAGAATTGGTTTATTATCTGGACTTCTTGCAATAGTTTTGCTTCTAATAGTTCTTGTACATTGGTTTGGGTGGATGATGTTGATCATATGGTTCATTGTCTTCTTGAAGACATCATATGACACACTTCATGAGCTCTACATATTGGTATATGAAGCTGTTGTCAAGGCATTTGTGACGCTGGCCAGGCGTATGGGTCGTCCTTTGCCGGAAGAAGAAAATCCATTTCCTATGGACATACCATAATAAATAAGTAAATACGCTTTACCAAAAAAAAAATAGTAAATACTTTTTATTCCCTACGTTTAGTATGTAATTCACTTTATAACGCAACGTATAGCTGATTTCATGATTCAAAGATGAATGAGACGATATACCATGTAAATGTAATCAAAAAGAGAAGCTGAGAGAGAGAATATTTCAGGAACAGTTCAAACGCCTATTAAAATGTTGCTTTCCCACCATCATCTCCATTAAAACATTTAGACTACAAAGCAAAGTGTCCATTGTAATCAAATTAGTCTAGTTTTAGTGCTTTCATCGTCATTGTCTTTGCCACTTATAAGATGAGTTCAATGAGATTCATCTTTGTCGATAAATCCTAGACGCTTTATATTCCCTTTATCTCATATTTTTAAGAGCTATTCAAAGTTGATCTGAAATTCATTTCAGTCGGATCCAACTATCTAAAAATTTTTCTTACAAATCATCAACGAGCATAACCCCCCTACCGAAAGATGATAGCCCAAAACCAAATGAAATTAGCCTAAAACTGTGTTGGGTGCTTGGCAATCCCTAATTCACCATCTTGATTAATTTTGAAAATTAGGTACTTAATCCTTCCAAACATTTTAGTTTCAAATAATATGAGTTGAAATTGAATGCTGATTAAATTGAAAGACATTTAAAGATAGTCGGCCACCATAGAAAATGCGTGAAAAAAGAATAACGACAATTTGGACCTCCTTCGATGGTTTACTGTACAAAAATTGATGCAACGCATTTATATTAGAACGGCTATGTTTTTCTTCAAAAATATTCTCAAAAACTATTAAGGAAAAAGTAAAATGTTCCATGACTTGATCCCATTACCTCCAGTCACCATGAAATAATACTAGGATCGCCCTTCTTATCTCCCATGCAAAATCGAACAAAATTTCCAAGATTTCTGCAAAAATTGAAAACTGGAATAAGGGATGAAAAGTAGAAACAGAAATGGAAACCATTCTTCTACAAGTAAACAACGCCTAAATACTTCCAAAGAACTAAAAAGAAAAGCCTAAATTATTTTATAATAAACTAAGGAGTAGTAGCCAATGCAGTTCCAAACAGACAGGCAGACAGAAGTCACATGACAAATACCTTTAGCTCTTGGAACATCAAAATACTTAAATTAACAATAACTCATCTGTTAACACAACATATATTTGCATCCCAGATATGGAGATTATTGTAATTACCATAAAGGCTCCAAAGTGATTCAAGCTGACATTTCGCAGTTTTTGAAAGATGCAGGCATACCCAAAGCTGGCACAACAAGACCTTGCAAAAGACAACAATCTTTGATCAGAGATTTCTTCATCTGCGGAGCAAGTCTCACACAGAACATCAAATGAAATGGTAAGTACCAATGTCCACAAAATCAATACTTAAATTAGAGTGGCCGGCATGATGAGTTCGGGGCAGCATGCCCCCATCTAATTCCAGTCAGAAAAGAGCTGCAGACATTGTATTGACCCACACCGAAACTAGATTTTTTATCAGCAAAACAAGAATCTAACGAAGACAAACCGTAACATACACAACCCACAAAGTAACATGCACGTTCCAATCAGCATAATAAAACAACCATGTAGCCAGCAAGCTCCTAGAATGAGGGCTGGGTAGAGGCAAAAACTGTGATGAGACTTCAAGGAAAGTGACTATAGTTTAAATTGTGAAACAGAGAAGAAATATGAGAAAGAACCAAGAGAAACTAAAGTTGGATTCTTGAAGACACTGCACAGCAATATCACCATGATTGGCATTACTATCACTTAATTTTGAGTAATATGTACTAGATTTCTTACATGTGAAGCTGCAAGCTTTTGCCAAGTGAACAAAAAAGTTGAAAATACTTTCAGGAGACGAGGAAGTAATCTGCTCATGTCTTTACAACTTCCCACCATAAGAGATTGTTGACAGTTGCAAGCTGAAGCTCACTCATATTTCAAGATCCAAACTGCATCATCAGTGGGATAAAAAAACCAGACAAAGTTGCAACCATGTTCCATAATTGGAATTTGAAAGGAGGCCTGCTATTACAAGATTGTGCTAGGTCTTTTGTTCAGGAACAAGAATTAACCATAAGAAGAAGAAGGGTAGCACCAAGATTAAAGATGCAATCCAGTCCTATCAAGGAAAGCAGGGTAGCTATATTGGGGCCAAGGAATATGGATGATAGTGGAAGCCATAAGGTAGGTACCATTCCTCTGGCTAGAAGAAGAGAGGGACCCAGAAGCCACATTGGCCATTTAAGGAACTGAAAACGGCCACTGGCTGATTTACTGTGTTTGCAAGCTCTTCACTATCATTTACTGATGCTTCAGCCTCGACATTGGATCTAAGGCAATATGCTACCAGTTTTCTTCAAGAAGTCACCATTGGCATCATCGGTCAGAGCATATGGTACAGGTGAAGGTTCCCATGGAGTCAACTTTGTGCAACAAACAAGGGAACGATTAGCTTGAAGTTTGGGGAAGTCAAACACATGGCGCACATTTGAGGTCTTTAATAATTTGAGGCTCCTGAGGTATATTCTGGGAGCATTAATGCTTAACATTGTTGAAGGCGATTTTGCCATTGCTCGATTCACAATCAAATTCACCCAGCTCCAGGTGTACGAGACAAGTTGTTTAAATTTCAAAGCATGCAAAAATGAAGCATAAACATATAATTAGCAGGAAAAAAAAAAAGGAAAAGATAATTGTCTGTTTAATTCTCCAACTTAGTGAAGATGGCAAACCACCTAGCCTTAGACACCATTTATCTTCATCATTTCCTTTGCAGGTTATCATAGTCTGATTACATTATAATACTTTGACCACTAATACAATCATCTTTATCACAATTTAACGAAGTTCACATGTGACAAAAGTGGATTCAAAGACAGGAAAACTTTAGAAAATGGCTACAAAAATGGTAGAACATTGGGACAAATGAATGCAAGGATTTAACTATTTGCACTCTGGATTCATGAACAAGATTGAAAATTGATTAAAGATACAGACATCATTTTTTTAAGCCAAAACAGAAACATAAAAAAATCACTAACATTAATGAACTGATTGTATCATCAAACCAAAGAAAACCCAAGTTACAAGATCTACATACAATAGATTAACGCAGAAGATTGAGCAAAAAAATGCTTAAATAATCATCCAATTCCGATTGCACAAAACTTCAAAATGCATCTTTACGAGGTAAATCGTGCAAACTGTGATTTAAAGACAATCCAATATTGAACCCATTAAAAAAAACGAAAAAGGAAGTTGAAAACAATTAAATGGTGGGTTCATCACCAAGAAGGTACATCTGAAACAAGCTGCAAATTGTAACTCTCTTAGGTGGGTTCATCGATCTTGAAGCCAAAAACTCTTGGTACATAATTCTGTGCCGCCTTTTGCAGCCTTAAGTGCCCATATGTCATCAAAACTAGGTGGGGAAATGTTGTTCCAAAATAAGCTACGTCAATGTTTGCGTATTATCAAGGAAATTCCAATATAAAAGAAAGCAGAACACTATGCAATATAACCATCATGCATTTTATTTTTGGGGGAACAAATAAAACGAATATAAATTTGGGATATAATTCAGCTTTGAAGGGACAAATGTCCAACAAACAAGCAAAATGAAAAGAAATCTGATAATGAATACAATGGCTACTCTGTCTATTTTGAACTTGATCGAAGAATGGAGAATTGGCATCCGCAGAGAAACATGTCTAAATGGAAATACTGCCTTGGTATTTGGATTGTGGATAGTATATATCTTCACATTTAGGACGATAGTTAAACGAGGAGTGTCTGACTCACCAACTGGAAGGCTGGGCTGTCCACAGCAATACACTCGTGGGCATCTCCCAAAGTCATCTGATTCTTCACTGTCAGTCTCGGATTCCTCTGCATTTTGCCCAGATAAGGGCATTGTCAGCAAGTACATGCAAATTGGCCAAACGCATTTCCAATGGGTTGCATAGTGGAATCCAAGATCAGTATCTAAGAAAAAATGGAAAAGAAGAAGAAGAAGAGTAATGGTAATGGGTAACAGATCAATGAAAGTGCCGAATCCACCCAGAAGAGAGAGCGTCACAGTTTGTGATGTCCCAAACCCCACAACAACAAATCCAAGAATTGACATCAATAACATAATAACACAAAAAGATCCAAGAAACAAAACCCACAACAGCAATATTATTTTTTTTAATTACCTATAAATGAAAAATGAAAACCCAGCAAAAATAAAGAAAATAAGGCCATGTTCAAAAAAAAAAGAAAAAAGAAAAGAAAATAAGGCCGAACCAATAAAAAAAAAAAGACTGCTGGAAAAAGGGAAAACAGTGACTTACCAGGAGGAGAGAACCTACGGAGAAAGGTGGGGAGCCTGAAAAGACGCCGGAGATGGCCGTATACGACGGAGGGAGACGGAACGGAGGGCGGCGCGGCGACAGGAGTTGTGGAAGAAGCGGATCGAAAGGAGCGGTGAGCATCGAGGGGCGGAAGGTTTGTGTTTTTTATTTTTTTTGCCTTGCTAAAAAGCGGAAAGCAGCTGGAGGCTGTACCAAACATGTTTTTTTTAGGAAAATTAAACAAAAATTTTTTTTTCCAAACAAACACTTTGTTTTTTTTTCTTTCTTTTTTTTAAGATGCTTTGCATTTATGGTAAATTATGGGTGGCCACGAGGGATTAATAATTGAAGATGATTATATTGAAAATAATCATTTTATAATAGTTTATTAGTCTTTATAAATATTAGTAATCTTTCCTTTTACTTTTTCACTATATTTAAGCAAAAAATTATAATTTTTATTTATTTTCTTTCTCACTCATTTCTAATTTATTCAAATAATAAATGAAAAAATTCTTCAAATTATACATTAATTGAATTAGAGGCATAATTATCTTTTAAGTACATAAATTTTATTTCCCTTAACTTTCTCACTATCTATTAATTGAGTTAGGGGCATAATTGAGGCTAGCTGCATATGCTTTGCATCTTGTGGTATCTTAGAAAATTTTCATTTAGACATGTTTCTCTGCAGATGCCAATTCTACATTTTTCGATCAAGTTAAAAATAGACGGAGTAGCCATTATATTCATTATTAGACTTTCACATCTAATAAAATTAATTATAAAAAGTAAATTTGAAAACTGTGAAACTCAAAAAATGCATTCGAAAATAAGTTAAAAAAAAAAAAGCAATTCTTATAGGAAAGGAAGTTTTATTGAAAAAAAAAAAAGCATTTGATCCCAACAGAAAAAGAAACACAATCATTAGATAATAAAGCCTCAAAGGATGGGAATTTGGGGGCCAAGAGGAGGCAAGAGATCCCTGCCAGTTTAACTAACCTGTATCTTTTAATATTTATTTGGTAAAAAATTACGAAAAAAATATGTACACAGAAATTTATATACATAAATTATATATATTTAATAAAATAATAATATCTTTTATTATTTTAGTAAAAAAAAATTTTGTAAAGAATTTTATATAATATTTATATGTTATATTTTAAAATAATATTTATTTAAATTTAAATTTAATTTTTTTAAAAAAATAAAAAATATTATTTTATTCTCTGATAGTGTACCAATTAATGGTGCACTTCTAATGCACCTCTGTGTATGTATTGGAGCCCGGAAAATTAATAATACAAATCAAGAACAAATGGAGACAATTGCCTTCGTCCCTGTTCGCGCATTGTGGGGAATTTGGGATCGTGTGGGGGCTCCCCCTACAGAAAATTTGGCATTGTTCCGGAAAGGTAAGGACGCGACGCGTTTATAAGGCATAATAATAATAATAATAATAATATTATTATATATAATTTAATCACTCCAAATCAAAGTCTGAACCCGAAGGCCAAGCCTTTTATCGCGGATAGATTAGGTTGATCAGATAGAAAGCGACAGTGTACATTTGTGTTCGGCGGAGACGCTGAAAAAGAGGAAAAAGAAGAAACCAACCTCATCACCAACATTAATACTGCCAGCTGTGTCAAGTTTTCGTTAAAAACTATTGTTGGTTTTTTTTTTATCTGAGAAAAAAATAAATTAAAATATTTAATTTTAGTTTCTACAATCGAATAAAATTATACATTTAATTAATCAAAATAATAATATAATATATATTATTAGATGATTAAATTTAAAAAAAATACATAAATCATTTAATGACATTAGATAAATTATATAACTATTTTATTATTATTTAAAGTTAAATTGTGTAATAAAATTTTTCTAAATTTTTGAACTTAATTAAGTTGTGTCCAAGCATTTAACCAGAAAGCTCTTACTCTCCCTCATCAAAGTTCAACTTATAATGTTCTTAATTAAGGTGTGTCGGCTTATTATTATAAGCACGGAGAACCATTGATACTATTACACTATAAGTCAAGTCATCCTGCTAGTTTCCTTTTGTAAAAATGTGAATACAAAATCATCCATTTCTGATATGGATTTCCTTCAAATAATTATTTCAACTTCCCAGCCCTCTTGCTAATTAAAAGCCATCGTGCCTAATCCCAATTTAGCTGACTATGATAAACCTCAGCAATTTATTTTTTTTTTGCCCATTTGAGCTGTTAGAATAGTGGTAGATAAAGAAAAATTTTGTTAACAATATATAAAATTTGAACTCTAAATTTACAGTTAATAATAATTACTTCTAATTACTTAAATTATACTCTAGATGCTTGCTACGCCGTTCTCATCCTTCTTTGTTTTTTATTTTTTCCCTCCCTCTCTCATACGTTTGATGATGACGTAGGAAGTGACGTGAGATAATGTTAAGTTTATTGTATATTGCATGTAAACATTAATTATAGACTATTACATATTAATTATAACTAAATTTGTTACATATTAATTTTAATTATTATATATAATATATATATTTTATAAAAAAAACCAAAAAAGGAATGGTACTTACCGCTCTTTTTTTTTGGTTTATTAAATTTCAATGTATTGTATACAAGGTTGTCAAAATCAGACCGGTTATCGAACTGAAAATATTAGTGGGTCAAAATTCAACCCGTTAAACTAGTATTTAATATTATATATATATATATATATATGTAAAAACAATTGAAAGAATAATATTAATAAATAGTGATTAAATATTAATTTTTTTAATTTTAAAGATTAAATTGAAAGTTTTGATTGAATTTAGGACTAAATTGAAATTTTTAATTAAACTTAGAGTTTAAGTTATAGTTTAAATAAACTTTGGAGGTCAAATTATAATTTATAAATATTTGATTTGCTTTGAACCGGTCCAAATGATCTAGTTTTAACCAGTTTTGACTGATTTTTATTGGTCTGGTTTTTCTCTATAAAATAGCATAAACCAGCTCGGACCTTCGGCCAAGCACCAATTGAACCGGTCGGACTGGCCAGTCTAAGCCGGTTCTGACAACAGTGATTGTATGCCAAATTTAACGTTATGTCTTTTAAACATTTGCCTTAAAAAAAAAAGAAAAAAATAAATTGAAATTCACACCTTTGCCCCTCTATTTCTCTCTGCCCCTGAACCCATGTTAAACTCCATCTTTTTTTTTTCTTGATCGAAAGAAACCATTGCATTAAATAGAATCGCTTCCGTACAATGGACTGACGCGAGAGTGTCGAGCAAACCTACACAAGGCAAGAAAAAAAGACGACCAAATCGGCCTACACTTGATTAGGTCACAAGGACCACAAACTAATTGGGTTTGAAGCCCAATTAGATGAAGCCCAATTAGACAAATCCCTCTAACGAGGGAACACAACGAAACTAAATTAGACCTAATTACCATCGAAATCTCAGACAAGTCTAATACGTTCAGACAAAGCTGCATATTGCAGCACAAACCGCACCTTGACGGACTAACGACGTAAATCATTTGGGTATGCCCGACAATGATTTCTTTAAAACCTAACCTACATACACATACAAATAAGACATACGTAAAACACAGCTCTAATATCAAAAGCCACCACCCATACATAACATACTCATACATAATAGAACTTCCAATTGAAAAATAACCACAACTTCCAACCCAAAAATAACCACAGTGGCCCAAACTACCAGAATCAAAAGACACGGTGACGAACGGCAGATGGGACAGCGCCGCTGTCGAAGGAGCGATCTGCATCAGTTTCAATGTTGGAAGCTTTGGCGGTGGTAGCTTCAAGGATGACACCAGCAACGCCAGCAGTGACGAGGTCGCCGGCGACGTGGATGATAATAGCCAATCGAAAGCTAACAATGAATTAAATTTGGGTGAATATCACAGCAGGTAGGATAGAACGAGCGGCCTTTTCACACGGTTCCATTACAAGGTATAAACAAATCACATAATATAATAGATAAAGAACTTTTTACAATTACATTTGTAAAATATATGATAAAAATTTATTTTTTTTTATAATGTATTATTATTATTATTAAGATTTTAAAAATATTGATAATTGAGAAATTCCACACATAAAACCAAGTCAGATTTATCATCTGTCTAAATCGATCTTCTCTAAACTCCCTTTTAAAACCGATCTTCATATTAAAACTGAACAGAGAAACATACCTCTTTCTGATTTAGAAGATCTGAAAGAAATATACCTGTTAACTCCTGAATCCTTAAAACAACACAAATCCAAAGGATTTGAATCTATCCATCTTGGTCTCATCCAAGTAGCTTTTAAACCCTTGACCTGTGAAGGAAGGACTTAAGATCTATACCGGCAACAATAGGGTAAACTAAGGAAATCCAGTATTCCAAAGAAAAAAAGACAAAAAATTGTGATTGGCTTCAATTTTCCAGGCCTGCATATATTAACAGATTACCACAACCACTAGGAACAATATTCTCACTGCCTAAAAACTGACAACTCCAGTACTCAAGAAACAACTACCAACAACACCAAATTGCCTACCCCACAAAGTCGCCCTGTTGATCTGTTGTAAGAATCCAGCCATACTAGACTTTGTTATCCATTTCAAGTTTTTTTTTTTTATTTCTGTTTTCTCGAGCTTTTTTTCAGATATTATTTTTTTATCCATTAAATGATCCGTTAGACCATAAATTATACAATAAAAGTAATTTTTTTCTCCCATAAATCTCTCTTTTCCCATTTTAGAATTTAAACTCAAAATCTCTATAATAAAAATTTTGAATTTTAACAATTAGTGTGTCTCGTGAGAGACTTTTTCAGATATTATTTATAGTTTGATTAAATCAAGCAACGGCTTTAGCGGCGCGTAACTTGACTCGGCTTGGCCGAAAATGATTCGGTATGGTTCCACCCATGGAGTTTGGCGATCCAAATTTTAGGCCCGTCATTCGATTATATTTAAAGTTTATTATTTATATATATTTGCGTATATAATCAGCGCATTTTTCTAGCTTTATGCAAATAATTTGATGCTTTTTTTTGGTCCCAAAAATAATTTTATGTTTCATGTGTACAAAGATATGAATATTATTTGAATTTGTAAAACTAAACAATATGTTATCATAAATATCTAATATTTAATTATGTATTATACATATTAAAAAAAATATAAAAATAATTTTTTGTAATTGATGGGCTAACTTGATCAGCTTAAGCTTTATTATTATTATTTCTTAAGACAAGTTTGGAATTAACATCTAGATCTGACATCCATACAGGACTAACTTGACCCAACATCATGTTGCGTAGACCCTAACCAAACTAGCTTGAGCTCCTCCTATGCCCACCCATACTCGTTCCCAAATTGACCGACAAGAATTTTTGAATTTTTGGATTAAAAAGAAAAGAGAAAATGTACTTGTGCCGGGCTTTGCATGCTGGTGGTATCCCTGCATGATGTGGCAAAGAATAAGATAAAATAAGAAAGAGAAGACAAGGAAGGGTGAAATGGGCAGGAAAAAATTACACCAAAAGTTGTTGCCAATAACACAAGTTGCCACCCATGATTTTGCCACGTAACAAAAATAGTGACCTACTTGATTGATGAATAGATAAAAGACCATAGAGATAGGATACTAAAGATTTGGTTGAAAATAAAATGATCGGCATGTAATGCCCCACATTTTTGATGCCAAGAGAAATTAATAAAACGTAAAATAATTTAGGAAAATTTCATATTTTTATTTTGTAGAGTTCCCATTGTTTGTGTATTTATTGTATTGAAATTGTACGTACACATAGTCGGCTACATGTCAAATAAGTCAAAAAAATTATGATAAGGACACATCATAGACACCTATATATGTATATATCTATATTACAATATATATATGTCACTGGCAAAAATTTAGAATTTAAAAATCAATATATTCAAAAAACGAAAGGAAGAAAATAATGAACAACAACTATCACTGTAAAAGAGTTAAGAAAAAATAAAAAAAATCAAATTGACAAAAAATTAGCTTTGAAGTTGCATTTGTCAAATTTTGAAAGAAAATCTAAACCCTAAAAAGATATATGAGGAAGAAGAAATCTGGAATGAGATAAAATGAGTAAAGTGACGAAAAATTGAATAAAGGAAAAGGGATTTGGGAGTTAGAAGATCTGTACCTTGCTCCTCTTGCTCTTCTTCATTCAATCTTCCTATCAATTGGTGCATTCCTCTGTGTTCTTTCTTCTTTTCAATTGTTTCTTTCAATTTTTTTTAGACCTTTATTTTGCGCCAACAATTTGCCGCCTCCACTTCTTCCTTTCCACACCTAAACAAAAAAGCTGTGTGAAATATCCTTTGTGCCCTTTACAAACCTTTGTAACTAGCCATTAATTTATTCTTTTTAATTTGTGGGCCTGCAAATCCACGTCAGCCCGGGAGACGACCGATATCTTACATTCGGCACATGTATGCACGCTCAAAAGAAAATGAATTTTTGCTTCTGAATAGTCAAAGTTACTCTGTATATAAAATCTAAAAAAAAGTTACTTAATTTGTTTATATAGTTCTAAGAATCCCAAAGTAGTCCGAAATTCAATTAATCAAATAGCCTTTAAATGGGTAATTGGCTTTTGTCTTTTCTAAACAATTCGTTGGTTCTTTTTTTTTTTTTGGTCATGACAATTCGTTGGTTCTTGGTATAGTGTTATATTGTTATGAGTTTGAATTCTTTTTAAAGTATTTACTTGGACTAAATAATTTTGGTCATGCCCACAATTGAAAAATGCTAGTCACTATTGTTGGCCATCTTGAAGTTGACTCTTTTATAGTTTTTAGCATAAAGGCTTAGTCTACTGTACGGTGTCACTAATTTAATCTTTTATATCAAGACTGTGGTGTCACCGTTACTTTCTTATATTTATTAAAAAAAAAAGAGAAAAGAAAATGGGCTGTTTAAACATAATATATTTTTGTTATAAAAATTATTTTCAATTTAATCTTTTTTATCAAGACTGTGGTGTCACTGTTACTTTCTTATATTTATTAAAGAAAAAGAGAAAAGAAAATGGCTGTTTAAACATAATATATTTTTGTTATCAAAAATTATTTTCAAATTGAGAATTTTAGTTTCTACAATTAATCATATAACACAATATTTAAGTAACAAAAATTAGAATTTGTTCCCCTCTTGACAGCACAAGTGAAGGGATCCCATTTCTGCATCAAGTACAGCTAATTTCCGTCATCTCCATCTTGTGTTCCTTCATTCAAGTTAAATACCAAGCAACAAACGCATTTGACAACCATTCAGGCATTATGTCTGCGTCCGTCATTGCCACGGCTGTAAACGTTATCGCATCGCTGGTAGAAGCTCAACTTCGAGCTTGGAACTCAAATTGCAGTGGGATCATGGCCCAAATTAGTTTACTATCTGAACTTCTCGTGATAGTTTTGCTTCTGTTGGTTCTTGTACCTTGGTTTGGGTGGATGATGTTGATCATATGGTTTGTTTTCGTCTTCAAGGCATCATATGACTCTTATCAGGACTTCTATAGACTACTATATGATGCATATGTCCTAGCATTTGACTTGCTAAACAGGCTTATGGGTCGTCAACAAAATCTATTGCCTGTGTTTATACATACACTAAATTAATGATAGGGTTCCATTACATGCCCACAGAAAATCATCTACAGAAATGTTCGTGATACAATAAATTTGAAACTTTTTGCAACCATATTGATAAAATTTGTAACAAAAAAAAAAGAAAAAAAATCATTATTTTTCTCATTACACAATTTATCAATATTGTTGCACAAATTATGATTATTACATTATAAATAGTCCTCCGACAACTTATCCTCCTATTATCTACTTTTTTCCTTAATGATATTTTGTGTTCCTCACAGGTAGTGTGTAATGTGTATGTTGTGGCCAATGAATAGTTGTTTTGACTTTTGAGCATCCAATGAGCCGGACAATATGGTATATATGTACTCAAAAACAGAAACAAAAAAGAAAAAGAGAATATGTCAGCTCTAGTTGAAACAAAAATTAGAAGTTTTTGTTTTTTCAATCATCGTCATCCCCACTACAACTCTAAAATACAGAAGTATCCATTGTAATCAAAGATTTCTTGTTTTGAAGGGGATTTCTAATTAGCAACCACCCTTGTTTTATTGTTTTAATAGTTTTTGAAGCGTATCTCATGCCATTTGTTAATTTAGTTTGCCGCGGACCCTTGTTTTATTGGCCGCGGACCTGCGTCCATCTTTGTTGATGAATCCTAACCACTTGGTATGAGCTTTAACTTATTAATGGAGTCACTTTCAGGGCCGGTATTCTTGAGTTTGAATCCTAGTTAATTAAATTCAGTTATAAGCAAAAATTTTCCTTACAAATTTAATCAGGACTTTTTTTTTACTTCTATCTTGGAAGATGGTAGCTTAAACAGAAAGAAATTAGCCTAAACCTATTTAGTGCATCTGCTGATCACTAATTCAATGTCTTAAAAGTCGCTCATAAATAGTTACCTAACCTAAACTTTTTAGTTTCGTGTAATTTCAATTGAAATCAAATGCTGAATAAAATGAAAAACCTTCACGGATTAGTGGCAGATGAGTAACAAAAGGTAGAATGTGCCTGGAAAATAATAGTTACAATTTGGACCTTCTTTGATTTCGTCCTTCAGAATTTTTTTTAAACAAACATATTGAAATCGATATGCTTTTTCTGTATAAATACTCTAAAAGAAAATAAGAATTAAGGAGGTAAAAGGTGGATTTTTACAGAATATTATTATTCGTCTCAGGTGAATCTAATTAGAAATATCTTATGTTATTTTTTGTCCCAATTTAATTTGTTTGTAAAGCGCACCTAGACGTGGCGAATGGTAAAAAAAAAATAATAATTTTTTTTAAAAAAAAAAAAAAAAGGGCTGCCAGCGGCCTTCAGATTTGCATGCTTAGCGTAAATAAGAATCGTCTTGAGACCTCCAAGTGAGTTGACACTTTTTATTTTCATTCACTCTTTTTAGGTCCCATTTTAACAAAGAAATGCATCAATTGCCAATTATTTGTCTGATTCTTAATGGATTAATCGCCTTTACTCGGCTGAAAATGAGTGAAACAGTACCATCGATCATAGCACTGTATACCATAATAACCATTGAACAAATAACCATCCCCTTAAATGAGAATTAAATCATATGGCATTTAAGAGTCAACCCTTTTTTTTTTTTTGTGCTCTCAGGACTCTTTTGACCATCCTGAAAAAGTTTGTTATTTTTCTTCCTCTTAGCCATCTTTGCTTTTTTTTTTTTTTTGGCAATGGAAGTGAGAGAAGACGTTAGACATTTTGGTTGGAGAGGCCACGACATAGCCACACTTAGGGAGGTACGGAGGGTATGTAGTTAATCTAATAATTTATTTATTTATTTATTTAAATTTAATATATTTTTCACGATCTAACGATTTATATCTTTGTGTACTCATTGCGTTTCCACCTATGCACACCCACTTATCTTTTCCCTTAGTTGGAATCCTAACATGAAATGACTTATCAAGTTTTGGACCAATGCTTAAATTGTCCGTGTCCGGAGAGGCTTAAATAAAAGGAGCAGAAAGATGCCTTATCACCATCAGCATTCGGCAGTATATGGCTTTCAACGGTAAGTTACTTGTAGTACAAGTCCCTTTGGCCTTCTTTTTTTCTTTTGGGTTTCCCTTTTTTCCATTCATTTATCTTTTCATAATTTAACTAAGAAACAGAAAATTAATGGCGTTCAACGGTTAATTAGTTCTTTAGCCTTCTTTTTGGGGTTTTAAACAAGTTCAAACGCTGAACAGGCCCTTCAATTTATGGAAAATATAAATGAATGCGTGAAAAAATAGACGTGAGATAACTGCGGAGTAATCACTTGATAAAATTGTATAATTAAATAATTATTATCTATAACAAAAAATTGATAAAAGAGATAGTATTATATTGATAATTTTATCAATTTTTTATTACAAATAATAATTATTTGATTAAATATTTTTATCATGCGATCGTTCTATAGTTGCTCTGCGTCAATTTTCAATGTGTTCATATATTCATATTCTTAAATTTATTCCTAAATTTCCCATAGTTCACTTAGTAAAGTGAAATTGGAGCAAGTGGACCGACAGAATCTTTCCTGTCACTAATAATGGACTTCTAGCCCCGATGCACATGCACTTGGCTTTTCTGATCCTTCTGCCTATAGAGTCCTTGCTTTTATCTCGCTCCGCGTCGTCAATCCTGGTACGGTCACTACTTTGATTCCTTAATTAGGTTAAGAATTTTTTATTTGCATAAAATAATTTATTTTTATAAAATATTTATGAGTAAAATATTTATAATAAAAATAATAATTTTTTTATTACTTATTTAAAGTATATTTTATATATTTTTTTTTAAAAATAACTTCAATTTAAAAAAAAAAGGAAGTTATTTTCCTTAAAAATTTTAAAATTTTCTCTAAATTTTTCGTTGTAAAATATTTTATATGAAATAAACTCCGAAAAATGAGAAAAAATTTTTCCTATAAAATATTTTATAAGAAACAAATACATCCTAAGAGTGTGTTTGTTTGACTAAAAATTTTTTACAGGAAAAAATTTTCTTCATTTTCCAGCGTTTATTTCACATAAAATATTTTACTACGGAAAATTTGGAGAAAATTTTGAAATTTTCAGGAAAAATAACTTTTTCTTTTGCTGAACTGATGTTATTTTTCAGGAAAAGAACAAACTGTACTTTAAATAAGTGATAAGAAAAAATCATTATTTTTACTACAAATATTTTCTCTTTCAAATATTTTACAACAGTAAATTATTTTACAGCAAGCAAACGGACCCTAAGGGTATATTTGTTTGGCTGAAAATTTTTTACAGAAAAAATTTTTCCTCATTTTCCGGTGTTTGTTTCACATAAAATATTTTACAACGGAAAATTTAGGAAAAATTTTAAAGTTTTTCAAAGAAAATAACTTCTCCTTTTGTTGAACTAATGTTATTTTTTTTAAAAAAATACAAACTGTACTTTAAATAAGTGATAAGAGAAAATATTATTTTCATTGTAAATATTTTCTCTTACTAATATTTTACAATAATAAATTATTTTACAACAAATAAATCAACCATAAACCTAATTTCACTTCGCTTCCCCAAAAAAACAACCCTTTTCTTTAAGCGCTCGCTCAGCCCCTTTGCTTCGTGTGAATAGTTTGCAACCATTTTATCCCCTTTTGGTGTTATTTTTCCATAATTTAACAGAATAAAATTTTGCCATTTTAGTTATTGTTTCCCAAAAGAGAAGGAAAGCTCAGAGGTGTCCTCAAAGTTATCCGTCCCCAAAATTTGAAATTGGCAAAGCTAAACCACCACAAAGTTAGAAATCACGCACCAAATTATGCAACCCTAGAAATCAATTATGTCCCCACTTCCATCAGGATTTTTTTTTTCTCTCGCTCAGACTCTCTCTCTCGTGTTTGTTACTCTCACTACTTGAGAATTTCAGAAGGCACAGCTTCCCTTGATCTTAGATCTTATGCATTCCCCTTTGGTTGTTCTCAGCTTCATTTCTTGCATTTCGGATCTTGCGCTCTTTTCCTTGAGGGAAATGGCAACCATGAGACTTTTTTTTTTTTCTTGTCCTTAAAGCTCCCGTGCTTTGAAACTTCTTGTCCTGTATTCTAGTGGCTTTATTCTTACTTCTTGGTTCTGTGACAAAAATAAAATAAAATAAAATTGTGTTCTTCTTCTGCTGTGTATTGTTGCCCTGCTAAGAAGTTAAGGCCCTTTCGGCTCCTTTCCTCTTAATAATTTAAAGTTACCTTCTAACCTGACAAATACGAAGTTCAAATTTTTCAACAGACAAAAATGAGTCCGAACTTCTTGCTTCGAATTCGTGTTTTAAAGTTCCTTTGGTTTAGCAATTTTACATTGGCTTCAAGCTTGTTGGGATACAAACAATTGATAAATAAAATAGGTTTGTTACTGACAGGGTGTTCATTGTTCGGTTATCCGAACCAAACCCTTAAAACTAAAAACCGAACTAAAATTTTAGTTATGCAAAATTAAAAATTATTTCTAAACCAAAATTTGATTGTTTAACCCGAAAAAATTAAATTCATAAATTATCAATTTTTATCTAAATCCGTAATATAGATTCATTAAAAACTCGGTATAGGTGACAGTTGTGCCCCAAGAATTTCCTTCTTGACAGTTCAAAACCTCAATCTTGTACAGTAATTGCCTCTAAAAGACATGACTCAAACAAGTACCAATTGGAAATACGGAAAATAAGGCCAGAAGGCCATGAGCAGACATCGGAATGTACCTAAAATTATATCATTCGAATGCAGAAGATTGCAACACCTAACGTCAAACTATTGCAGGAGATTACATGAAAATTATATGGAAATTAATTGTCTTTTGAATCATTTGAAACATTCTAACAAGCCGAGCAGCCTATAGCAGCATCCAATTTTATAAACAGCTATTCGTTGGCCACAACATACACATCACATACTACATGAGATGAATACAGAATATTATTAATTCACCGTATAAACACAGGCAATAGATTTTGTTGACGACCTATAAGCCTGTTTAGCATGTCAAATGCCCGGACAGCCGCATTATATAGCAGTCCATGGAGCTCTTGATACAGGTCATGTAATGCCTTGAAGGAGAAACCTGACCATATGATCAACATCACCCACCCAAACCAAGGTACAAGAACCATTAAAAGCAAAATTATCACAAGAAGTCCAGATGCAACGCTAATTTTGGCCATGATTCCACTGTAATTTGAGTTCCGAGCTCGAAGTTGGGCTTCTGCCAGCAATGCGATAACGTTTACAGTCGTGGCAATGACAGATGCAGACATAATACCTGGGTGGTAGTCAAATGCGTTTGCTTGTTGGAATTTTACTTGAACGAAGGAACAGAAGATGGAGACGACGGAAACTAGCTGTACTTGTTTCAGAAATAAGATCCCATTAAAATCACTCTCGAAATGTCCGCTTTGATCACTTGTCCTGTCATGAGGGGAACAAATTCTAATTTTGGTTACTTAAATATTGTGTTATATGGAATAAAGCTTTTTTATGCGATAACGTTTGCATCACTGTCTCTCTTTGTGAGTGTTCCTGTGACTATGACAGCTAGTGTAATTTGTTGCTCCAGATAGGTCTAATGGGTCGAACATTAGAGGAGGGACCCGGCTGAGAACAAGCGCTAGAAAGTCTAGGTTGGTAGGAGAGACAACCTCGGGTTCCCGGGGGAGAACCCTTGAACTGGGTGGAGCAAAGATTGGGTTGGGGGGATTAATCATGAAGTTTTTAAGGGAATTTTTACGTTCATAGAGTTTGGAATAGGTATCGTTTTGATGGGAGGGAATGCTGTGGATGTGAGATTTGGGTTGTTGGTCGGGGTGAGATTGGGCGGCATTTAAACGACTTGTTTGAGGGAGGAAGTGTCAGAATGAACGAAACGGGTCGGGTAAGGCAAGGGTTGGGCTCGGATTTGGCGATAATTTTGGAGAAATAGAAACGCAGAAAATATACAGTTAATTTAATAATTTTTAATTATTTATTTATATTTTATTTTTATAAATTTAATATATTTTTATAATTTAATAATTTAAATTACTAAATATTTACTGCACTCTTTTATATATATATATATATACATTTCCACTTGACTTTCTCATTTGGGGAAGGCAGAGTTGGATCTGGCACAGCTGCCTTCTGGTTAGCTTTTCCGGTTAAAAAGAGCATGGACGAGGATTTGGAAACGAAACGCTTCGGAGTTGAAAATTTTTGTCTTGTTGTGCTGAGTTGTACGTCATTTAGGTGTATAAAGCTTTTTAATGTGTGTAAATATCAGTACCCTGTGATCAATTGTACAAATAAAAATTCACAATTTTAAAAAATATTTTTTGATAACGGAAATATATTATGTTTTTTATAATAGAATTCAAAATTAAAAGTGACTCTTAACACCATATTTGGCTACTTTCTAAATGAAAGAAATGAAAAAAGAAAATTTTAAAATTTTATACTCATTTTTTTTCTATTTATTTTCTATCAATCCAAACAATTATTTTTTACTTTTTCTCTCACAAATTATTATTCATTTTCTTTTTTACAACTTTCTAATCATTACTTTTTATCAATTATAATATTATTATTACTGTACTATTTTTATTTATTTAAATTCTTATTATAAAGACTTGTATTAATGACACTGTAGAATAAGTTAAACCTCCACGTTATAATTATGAAAGAGCTAGTTTCATAATACTTAGAAGCAGATCACCAATATTTTTCAACTATATAAGAACATACGTACGTATTTTAACTTTCACAAACACTTTAACGAGAATTTGTACTTATAACACTATGCTAAGAACCAACAAATCGTCTAGAAAAGACAAAACCCAATTATTCATTTGACGGCTATTTGATTCATTGAATTTCCGGACTACTTTGGGATTCTTATAAGAGCAATATTACATAAGTATACGATTTTTATTATATAATTCAGTCATATTATAATTATAGTTATATTTTTTATAATAATATATTTATTTTTTTATAATAAAAAATAAAATATAAATTTTTATTACAAAAAATATAATTATAATTATAAAAAAATATAAATAATTATAATATAATCAAACTGTATGCTAATTTTGTATGCCGGAAACCTTTTCTCTTCTTATAAGCTTATGTACAAAGTAACTTTTTTTTTTTTTTTGGTTAGATGCTGTATACACTATACAGAGTAACTTTGACTATTCAAAAGCAGGAATTCTTTGTTTTTTTTTTTGGTCCGAAAATTCTACATTCTCGTTAGCCAGGTTGGGAACGAGTATGGGTAGGCATGGGCAGACCTCAGGCTAGCTTGGTTAGAGTCCATGCCATATGACATCGGGTCAATTAGCCCTAAATGGATGTCAGATCTAGATCTTAAGTCCAAACCCGTCTTAAAGAAAAAGTCATAATTATAAAGCTTGAGCCCACCAAGTCAGGCCATCAATTATAAAAAAAAAATATTTTAAAATTTTTTTATGATATGCATAATACATAATTAAATAATGAATATTTATGATAATGTATTATTTAGTTTTACAAATTTAATTAATATTCATATATTTATACACGTGAAACATCAAATCATTTAATAAAGCTAGAAAAATGCGTTGATTACATATCATATCATATCATATATATATAAAATAAACATTAAATATAATTGAAGTGATGGGCCTAAAATTTGGATCGCCCAACTCCATGGGCAGACCAATACCGAATCATATTCGGCCAGGCCGAGTCAAGTGACGGGCCGCCCTCTGGTCACATCCCCATCCAGCGGAAGTCGCTTTCGTGGCATTTGTGATGCAAAGAAAAAAGGATTGTGAGTAAACCAAAGAAAAAAAAAAAAAAAAAGGAAGAGAGGATTGTGACGGTAAACCGAAAAAAAAAAAAGGATTGTGACGTATTGTGATCAAGGTTCTCAGAACCGAACCGGTCATTGAACCGAAAAACTGAGAGGTTCAAGGTTCAATCGGTTCGACCGGTAAAACCGCGGTTAAACCGGTAAAACCGATATTTAATAGTAAATATATAAAAATTAAATTTTTATATAACTTATATAATTATATAAAATGTTATATTATATAAGAATGATAATAAATATTTAAAATAAAGTGTATTTTAAGAATTATACTAATATTTACATACATTAAAGATATTACAATTAGTATATTTAACAAAATATAATTTATAAAAATTAATTTAAAAAATAATATTTATAAATAGTGATTAAATATTAATTTTTAAATTTTAAAGATTAAATTGAAAATTTTAATCAATTGAGGACTAAATTAGAATTTTTAGTTAAAATTAGAGTTTTAATTATAATTTAGATAAAATTTTGGGTTAAATTATAATTTAAAATTTTTTAATTTAAATTGAATCGGTTCACCCGGTTCAACCGGTCCCGATTTTCCCGATTTTCCCGGTTCTTGACCGGTTTTTTCGGTTCTTGACCGGTTTTTTCCAGTTCGGTCCGAATTCCATTTTTAGACTTAAACCGGACCGGACCTAAGACCGGCTCCCAGTTTTTCCGGTTGAACCGACCGGTCCGGTCCGATTTTCAATTCCATGATTGTGATGTGTAGACCAAAAAAAAAAGATTGCGATGTAGTAGAATAGAATCAAAGCTCTCCTATGATCTTTCTCCTCTTTCACAAAACCGTCACTGAAAAAAGATTCACTAACGCACGAGTAAGCCATTGCTTGATTTGATTAAACTATTAAGTGAATAATATCTAAAACAAGCTCATGAAAACCGAATTATCAAAAAAAAAGAAAAAAAGAAACGGAGAACAAGTCTTTGTTAATTGATTGCTTAAGAGTTTCAGTAGTGTGACTGGATTCTTGCAACAGATCAGCAGGGTGACTTTGTGGGGTAGGCAGCTCGGTCTTGTAGTCAGTTGTTTGTTGGCAGTAAGAATTTTGTTCCTTGTGGTTGTAGTAATGTGTTAATTTATACAGGCCTGGAAAATTGAGGCCAATCACACTATTTTTGTTGTTTTTTTCTTTGGAATACTGGTTTTCCTTGAATAAGTTAATCCTATAATTGCCGGTACTGATCTGCTTTGAGGTTCTGCTATGTATATATGTTTTTGGGGTGTCCTAATTCTGTTATGGATGCCACGAATAAGATTATAAACTGCAGTCCAAAAAAAAAAAAAAAGTACGGCAAAAATTAACCAAAATAACGAACAAACGTATTTGTACAACTAACCTTTGAAAGCCATTACTCGGCGACTGCTGGCGAGGCATCTTCTTGTTACTTTCTTTAAGCCTCTCCTCCGAACACGTTCACTCTCTCTTTCTATCTCTCTTAGTTGGTCTAGGTGACCGGTGGCTTCGTCTTCTGGTTTGGAGGTTTAAACTTAAATGGTCAAGGCACTCATATGGCAAAAATTCGTAAAATGGTTCCACAAGGTGCCCTGACATCACAGTTGATATTATAATGGACATGTTTTTCTACACAAAGATTCTAAAAAGCTACAAGGAAAAGTAAGGAAAAATTTAAGTGGACCGAAGGATCGGACGGATCTTCCCGCCCACTATAAAAAAAATGTATATATTTTTTTATTTTTGTTAATTTTTTTCCAAATTAAAGTTTAAGATTACAATACATAATTTTAAAATTTAATTTTAAAAAATAACTTTTTATTATAATCTTAAAAAGAAAAAAGAAAAATAAAAAAATACGTTACGGTTCTATCATAAGTTTCGATTAGTGTAATGTGACTGAAAAAGTAAAGAGTAATGATATGTATTACAAAAATTATATCATAAAATATCTTAAATTTACAATTATAAAGAGAATCATAATTTTTTTTTCTTTTTTTAATTTAACGGTGTTAAAAAATTAATAATTATAAATTTTCAAATACTTTACTACACGATTTCTATGATATATATTATTATTAAAAATAAAATATTCAATGACTTGATCCTCTTACCTCCAAGTCCGTGTCAAAAACACTGGGATCACCCTTCTTATCGACCATACAAACTTTAACACAATTTTTTAAGATTTCTTTTTGGTTTAGAGAGCGGAAGTGTATCTACCATACAAATTTTACCACAACATTTTTAGATTTCCTTTTGGTTTAAAGGTGATTGCCCTTTGGTTTAGAAAGCAGAAACGTATCTACCATACAAACTTTACCACAAATTTTTAAGATTTTTGTGGAAAGTGAAAACGGGAATACGGGATGAAAAGTAAAAACAGAAAAGAAAAACCATTCTTCTACTCCGAAATATTTTCAAAGAATTAAAAAGAAATACCTAAATTATTGAATAATTTGGCATAGACCGTGGAGCAAAAGCCAATGCTGTTCTAAAACAGACAGACACAGTGGAAGTTATATGACAAACTAGTTATATTTTACGTGCGTAGCATGTTTGATTGTTATTTGTTTAATTGATATTTATAAGTATTTTTCAAGAAATTTTAATAAATTTTGTTTTCTGATAAGCGTGCAATTTCGTAGCTTTTGTAAATAAAATGCATAAAGTACATTTGTTTTGTTTTTCAATCTTTTTGTCATTTTGCACTCATCTATGAGCAATGCAAGGGTCAATTTTTTCATTAATTTTTCAAGTTTTTGTCCATGAATAACTTCAATTATTATTGAATTGCATTAATTTTTTTCTTATTTTTACAGTTATAATTTGAATACTGAGATTATTATTGTTGTGTTATCATTTTAGAATACTGAGATTTGTCTAATTAATTTGTGAAGTGTATTATCTATTTTATGTGAGTATGAATAAAGTATATCTTATTATTTTTATTAAAATAAGTATTATTTATATTTATCTTTATCGGGGCTACAAAAAAGTTTTATATATGGTCCTCATTTGAAACCATTTAATTATTTATACTTACATTTGTTTTGTCCATTATATTTATCTTCATCGGGGTGGTTGATGATTTGTCCATTATAATTAATAAAAAAAATTAAGATTAAAAAAAAAAAAGTGGCACAATCCTTTTTAAAATTAATAAGATAAAATAACAAAGATTTATATACTTCATACAAAAACTCAAAAAGCACAAAAAAATTTGTGGGAAGAGCTACACAAAGGCTTGCCATTGTTGCGTATCTTTGAAATAAGATATTAAACTGAATGGGCCTTTTTTTTATTTTTTTTAATAATAAAGACAAATATTTCAAAAGTTCCTTTATGAAATATCACAATAATTTCTAAATTTTAAAATAACACTAAATTCACTTAAAATTTTTAATTTAAAAAAATACAAGTAAAATTACATAAAACTTCATGTCACATCAACTAAAAAAAGTAATTCATAAAGAATCCCAAAAAACTTGTTTTGTACTATATACCACTGCCTTTTTATGAAACCCGTCTCTACTTTTTTTTTTTTTTTTTAATATACTCTAATACAAGAGCGGAAATCTAAGGCCTTTTTTTTTTTTTTTTTTTTTCTTTTTTACATTAAAAAGAGCAAACTATATACACATATAGTCCAGCCCAAATAATTGGGTGAGATCCAACCTTCAATCCTTCTGAAATCCAATAAGAAGTCCCCTACATAAATAGATTAAGATTAGTGTGGCTCAATCTTAATCTATTGCTCTAGATTTTATTCAATCTTAATCCTTAAATATAATTTTATTATATAGGCTCCCATATATTTTCTTCTTATAAATATAGAAAGTTTATAGGTTAGATGAAAATTTATTATATAGGCATCTAAATAAAGACTTACTTGTTACTCAGTTATAAAAGATTCTAATAATAACTAGTAAAATTCTAACTCGAGATGAAATGCATAAATAACTAAACTCTCAACTAAAAAAAATAAAAGTTTTGAAACTATTATTAAGACGCAAGTATTCTGCCAAAGTTTTCTATTCCATTGCATAAATATGTCATGATCAATGTTTTCCAGAAAATGATTTGTACCAAATTTTAAACTGAGTGATTGTTTCTTGGTTCTATCTGTACTCACAGAAGCTAAGATTTCAAAGATGATATACACAACTAATCGAAAGTGAGAACAGAGGGAACGAAAAACTGAGCTGTAAACAGACTTTGGTCATCTTTGCGAATTGGGCCAAAGGGCTGAGCTGCTGTTGGGCGGAAAAGTATAATCTGAGGATTAAAGGTCGCAAATCATGGTCGTACCACTGAATCCTAGTAATTTATCCACATTTGAGATAATAATTTTTTTTATATGAATTAATTCTAACTAAAAGTCAAACTCAAAACCTTCCATTTTGAATACTCTAACACTAGAAATCTTATATATATATATATATATATATATATATAGCCTAAAGAGAAGGCAGAAACGCCTATTATTACAAACAAGAACACTACACGGACCGGGTGGGGAAACGGGGGACGGGTGGAGAGAAAAAGAGGAAGAGGAGAACTAGTGGGATCCATGGTAGATTCTATTAGTTTTTGTTATTTTTTTTCAAAGCAATGATTTACATGTATAAAAGTTAAGTTAAGTGTGCAACAGATACAAAAATAATAAATCCTAAAAAATATGTGCAACATATTTAAATTGATGTACAATATATGCTATATATATAAAAATAAGATTAATCTGTAAACGACTCAAAATTAATGTACAACAGAATAAAATGAAAATTAAAAAAAAAATATTGTGAAATGACAGCTTTGTATCTACTACAAAACTAACAAGAACGGCAGGACCAATGAACTCTAATCATTTCCTGATGCAAAATAGGCAACAAATTGAAAAGAGGAGCGCATAAAATATGGAAGCCCCAAATCCAACAAGAATGCATGATTAGCTAACCAATCAGCTACTATGTTGTCCTCATATGGCGGAAACGAACATTCCAATTCGGACGAACTAGACCCTCACAGCTTTGAGTAAGGTTGGCTAGCGGATGACTAGGTAGCACAACACCATATTGGATGCAATCTTTTTTTTTTTGGTCAAAATTGGAGGGGAAGACCCCAATTACAAAACTACAACTCTGGGGAAGCTCACGCCCACGGCATCATCTTGTAGAAGTTGGCGCACCGCCGGTGGAGGTTGATCCAAAAAGTGAAAACCGAGTGGGAAAGACAGAGCAGCCGTTGCAAGGACATCAGCGACTCTATTGGCTTCGCGATATGTATGGCAAAGGCGAATATCCCAGCCTCTGGACATTATAGCCCTGTACTCATTAATGATATTTGCTTGAGGATGGAACGGTGACACACGTGAGACCAAATCCACTGCCACTTGAGAATCTACTTCAAGCACCACCTTCCGAAGGCCAAGCGTCCAAGCACAACTTAAGCCATGGAAGATAGCCCACAACTCCGCCACCAAGGCTGTAGATAACCCAACATTGCAAACAAAGCCCCCAACCCAGGTTCCATTCTTCTGTCGGAAGACTCCAGTGGCGCCGGCGAAACCCGTGGCACCCTTCGCAGCCCCATCAGTATTGAGTTTTATCCAAGACCCTTGTGGAGGGGTCCAGCCTATTAGACGTTCTCCTGTACGAGGCTTTGGATGCTGCAAATTTAAAAAGTCCCAGGCAGAGTAAGCCTCTTGGGCGGCAACAAGTAAGAAGGATTTAGGATAACTAGCTAACTTCTTTCCTTGAAACACTAGCTGATTTCTCCATTGCCAAAACCACCAGCATGAGATGACAAAAAAGGACTGCCAATTAGCTCTCTCAAGGCACCCGAAGTCCTGCTTGAGGTTGGCGGATAACCAGTCAGCTTCAGTTAGGTGAAAATTTGAGCCACCTTTTGAGGATGTACATAATGCTTCCAAACCAAAGCTACAGTCCTACAGTCCCACAGTAAGTGGAGAAGGTTCTCTTGCTGGGAATGGCACACAGGGCAAAGGCTTGAAACTGCAAAACCTCGACGCAACCACTCAAGATTGGTTAGAATTTTAGAATGACAAGCTTGCCATTGGAAACATCGAACCGCTCTGGAACTCTCAACTTCCAAAGGGAGCCAAACCGTTGATGCCAATCAGGCGGTCCAGGTGCAATCATGGCATTATAAGCCGATTTAACCGAGAAGCAACCATCTACAGTTAGCTCCCAACGATACAATAATTCCGAGCTTGAACTATCTGCCAGTCTAACCAAGGCTAAACGACGCAACACAACCTCTGGCAGTTTTCCATGGAGTTCTGCCCATCGCCACTCTTTCGAGTTAGTCCAATAAGATCTGACTGATCGCTCCAGCTCAGCTCCCAAAATAGCCGTTATGGCGACCACAACCAAAGGACCTTTTATAAGCCAGCTATCTAACCAGAACTTCACCGAGGCACCATTACCCACTGGCCGAACCAAACCCAACTCACGACATGAGCTGGCTTTCACCATTCCTCTCCAAGTATGGGAAACAATACGCCTAGATTGAAAAGGCATCTCCCCTCCAGTCTGGTGGCAGTATTTGGCCCGCACAAGCTTCGCCCATAAGCTATCTTTTTCTTGGATGAGTCTCCAATTAAGCTTCGCTAGCATGGCTCGATTCATAGTACATGAATCTCGTATGCCCAGACCACCCATTAATTTTGGTTTGCACACCAGATTCCATTTGACTAGATGCACTCGTTTTCTCTCCTCCGTGTCCCCCCATAAGAAACTACGATGCCATTTATCAATCTGGTCACAAACCGCAGCAGGTAAGGCAACGGTCTGCATAGTATAAACCGGAAGAGAAGAGCTAATGGATTTAATAAGAGAGAGCCTTCCGGCAAACAACAGATGTGTCGCTTTCCACGCTGCCAGCCCAGTCTGAATTTTCGCCAGCATATCTTTGTATGTGGCTTTAGAAATCCGCCCATGAAGCACCGACAGTCCCAAATATTTCCCCAAGTTGTCCGTAACAATCAAACCTAATTCATGCATAATCCGTCTACTAAGGTCCCTCGGCCCATTAGAAGAGAGGAACACTCGAGACTTGGCCAAACTGATCTTTTGTCCAGAGCTGGCACAGAAGGTGTCTAAGCGGCAGTTCACCACCCTTAACTGACGTAAGGTAGCCTCCCCAAACAAAATCACATCATCGGCAAAAAATAGATGCAAGAGGGATGGCCCGGAACGAGTGATAGACAGCGGCTTCCAAGCTCCTTCCACAACAGCAAGCTCAATAAGGTGAGACAGACGCTCCATACAGAGAACAAAAACGTAAGGAGAGAGCAGATCCCCCTGTCGAAGGCCTCGGGAGGGCGTGAATGACTCAGAAGGAGAGTCATTCCATAGCACTTGCAAGCTAAGAGAGGTAATACAGTCCATAATCAAGTTAAGTAAGGGACCAGGGAGGTTCAAATGACCCAGCGTGCTTCGGATAAAACCCCAGCTCATACAATCATAGGCTTTTTCCAGATCGAGCTTAATGACCATACCAATTCGGTTACCCTTGAACCCACGAAGCGAGTGAATGACCTCTTGCAAGATAACCACATTATAGGTAATTTGACGACGGGGCACAAAGCTCGCTTGAGTGGAAGCTAGCTCGAGTGGGAGAGATCCAAGCTGGCAAGAAAGGCTTTAGCCTTTCCACAATAATCTTTGTCACCACTTTATAAAGGACATTGCACAAACTGATGGGGCGCAAATCCGTAACTCGTTGGGGCACCCGAGTTTTGGGAATCATGACAAGAAAGGTGTCGTTGCTTCCTCTAGGAAGCCGACCTAGCATCCAGACGTGCTTCACAAAGGAGATAAGAGAAGCCCCAACAGTGGGCCAAAGCTTTTGAAAAAACACAGCTTGATAGCCATCGGGCCCGGAGCCTTGAATGCTCCCATATTAAAGAGAGCAGCTTGAACTTCCTCGGCTGAGACTTGCTTGGTAAGAAATTCAGTTTGACTACGCGAGAGTGGAGGGAAGCATCCTGATGGTAAGGCATCCCGAAAATGCACCATATCATCGGTTTATAAGTTCCTGAACGAATTAGCTACATGAAGACTCAAGCTGGCATCACCTGACATCGATCTTCCATCCTCATTAAGCAAAGAAAGAATTTTATTCCGACGTCTCCTAATAAGCGTGGAAGTGTGGAAGAATTTGGTATTCCGATCTCCATCCACAATCGATTTAGCTCTAGATTTTTGAAACCATAAAAGCTCTTCCTCTTTAAGAACTCTATCTAGCTCACGTCAAAGCTCATTTTCCAATTTGAAGAGACCATAATGGAATGACTCCTCCATACGGGCTTGACAGCCAGCGATCCGAGCCAATAAGCGCTTCTTTCGATGAAAAATATTGCCAAAAGTGGAAGCATTCCATTGCGAAAGATGCGTAGTAAGCTGCTCCAATGCCTGCGGTAAGACCTCATCCATATTCCACCAATCATTTACCAGCTGCAAAAAATGATCATGCAACAACCAAGGCCCCAGGAACCGAAACGGCCGGGCAATAGGAGTTGATGAAGACCAACCCTCCATACGAATTAGTAATGGACGGTGATCAGAATGGAGGTGCAAAAGGTGTGAAACCACAGTTTCAGGCCACAGAGGTTGCCAAGAGACACCACATAGCCCGATCAAGACAACAGGAAAGTCTGGTGCGCCGAGTGAGCCCATGGGACCAGGTAAACCGGTAGCCCACATAACCCAAGTCCACCAGAGCCAAATCGTTAATCCAAGAAGCAAAAGGCACCCATCCAGTCAGTGCAGGGTCTGCACCACCTAGCTTCTCATCATAAGCAGCAATAACATTAAAATCACCAGCAATGAGCCACGGTTCCACTATGGAAGAATGTAACGACTTAACTTTGGCAAAAAAGAGCTTTTTCCTTTCTTGATCTGGGTTGACATAAACGGCCGTGAACAACCACGGGCGTTAACTCGGTACCTCCACTCGCACATGGGTATACTGCGAATCCTGCTAAAAAAAGTAACAGTCATCTCCTCAGACCTCCAAAGCAGCCAGATGCCACCACTGAAACCGTGAGCTTCCTCAGGCCTAATATTCATAAAACCAACGGCACGACATACCGTTTCAGCTTTTCGGCCACTAATTTTAGGCTCGACTAGGACCACAATCGCTGGTTTGTGTAGGCTAATGAACATGTGTAAGGTCTGCAAAAACTCATCACTTCCAACACCGTTATAAGTCCAAACCAGTAAATTCATTTAATCTGTGAATGGGACAAAACAACCCAGACGCTAACCACTAGAGGTCAGCAACCATCCATGGCTAAGTCTTCCCCCGGCACCTTCGCAAGAGTAGGTGGTGTTTCGGGCACAACCTGGATAGAATTACCTAAGCTATCCGCTACCAGTTCCACCTCCATCAGCAAGTGCGTGCCAGGCGGCACAGATTGAGGTAACGAAAGCAGTGCGGGGCCGTCAGCAGAGCTAGCATGTGGATCATGCCCCCCACCGTGATCCACTTCAAGTTGAGAAGGCCACCTATCTTGCTCCAAAGACATGGGCTTTGGCTCCGCATCAGAGTTAGAATCCATACTCTTAGCAGCTGGCTTAGGAAGCAATACCTGTGAGTTCGGGGATTTGGGAGACGCTGCCCACTTAATGGGCTTGGAAGGGGAATGGCTCAATGAAGCACCCTCTGACCGTCTGGCCTCTCCACTAAGCTGACGACCATCACACCCATTAGTATCCAAAAGCATCACCCGCGAACTAGATTCCGTGCCCTTAGAGCCTTTCGGTCGAGGACTTTCTCCAGACTGCCTAGATACAGGTCTCACCACACCAACCTGCCTATCGGCCAAAACAATATCCTGCAAACTAGGTACCCCATGCATGGCCTCACTATCAGCCTCCCCGATGTCATTCATTGGCTCTAATAAGACAAACCTGGAGCCTGAGCGACCCTCAAAAATTTCAGCCCTAATTGTCCTTTCCCCCTCCAGACACACCACGGGTGTGTCCTCTATCCAAATGAGTATTACGGCGTCGCTATTTCCTAACCACCATCCAATCGCCAAACTTGGCCAGGGACTCAGCAACAACCTCCTTTGCCGGAGCAGTAACCTGCTTTTGTCTCGGGTGTGGCTCTTTAGCCAAATTAGTCACATGAGTGTCATCGCCAATGTCCCCTGGCACACACTCATTAGTAGCATGTCCATATTTCCCACAGGCAAAACAGATTAAGTAGAAACCTTGATAAGAAACTTTAAACGCCTAACCTCCAATCGAAATTCGAGACTTCAGAGTCTTGAATAAATCAACCTCAATACAAATTCGAGCAAAGTTAGCTCTGGTTACCTCCTCAGTCAGCGAATCAATCTTCACTTTCTTACCCAGGCGATTCCCCATACGTGTTAACAGGGTGGGATGATAATATTCGATGGGCAAACGTAGAATACGCACCGAAACCGCAACCGTCTCTATGGCTGTCGTATCTGGGTTGAACCGTGGGGACCATTTACGTACGGTGAGGTAATGGCCAGCGATGATCCAGGGTCCTCCAAAGAGCACATACCGGTAATCATTAGGCTGCTCAAAACGCACCAGATATAACTCATTTCCAATATCGATAAGACCGAACATTACCTGGAGGCTCCACATTTGCTGAAGACGACGTAATAGAGTCGGATAGCCAATCGTCTTGCCCAAGAGCTTAATGATCAAAGTAGCCCTCCAAGGGTCTCTGAGCATCTTTTTCTCCTCCCCTGTTAAAGCAAGGTTGGGACAATCTTCCGTTCCCTAGCAATCTTCATCGTCTGACTCCAGACAATCGGACTCCAAATCCTCCCTACTGGTAGAATTGTCTATGAAAGACCCGTGCCCAAGCTGAGACAACACTTTATCCTGATAGGAAGCCTTGCGTTTTCCATTCTCAGCACTTAATGGAGCCGAAGTATCCCACTTAATGGAGCTGAAGTATCCCGCAGCTCGTGCGCAAGCACCCCAAGGATCAGCGAATCACACTCGGACACCTTAACCTTTTTGTTGTTGCGCGCTAAAAGATCGTACTTTTTTTTTTTTTTTATAATCTGAGACCGTTCAGTATTCAACCCAATGAGCTGATTAATTTGGACCCAGCTGGATAAAACTTCAAAGGGTGACAAAAGTCTCCTAACAAGTATTTAACGCCACTGCATTTCAAGAATTCGAATTCGAAACCTTTGATTAACCAGTAATGAATTTCTACCATCCGCACTAGTACTCGCTAATTAAAAGATCGTCTTCTTGAACAGAAAGAGGAAGAGAATCGCCCATACTCGAGAACCTTCTTTATTGGATGCAATCTAGAGCCAGGGGAAACGCACTTGTAGAAAAATTACTTTTACTTTGGCCCAACACGATCGTTGATTGAATTGGCCCAAGCCAAGACAGGCCATTAGATTGGTTTTCTCGGATCTACCCATAACCAACGCAAATTGGGCCATAGTGATTAGACACCTCCCAAGTACCAAAGAAAAACATCCAAGTTTTCCGTTCTTTAAGTAGCCGAGTTTCGGGTCAATCAAACTATGGCTGCAATAGAGCTGAATTTTGGACTACCTCTTTTTTTTTTCTTGATTGGCCCCTAGTGTTACGTGTTATTTGGCATTGCACAACCTTATTTAATTAAATTTCGTTTAATAAACTAATTTTAAAAGGTAAGATTAGAATTCTCATATATTTTTTAAAGGGTAAAATAATTTATAATTTAAATATTTTATGTATAATTTATAAATTAAATATTTTTAGTATCATATATCATTTTTTTAAAAAGTAAAATTAGAATTTTTAAATATATTATTTTTCGCTCCTCACTCTCTATCATATCTCAAATAAGAAATTTTCAATTTTTCTTTCACTTATTATCATTTTGTAAACACAAGAAAATACTAAAAATTTTTCTCGCCCCTTTTTTTCTCACCTCCACTTTTCTCCGCTTACTTTTTTTTGTTGTAATTCAGGGTTAGTTGCATATCTTCTCATTTGAAACCCAATCAAAACTCGATACGTCTACTCAGAAGAAGCTTGGAAGCGAATACAACAATCATAATCACTTCGGAGTCAAACTTCGGACACAACGATGTTCAGCGATAGAAACCTTTTTTTCTCCTAAAGAATCTAACACCAACAAGCATGCCAACTCATAACCTGTTAATATTATGTTTATTCTTATCATTTCCGAACCAAAAGCATTAAAATGGGTATATCTGCGATGATGGTTACGTAACCAAACCAACAAAATAATTATTGGAAAAAAAATGTTGATATTAGGTCGAAAGAGCATGCGTACCGCTGCAAAATCCCATCTTTCAAGTTTTCCATTAAAATGGTTCAAAAAAAAAAAATCTTGCCATTAAAAGGTTTTCATGTCCGACCGCCCATGTGAGAACTCACTTTCAAACCCATCGCTATTGCTTAATATACTATTTCTTTCATTTATTAAGAAGTTCATTAAATTATAAGTTAGAAAATAAGATAACTCTCTTATTCTAATAAATCTCATACACTATCTTCTTAACATTAGAATCTTCTCAATATTGAATTCAAAACCTGGTTTAAGCAACCACCTCCAGGGACATGACCTTTCCTTTAACAAGACAAAAAAAAAAAAAAACAAATGTTTAAATTGTAACTACCAAGAGTCCCACAAAAATCAATTCAATAATATTAAATTCCTTGTGTCTCTGCAGTTACATCCAACTGATTTATAATAAAGATTGAAACACTTATTAGATGAGGTAATTACATTTTACACCATCAACTTAGGGGGTAATTACCATTTACACCAATGGTTTTCAGAAATTACAAAAAACATCATATGACTAACGGAAAATAGTTAACGTAGACAGAATCTGTGAAAAAACAAAAACGCCCCATATATATTTAAAAGACAGAACCCTAATTTACTTTTTACAACACAGCTGCCTCCTAAAACTCATCTTCTCTCTAGCGATATTGCAACCATCTGTCAATCCAACACAAACTTAATGAAAATAGTGGTTTTTTTTGCTAAAATTGTGAGTTTTTCATAGTTATTGTCCTTCCGCACCCATAAATGATTGGTGTTCTTGTTTTTTGTCCATCCAAAAAGTGAAGGTTTCGATCAAATTAAGGGTTTCAGTCGCTTCAAGACAAACCCAGTAAAATCAGTACTTTTTATTGCTAAAATTGTGAGTATTTCATAGTTTTCGTCCTCTTGCATGCATAGATTGATGTGTTTTTGATGTTTTTTGTCAATCCAAAAACTGAGGGTTTATTTCAGACAACAGGTTTCAGTCAATCTAACACAAACTCAATGAAATCAAATATTTTTTTGCTAAAATTGTGTGTTTATTGTAGTTTTTGTCTTTCTGCATGCATCGATTGATGTGTTTTTGATGTTTTTTTTTTTATCTAAAGAGTGAGGGTTTAGTTCGAAGTACGGGTTTAAGTGGAAACCAGTGTTTGGTTCGTTTATAGGTTACAAAGTCAGTGTTTTCTTTGATTTATAAACATAATATAGTCTTTTTATATATCTGGGACCATTGATATGTTTGAACTTAGGATTTCAGTCCACAACAATTTTTAGTTTATAGGGTAAAAAAAGGTTTTCTTCCATTTATGATCAAAATATAGTCTTATTATATGTTTGAGACCACTTACATGTTCGAAAGCGATTGTTTATTCAATTGGCTTAGCTTTTAAGAAAAGTGGGTTCTGGTTCTAGCTTTTTTATTTATTAATTTGTTAATTATGGTGGGTTTGTATCTACTATTATTATTTTCATTTTGTTGTCCAACTTTTATGGAAACAAGGAAGCAGAATGTTGACGTTTGTCGTTCACTTTGGAGCCAAGGAAGAGATATATGATATAGTTGACAAAGATTTTGCCACTTTTATTGATATTATGCAGATGTGTAAAAAATTGTTCGATGTGGAGAATAGAGGATTTAGACTGCTGAGTCAAAGAGGCTTACGAATCATTGGTGATGTGGAGTTGCAACAAGCCATTAAAGAAGAGAAGTCAAATACAATCCACCTGTACCTCACATCAGATACAAAGTCACTGCCCTTGCCTTACAAGATTCCAGATTCACAATTAGAACCTGCAAAGTCTGGTGGGGCCTCACTATATGGAGTTGGTAATATTTCTGACTTGAACTCAATATTAGATAATGATGCTTTCCAAATAGGATCAATGTTAGAAAATAATAATAATGTTGAAGTGAGGGGTCAACAAGTAGGGGTTCAACAAGTGCAGGGACAGCAAGTTGGAGGACAAAAAGTGGGGGGTCAGCAAGTGGGGGGTCAGCAAGTGAGGGGACAACAAGTTAGGGGACCAAAAGTTGGGGGTCAGCAAGTGGTAGACAGTGTTACTCATACACCTAGAAGAAGTCCAAGGTTAAAAAACCTAGCTGTTAGAAAAGACAACAATCAGCCCAATAAAAAGCCACCTAGTTTTAAGATTGCTGTCAAAAAGCTCAACACTTCTATTCCTCTAATACCAAACACCTCAGTTGCTTCCAAAACAAACAATACTATTCTTTTTACCTCAAGACCTACAAAGTCCAACAATCATAAGACTGTTGCAAGAAACCCTATGTCCAAAAATCAAAACAGAAAGGTCATGAGTTTGGTAGGAAGAAGAGAAGTAGAATTGTTAGGGAAGAAATAGAAGCTGATACAGATGATGATGATGATAGTGATGACCTTGATTTTAAAGTCTCAGATGAGGAGTTTGTATTTACTGACTCAGATGATGATGAATGGCTTAAAACTGTTATAGATGAGGAGAAGTTACAAGATCAGAGGTTAAATGGGTTATTAAGTGGGTGTGTTGGTGAGGAAAGTGATTCTGACTTTGTAGATAGTAGTGATGAAGGAGACTTAGATCCTTCAGATGGTGAAGTATCTGTTGAGGAAGATGGTGTGCGCAGAAAAATTAAATTGAAAAAGGTTGATCCAACCTATGGGATCAAAGGCATACCTTTTAGGTATGAGGAAGGGGGTAGAGTTAACCTAAAAGTGAAGCATTTATTTAAAGATGTTTATGCATATAGGGATGTTTTGAGGGAGTATGCAGTTTGGGAAGGTGTAAACTTGTGTTACACCAAAAATAAAAAAGAACATGTTGGTGCTAGGTGTGAAGTTGAAGGATGTCCATTTTACGTGTATGCATCTGTTCTTCCTGGGGGAAAAACATTCATGATCAGAAAATTAGAAGGCCCCCATAACTGTGTTAGGGTTGATAAATTGAAAGGGGCCACATATAAGTGGATTGCAAGAGTGCTGCTGCCATGGCTTTGGGTAGATTCTGACATGAGTTTAGAGCTGATGTATCAACATTTAAAAGACCCATATGGGGTAGAGCCACCTTTTTTGCAAGTTTGGAGAGGGAGGAATAAGGCAATAGAATGGATTGAAGGGTCTCACACTCAATCATTCCAAAAATTGCCTAAGTATTTGACACTCTTAGAGGAAACTAACCCTGACAGTGTTATCAAAATGAAATTTGTTGATAAGATTGATGAAAATGACACCTCACCAGATGTATTTCAGAGGTTGTTCATTTGTTTGAAAGCATGTAAAGAAGGGTTTCTTCATGGATGTAGGTCATTCATAGGGTTAGATGGCTGTTTTTTAAAAGGGTCATATTCTGGAAGTGTCTTGGCAGCAGTAGCCATTGATGGCAACAAAGGACTTTTTCCAATTGCATATGGAGTGGTAGAGAAAGAGTGTATTGAGAGCTGGGATTGGTTCATGCATAGTTTGTATCAATGCATTGGAAGTGAGATGGAAGGGCAGCCATTGACTTTTATGTCTGACAGACAAAAGGTATTTCTTATTGTAAGTCTTTTAATTATGTTACATTGGTTTTTTTTTAATTAAATTGTGTTGATTTGTCTATGCCCTTTCAATGTTTTTGGCTATTAGGGAATCATTAATGCTGTGGATGCTTATTTTCCAGAGGCCACTCATAGGAAATGTGCTAGGCATATTTATGCTAATTTTAGGGCAAAATGGCCGGGTGTAGAGTTTAGAACTCAATTTTGGAGGGCATGTAAAGCATACACCTATGATGGTCACGTTACTGCCATGAAGGAAATAGGGAAATTAGAACCCAGTGCTGAAGCTGTCAAGTACCTTAGATCCATACCATCCAATCAATGGTGTAGATGGATTTTTGGTACTGAAGTTAAAAGTGATCATTGCACAAACAACATGACTGAGTCTTTTAATCAATGGATTGGAAAGTTTAGGAATAAACCTATTTTGACCCTTTTGGAACATATTAGGGTAAAGTTGATGGCTAGGTTACACAAGAGGTATGCCAAGGCAAGTAGTTGGGAAGGTAAAGTAACATCAAACATTAGGCAGAAGTTGGCAGAATTGTCTAAGAGAGCAAGAAATTTAAAGGTTGTAGCAGCTAGCATAGAAGAGTACCAAGTTTTTGATGATACACAGAAATTCTCAGTCAACCTAAAAACAAAGACATGTAGCTGTAGAGAATACATGGTTTCTGGCATACCTTGTAAGCATGTTGCATGTTGTGTCATTTACACAAGAGGAAATCTAGAAGACTATTGTGATGAGTACTTTAGTGTCAATAAGTACTTAGCTGCTCATAAAGAGGTAATTCATCCTTTATATGAGACCAACCTTGATCTGGAATATGGAGAACCAATCTTGCAAGCCCTAAAGATGAAGAGAAGTGTTGGCAGGCCTAAGAGGTGTAGAACTAGAGAGAAGGGAGAGGAGAAACCAGATAGAAATCGATCATGCACAGTTAAGTGTGGAAAATGTAAGCATTATGGACATAATTCAAGAACATGTAAAGAGGTCAGTCACTTTTGTTTTGTTTTCTTCAATTTCAAAATGTTAATTTTTAATGCATTAATTATTATAATCTAATTTTAGTCTTTTTATGTGCAGGCTAGCAGTGGTAGAACAACTGAAGGTGCAAATGAAGAAGCTGCTACCAGTTTAGCCGTTGGAAAGAAGGGAAAGAATGTTAGTACACATCCTGGCAGCAAGAGTACAAAAAAAGTGTCTTTTTATTGAACAACATTAGTGTTTACTTTGAACTTTTTTTTTTTTTCACTTTACCTCATATTGTTTATACATATAGGCACCAAAAGGAAAAAACAAGAAAGATATTGCAGGATCAACACAAGAGACTTATACTGTACTATCACAACCTCCATCTTCTCAGATGTCTAACTAAAGTTGAAGGTAATAACTACTACTTTTTTTTCACTAATTACTTATGATGCACTATTTGGTAAATATAGATACAACTATCAAAACATGTAAGATCATCGTGCCACATAGCAGCAGGATTCCAATCATCTTAACCATGTTAGTATTCATTTGAGTATTGTATAATTTGATATCCATCCTCCTCAAATCATCCCTCATTGATTGCAATTCTCTCATAATGCATGTTGCATCCTCTCCAGCCATCGTATTGCATTCCCTCATTGTTGCTGTAACATGCATATCGCTTTTTCTATGCTCTTTAGTTTCATTATTCACTGGTATGCACCAACCAAGGAAGCTTGCATGACAACTCTTTTCATCACAACAATAATACAACTTATGCTCGTTTTTCTCTGATTCTAATACTTTCACTGATGCTCTTCTATTACATGTCTTGCAATGTTGGTTTTTATATCTTGGCCCTTCGTAGTTGATTGAGCTTGTGCTTGCTTGGGACATATTTGTTACAGGTGGGTAGGAGAAGAAGAAAGGCAGAAGGGCCGAAGGAAAAAAATTGAAAATTTTGAAGAAAATTTGCTGTGAAAAGCTTTCGAGATATGGGATTGTTGAAGAATTTTATAGTTGCCCTTAAATTTCTAGCCGTTTGGTGAATTTTAGCCGTTGGGTTCATTTGTCTTGTATGTGGGTTTATGTATTTTTAATTGTCCAAACGGTCATTTTATGTTCAGATATAACTAAGGACATTGTTGTCACTTTTGGACATTTATAATGGCAGCATTGTAATATAATCAAACTTTAAGTAACGGCAGATGACTAGATGGTGTTTTTTATTACTGGAACTATAACTACATAGTATTCTTTGTAATTTCTGAAAATCATTGGTGTAAGTGGTAATTACCCCTAAATAGATGGTGTAAAACTTAATTTACCCCTTATTAGATACTATAAAATTATTGTGTGACAACTGCGATCATCTAATCCTTATTTTTTTAAAAATAATATATTTTAAAGATAAAAAAAATAATTTTTTAAGGTTCGTTATGGGTGGCCCGGCAAGAGGAATGTTTGGAATTTCTTGTTGTTGTCGGTTTGCGGAAAATGGAAGCCCAAGACAAGAAGCTCTATCCCTGTTCCCTGCCAACAGAATAAAAATGAAGGAAAGTAGAGAAAAAAAGAGAAGAACCGGCATTTTTAATCAGTCAACAAGCCTTCTTGGCTTCAGGACCGTAAAAAATTTCCCCTTTTCTTGGTCTTCGTTTTGTTCCTCCTAGCCATTTTCTTCTCTGGCAAACGGGATCTTGAGTCCCCTTTGTCTCTTTACAGGGACACCTTCACACGATCCAGTGTTGGATCGTGCAATGTCTCATAAATTTTCTTCTTTGAACAATTAAATAGAGGCCTATATAAGTTAATCTTAATCTATTTAAGAGTCACACTAATTTTATTTGAAAGACTAAAAAAAAAAGGCTTGTCCCTCTATCTATAACTTGCTTTGCAAAATCTTTTCTTCAAGTAAATTTGTTAGATATTATATATGTGTACTTCGAAAGATACCGTAGGATTGTCAGAAAAGAGCAGCTGGCATTGTGGGAGAGTTTGGTTTTCCTGATGAAAGTTGTTGTTGTTGTTGTCAAAAATCAAAAAGTAACACAAAATAGTGTTTGATTATTTATTTTTACCTATTGTTGCCGTTAATACATTTCACAAACAGATCAAATTAATTTTTATTTTTATCGCCAGTAAATAAATAAAAAAATTACAATTTTACCTTAGTTAAATCGAAACAACACCGCTGCAAAGGAGGCGCGGTGGGACAGCAGGTATTTTCACGGACAAAGAAAACATTTTTTCTCAAAGGAAACAGGTATTGCTTGAACTCTCGCTGACAACTATTGTTGTAAAAATAAGATTAGACAAATCAATCGGATCGATTCAATTGATGATTAGTTAGAGGTCCGATTTGGTTTAGGATTGATTTTAAAAAAAATTTAGATCGGTTAAAATCGGTAAAAATTAGACTGATTGGATCAGTTCAACTAAACTAAAAATTTATAAATTATAATTTGACCTTAAATGTTATTTAAATTATAATTAAAGCTCTTAAATTTAATTAAAAATTTTAATTTAGTCCTAAATTTGATTAAAATTTTTGATTTAGTCCTTAATATTAGAAAAATTAATATTTAATCACTATTTACAAATTTTTTTAATTACTTATATATATATATATATATATATATATATAATATTAAATACTAGTTTAAATAATGGTTCGACTAATTGAACTTTAAACTACTAATATTTTCAGTTCAATGACCGGTCCGGTTCTGACAATCTTGTTGTCAACAAGCAAATTGTTTTTTTTTTAACTTTCTCTTTACAAATAGTAAATGGATAGTAAATTAACAACATTTTATTCAAAGAATTATTAAAAAAAACTAAATAGTTTTGCACCACCCGATCTCTTGTAGAAGTAATATTATTTTCATAGATGAAGTCTTTTCTTCTTTTTTTTTTCCTTATATTTTTTACTGTATAAACAATAACTTATACTGTAAAAATAATAATATCTTTTAGCACAGTTTTTTCTATGGTAAAAATAATATTTTTAAAAATAATAATATTTATTATAAATGATAGTTGATCTTCAAGTCATATATTCAACAAATTTTTATTTATAAATACATAAGATACATGTTTATATGATTAGTTTAGATTAATTAAAAGTAAAAAAGATTATTTATTATAATAAAATAATATGTCTAAAATAATCATTTTATTATTTAATCAGCAATAATTAATGTTAGTAGAACTAAACACTACGATTTCATTATGTTCATTAACAATAATAATAAACAATAGTAATCAATAATCAACAATAATAATTAATAACAGTAAAATCAAATGCCCCCTGTGTTGACCCACACCAAAACCAGGTTTTCTATCAGCAAAACAAGAATTTAATAAAAAAAAAACAGGTAACACACACAGCCCCAAAAGTAACGTGCATGTTCCAATCAACATAACAAAAAAACCATGAAGCCAGCAAGCTCCTAGAATGTGGGACCGTTGGAGGGGAAAGCTGTGACTAAACATAAAGGAAAGTGACTATAATTTAAATTGTGAAATAGTGCAGAAATATCAGAGAGAACCAAGAGAAACTAAAGTTGGATTCTTGAAAACACTGTACAGCAATATCACCATGATCAGTATTACTATCGCTTATTTTTGAGTAACAACAATGGATTCAAAGACAGGAAAATTTTAGAAAATTGCTACAATTGGAAGAACATTGGGACAAATGAATGCAAGGATTCAATGATACTGACATCATTTTTGAACCCAAAACAGAAACATAAAAAAAAAAAAAAAACAACTAACATTAGTGAATTAATTGCATATCATCAAACTGACCCAAGTTACAAGGTCTACATACGGTAGATTAACGCAGAAGATTGAGCCAAAAAAATCTAAGCATTACTTTTGAGATGTAATCCTTTGAACCCTAGCTTGAATTTAGAAATAGCTAGGGAGCTTTTTTCAAGAATTTTGTTTTATTTAAGCCCTCAATTCCAGCAACAGAATAGAATAGCTTATACACAACACAAGGCAAAGAATTCCTTTTGATTCAAAAGGATCTCAGAGACTCTTTAACTGCAGTCAACACTTTACACTTCTTCAAAGACAAAGAAATTACGTATCCAAAAAGAAGAGATGATTAATCAATATAATAACCCAAAGAATAGAAACGACGAAGAGCAATATACTTACAGCAACGAGAGATGGATTGTCCAATGCAAATAAAGTAATAGAGCCCACATACAAGAAACCAGAAATCAGAGGGAAGACAAAAAAGAAGGAACAAAGAAATTCGCAAGCCTAAACAATCTGTAGCAAAAAGAAATCCACACACAATATAGTGACAAACATGCACGTTGAAAGGAAAATCAACAACTCAAAATCAGAGAAAGGAATCGGCTGGGGATTGAAAACAAGCCGTTTTGCAATGAACCGACTAGAGTCCTAAAAGCAACTAGGAAATCAAGCCTCAGAGATGGAGTGAGAGAATAAGAGAGAGAAGGACAACGCGAACCAAACGCGTTTAAGGTTTTTTTTGGGTGAAACTACAATGAAAAACAGAAAACAAAAGTATCACAAGATGAAGGACCGGACTGGCCAACACAGAAAACAAAAGTATCACAAGATGAAGGACCGGACTGGCCACTTTTGTTTTTTTTTTTTTATTAAACATAAGAAGTTAAGAACAACCGGCTTAAACAGACAATTAAACAGACGATTATCTCAAAAAATATATATAAGAAGTTAAGAACAACCGGCTTAAACGGACAATTATATTTTGTTTCCGCATCAAATGAGTACAAAAGATGTCTTTCAAAAGATGTCCGCTCCAGCAAAGACTTTTATAATTAATAAAAAAATAATAAATAATCCATTGATCGCTAGGGACACGCCAGAGGCATAAACGTAAACCTTTTTCAGGCAGGCATGAGCATTTGTCCATTATCTATATATAATGTCTCGCAACTCGTACCTTGACCAGATAAGATTCTAGTTCAAACCGTCCAAACATGAAGATAAGCCATTGATCGCTAGGGACCCGCCAGAGGCCAACCAACGGAGATAGAAAGAGAGAGTGAACGTGTCCGGAGAGGCTTAAGGAAAGGAAAAGAAGATGCCCCGCCAGCATTCGGCCAATAATGGCTTTCAACGGTTAGTTCAAGTCCTTTTTATCCGCCATTTTCATTAATATTCGCCATACATTTTTTTTTTTTTTTTTATGGACAGCAGTTAATGATCTTATTCATGGCATCCAAAACATGCGCACGTACATACACTGTTAGAGAGTTTAGTGTCCCGTATTAATAATGTATTGATAAAATATAATATTCTGACATAATTTACAATATTTAAAGACTTTCCTCCTACCAGCGTTAGTTCCTGCTACGACAAAGCACTCTGTTACAAGAATACAGCCACGCTACCAAAACCCTTAAGCAATTGATTAACAAAGAGCTGTTCTGCATTCAAGTGTTTTATTATTATTATTATTATTATTCTCCTTCAGTTTTCTTGAGCTTTTTTTAAGATACTTAATACTTTCACTTATAGTTTGATCAATCAAGCAAGAGCTTTTTGCCCCGAGTACTTGTACATTAATGATTAAAGAAGCTTTTTTAGTTCTTGTTTTGTTTTGTTTTGTTTTTTTTATCAAATTATTTATTGTT
This sequence comes from Carallia pectinifolia, assembly GCA_037832335.1. Taxonomy (NCBI): domain Eukaryota; kingdom Viridiplantae; phylum Streptophyta; class Magnoliopsida; order Malpighiales; family Rhizophoraceae; genus Carallia; species Carallia pectinifolia. Next base: position 1,002,023 of record CM075446.1, on the reverse strand, counting down.
TTGTACAAGAGAAGAAAACTGAGACGTGAGTTGTGGCACCAGGCGGTCGGTTTTTTTAAAGCGACACTACGTCGATGTTGATTGTCGACGTTAACTTTTTGAAGCCAAATAGGGCCTACAAAGCCAGGCAGCTAATTAAAAATAGAACTTTGATTTATAGCGAGAGGATTTATAATCAAAGGATAATTTGAATATGATAATTTGAATATAATAAATAATTAATTTTAAATAATGATATTCATAATTTACGTATTAAAAAAATTAAATATTAAAATTTTATTATAAAAAATATGATTATTATTATTTAAAATTAATTATTTATTATATTTAAGTCATTTTCTGACTGTTAATCTCTCTGACTCTTAAACTTTTTTCTTAAAACGAAATATAAAAAAGAAAGAAAGAAAGAAAAAACCTGCGTCCGCTGAGATTCGACCAAGAAAGAAAACAGATGAGCTAAGCGGCTTGCGAGTTGGCTCGGCCTGGCCGAAAATGATTCGGCATTGTCCCTTCAAAAAACAAGGAAAGAACATGATTCGGTGATTGGTCTACCCATGGAGTTGGGCGGCCCTAATTTTAGGCCTGTCAGTTGGATTATATTCAAAGTTTATTATATATATAAGCAACGAATTTTTCTAGTTTTATATGTAAATAATTTGATATTTCTTGTGTATGAGTATGTGACTATTAGTTAAATTTGTAAAACTAAATAACATATTATCATAAATATTTTTTATTTTATTTGACACGAAATGGAAGTGTGAAAAAAAAAAAAAAAGGCCTTGAGCCTTTCAAAGAGGTTTTTAAAATCTACCATATAAGATAAATGATTCTTAAAAGAGAATTTTTATATTATTTATATGATAAAATTAATTAGAATGGAAAACTTAGAATTTTATTTATAACAGTTTCTAAACTTAATGATCAAACAAACTTAATTATCAAGTAAAAATTAAAATAGAAATTATTAAATTCCTAAACTTAGGTCTAAAGAAACTCTCAAATAATATCTTAAAATCTTCTAATTATTCTAAAATACTTTAAATAAACTGTAAAATCGTAATAATAAAAATTATAACATTAATTTTACAATAATAAAAAATATTCTCGATGACGTATCCTACATCATTATTATTTTTTATTATTATTATATATTAGGCACATTAGACATATTATACACAAAATTTAAATAATTTTCTATAATTGATGGGCTGACTTGAACAGCTCAAGCTTTGTTATTATTATTATTATTTCTTTGGGACGAGTTTGGATTTAAGATCTAGACTTGAGATCCATCCAACACTAACTTGACCTGATGTCATGTGGCGTGAACTCTAACCAGGCTAGCTTGAGCCCCGCCTATGCCCACCCGTACTTGTCCCACTCTGACTAACAAGTATTTTTGCATTTTCGGACAAAAAAAAAAAAAGGAAGAATTCTTGCTTTTGAAGAGTCAAAGTTACTTTGTATATAAACTTATAACAATCCCTAAATAGTCCGGAATTCAATCAATCAAATAGTTATTAAATGGATAATTGGCTTTTGTTTTTTCTTTGGTTGATGAATAAAAAAGTGAGAATAGTATCTAAACAATTTAATTAGGGAGTATTGTGTTCTTTGTTAAGAAAGGTATGAAGTATTCGAATAACTATGACTGCTAGGCCTTTGTTCTGAACATGGGTTGTCTAACTTGGGTCTCTAACTTCAAAGTTTTGTAGTTTATCAAAATTTTCATTGATATTTTTATTATTTTGATTTGAAATTAGAGAGTCCTATTTTTTTCTTGTTAATTTTTAGTCAAGCCCTCTTGATTTGATAATACATTCCATTAATTATAAAATCTAACATTAAGCATGCTCATCTAAAAACTAAATTTTCCAAAAAAAAAACATTTAATAATGTTTAAACTTTTTTTTATTATTAAGAGGTTTATTGATTTATGAACTGTAACTATTTCTTAACATAAATTCTACACTACACCCTTTAAGGGACATGTTTAAACCTTTATAAGAGACTATATCATAATCTTTTTATAGAATAATATAACATAATATATTATTGTCATCAAAAACTATTTTTTTGCCTTTTTCTTTTGAGAAAAAAAGTTCAATTTGTGAATTTAAATTTCTACAATTAAGCATATAAGACAATGTTTAAGTAACAAAAACTAGAATTCGTTCCCCTTAATTATGACAGCACAAGTTATCAAAGCCGACATTCCCAGAATGACTTTGAGGGGACCCTATTTCAAAATCAAGTACAGCTAGTTTCTGCCATCGCCATATTCTGTTCCTTTATTCAAGTGAAATTCCAAAAAGTAAACGTATTTGACAGCCACCCTGGCATCATGTCTGCGTCCGTTATTGCCACGACTGCAAACGTTATTGCATTGCTGGCACAAGCTCAACTTCGAGCTCGGCACTCAAATTATAGTGGGATCATGAGCAAAATTAGTGTTGCATCTGGACTTCTTGTAATAGTTTTGCTTATAGTGGTTCTTGTGCCTTGGTTTGGGTGGATGATGCTGGTCATGTGGTTTGCTTTCTTTTTCAAGGCATTATATGACTCGTACCAAGTCCTCTACAGATTGCTATACAATGCAGCTGCACTGACATTTGACTTACTAAACACACTTATGGGTCGTCGTTTCAGGCAGGAACAAAATCTATTGCCTGTATTTACGAGCTGAATTAATAATATTCTGTGTTAATTCCTCACATGTTGTATGTAATGTGTATGCCGTGGCCAACGAATAGCTGTTTTGAGCAGTTTAGGGGCCGAACATGTACTCATAAACAGAAATAAAAAAGAAAAGGAGAATATTTGAGGACCAGTCGAAATAAGCATTAAAATGTTTTTTTTATGGTCATCATCATCCCCATTAAAACATCTAAATTATAAAACTGTCCGGTGTAATCAAAGATGTATGTCTTGTTTTATTGTTGTTATAGTCATTGATAAAATGAGTTCATTGCGGTTCATCTTTGTTGAGACAAGTCCATGGCAGCTTAATTTGTTGGCAAAAAACAAGATGAAAAATGTTACAGTAGCGGATGATTTTGTACTTGAGGATTGCGCTCGATGTAATGACCGCCTAAGTTTTTATATTGACACTCTTGTTCTTTACAACTAAAAAATGCTTTCATTTATTCATGTTATTTGTTGCAAACAATATAAGATTCGTTGCAAAAATTTGGACAGCGATTGAATCGGGCACAATTCTCAAATACAAAATCATCAGGTACTATAATGGTACTCAAATAAGATTTATAGCTCCAAATTTACCTCCTTTTTGCTCGGTACCCGAAACGTTTTTCTTTAATTAAATACACTCTCACTGTTAAGTCACTTAGTTAAAATAAACCCAACCATCCCCTTTTTAGTTAAGTAGGGTTATGTGGCATACAAAGTGCATACCACATCAAATCAGATTTGCTACATTAGATTAAATTGCTGACGTCCTATCAAAAAAATAAAAAATAAAAATGCTGATGTAGTGAGTTAATAATTAAAAAAAAAAATTTGGCCAAAAAAATTTATTTTCCAAAAATTTAGTCAGTGTTAAAATGAGAGAAAACCCAAAAATAAACATTGCCTTGTTCACTGATGCAATCTCTTCCTCTCCGATTCTCTATCTTCTCTTCCCCTCTCACGTATGCTATACCGGCTAGACCGGCAACTGCGAAGCAAAAATTGTTGGTGGTGGTGGACTCTTGAGGGGCTTTGATGAGGTGTTGGCGAGGATTGGAGAGGAGGTTTGCAGAGACAAGGGGTGGCCAGGAGATGGAGAGGCTTTGTGCTCGGTATCAGATACTTGCAGAGATTTCTCCATAAGCCATAATTGGATCACAAATTAACCCACTTATCCCTTTTTTTTTTTTGGTTCAATTTTCATCGTTGTCCAGAAAAAAACTAATATCGTAATTGGGTCTGTAATAAACAAATGAAAATTTGATAATTAAACAAAGCTAAGATCAAACAAATGTGTCTCAGCTCCATGTTCATTTCCTGAGAAACTTTTCGGATTCATGATTTTTAGGATACCCTCTCACATATAAATCAATTTATACTGGTGCCTGTCAATTATAAATCAAGTTTTACCAATTTATATAAGTCTCTTCCTCTCTCGTTTATTTTTCCTCTCACGTTCTCTGCATTCTCTCCCTCTCTCTCTCGTTCTTTACGAGCCGGAGGAGCTCGTAGTTTTGAGTCCTCGTCGTATTTGGTGAACCTGAGGCTTCTGCGGTCGACTGCTACTCCGACGATGAGAGCGTCGGGAAAATTGGCGTTGTTGGTCTTGAGTGCCTCTTTAAGCCACTGGGTGACCACCAGATCGCAGTCGCTGACGATGGTGAGGATGCGGTGGCCGTCGATGTGAACAGTGTAGGCACCGTAGGTGTATTAGGGTCGACGGATTCCACGATCTTCGCGACGGCGATCTCCATTTCCGGCGATAGACCGAGAGTTCTCTAACTTCTAAAATTGAGATGCAGTTGTGATCAGAGGGCGGAACTGGATTGTTTGTTTACTTCTGAAATACAAATATTTTTTAAGCAAAATTTTAATCTTTTTTTAAATTATTGACTTGCCACGTCAACACTTTAATCTGGCGTGGTAAGTTTGATCTTACGTTATATACACTGTGTATACCACGCGACCCTATTTAATGAGAGGAAAAAAGTTTATGGTAAAATAATTTTTTTTTATTGTCTCTACACGAAATTTTTTTTGTGTAATTAGGAACGTACTTTGTGCAACTAAATCGATAAAAAATAATTCAAAAAATATTTTTTATTTTTTCGTTGCACATTTTTTCTATGTGGTTGTATAAAAAATATTTGTGGTTGCATAAAAAAAAATACATGTGGATATAGTAAAAAAAAATTGTTTGGCCATGTAATGGATCCCTCGATGAAAAAGGGATGATTAGATTTATTTTGACTAACAAATGTGACGGTGGTAGTGTATTTTAACCAAACAAAAAAAAAAAAATGTTGCAGATGCTGATAAAAAAGAGACAAAAGTAGAGGGGCAAATCTTGTTTTTTTTCCTAATTTGTTTGAGCTTTAACTCCACATTAGTGGAGTCATCTTCAACTTAGAGTCCAACTCCTAGTCGAATAGTCGAATTTTTAATTGACAAAAACATTTCCTCGCAATTTTAATCAACTGACTGGTTTTTTTCCCCTGATCAGCTGGATGATGGTACGTAGCTGAAAACCCAGCGTAAACCCATGCTGGGTGTCTTGTGATCAGTAAGGGCGTATTTGTTCTGCGGTGAAAATGAAAGAAGAAAAAAAGAAGTATAATTATTATTATATATATTTTTTTATATTTTTAACGGATACTTTTTTTTCTTTTTATTTTTTTATTTTTTTAAATAATTTTATTTTTTTTATTTTTTTTTATCTTTTCATTTTCCTACCTTTTCACTCACTCCAAACACACCATAACTCAGCGTCGTAGTGAATAATCAGCGCTGATAGTTAGTTACCTGTCGCGACAGGACCCTGGGGGCGAAGGTTCCAATGTACGCGGAAAATGATTGATTGTTTTGCTGCAATGACATTGTTAAAGATATTGATATGCTACTGTTTTTAGAGGGCGATTAAAATATTAAAATTTGTCAATTTAGAAAGTGCCTAATTTTATAACTGACAGGACTCTCGATTTAAGGAATTAGAAATTCACCAGAAGTTCACAAGTTAGTTATATCCGTTGAAAACCGTAATTAACCTAGATGCCAATGGCAAGCGACGGCATTGTTATTCATTTTGTTTTGCATGTTTAATTATATTAATTTTGTACAGCCTACTTAATACCATACTTGACTTTTCATCATAATTTTTATTGTGATTATTCTATTTACATCTCTAAAATTGTAATAATTATTTTAAAATATACAATAAAAAAAAGTTTGATTTTTTTTGAAAAGGTTTTTGAACAAAAAGGATTTTATTTTATGTGATAAAAAAACAATATAAAAGATAATTACTCTTTTAAATCTGCACATACGATTAAGAAAAAATTTTGAAATTCTTAAAATATAACAAAATACTATTGTTATTATTTTTCTGAAAATCAAAATATTTACATCTTTTCCTTAAAAAAACAATTCATGCGGGAATTTTCTATTAAAAAAAAACATGTTTTAAATTATCAAAGGCTGCACCATTTTTGAAAGGAAAAAAAATGATATTAAAACAGTACTGTTTTTTAGATACTTCTCTTTTTTTTTAATTAAAAAAAAAGAGAATATATAAACATTTTTTAAAACAAAAGAAGCCTAAAAAAAGTATCTAACGTCCTCTCCCTCCCCAGACTATCTCTCTCTCGCTCTCTCTGCTCCATCGACCGTCTTCCTCCTTCTCGTTCTTCCTCCATCTTCTTGCAAAATCGGCCTGGCACCCCATTCACAGGTGCCGGCCGCCGCCTTCCATGGCCGTGGCCGTCGCCGGCCTCGTGCTTCGCTTCTCACTCCCATTTCCTGGCCTTTAGGTTGGTAAGTTCTAGAGCTTCATCTTTGGGAAAGTTGGAAAAAGTAAAAGAAATCATCTAGGCATAAGCAAGATGTTTTGACCTTGGGAGGCTAGTATCTCCCCTTGATTTGATCTTTCTTCTACTTCTACTTTTCCTTTTTTTTATTTTTTCTATTTTTTTCTGCATTTTCTATTTTTTTATTCTTTTATTCTTTTGATGTGTGTTTTGCCTTGATTTGGGAGTTTAAAGGATGAAAGGAGGTAGCTTGCATGTTAGATGGGCCAAAAAGTGCTGTTTTTGTGGATGAGTTTGATGGTTTGGTGGTGATTTGAGTGTCAAAATTTACAATTTTTCTACTTGGGTGTTGTGTTGGGGCTTAATTTGATTACGGAGAAGGATTTTGGGAAACATGAACCTTGGTGTGGGCTTTTGTAGGGGAAAGGATTGGGTACCGGAATTTCGGGGCTATGTTTTTTTTTTTTGTGTGTATTTTTACTGTATTTTACAAACTACTGGCTACTGCTTTTGCCTTGATTGCAGAAGGAAAGGAAGGACGTAGTAAGCGCCAGAGACGGCTCAACCGACGGTTTCACCGCCAACCATTCAGATAGGACTGTCGGGACTCAATTCTGGTGAGGTTTACCAATACAAATTAATCTATTCCCAGTCAACCCTGCTGTTGACGCATGCCAATTCACAAGTTTAATATATAGCACTCACTTTTACAGATGAGAGAATTAAGTCGTAAGGGACGGAGAGAAAGGAAAAGAATCTGATTCCTACATTATCGTACCAAACAGAAAATGAAGAGGCAGAAATCACAGGCTTGTGTCATCAACTTCAACTGATATGTTCTCTTCCCATGGGTGCATTTTGTTTTCTTTTAGTTCGTGTAAGCCGAAAGTGTTTCCTTGAGATGCTGCCTACACATATATGCATGTATACAACCTGTAACATGATTTGATGCATAAACTGCTGAGAATTGGTGCGTTGTAATAGTGAATGCCTTGACTAAGGTTGATGTGTTCCATTTGATCATCGAAACAACCTAACTGACTTGCTGTCACCACACTTGATGAGAAAATGATGTTGAGACTTACTTACTAACGCCAAACTCATCCACTACTATAAGGGCTACATTATTTTGAAGGGACATTGGAGAATATGCATGTACGGCAAAAATTCAGGTCCATTTTACATCTATTTCTCGAAAATGAACCTTCCTAATCTCACACACAAAGATACATATCCTGTGATCAATTCTAACGAGTGCAATAGAGACCAAACCTAAGGAACCCACATGACATGGATAATTGATATGCTGGACTGATTGTTTTTTATTAAGTCCACCCAATTAAGTTGATTAGGAAAATGAAACTGAGGAAAGAAAGGGAATTAGTCCATAATGCGCAACGCAATCAATATATTCTACAACAGCAACAGCAACCAGGATTCATCCCCAAGTGCTTAATACATTATGGAACAAAGTATCATAAAAGAAAAGGAAGAGATATAACAGATTTCACACAAAACACAAGTAGAACAAATTAAATAGAGAGAAAACGAGCAATAAAGTATAGAGGGAAGAATACCCAGGTTCAGTATTAAATGCGATTCCTATAACGCTTAATAATTGCCTTGCTTTGCTCGCTCATTGCTTTTGCTCGAATTAAAGTCGTTGTACATGAACAACTGTTTGAAAGGAATACACGAAAGGCATTTGATCTCTTTCTCTTTCTTGCATGCTTATTCTCCTATTTAGATGCTAACTGCTACTCTCCTTTTCTCACTTTGCATGAGCAGCTTCATGCTCTCTGTGGTGGCAGCCTTTTGGCATTATTTTCCTATATGTTTGCTCCTTTCCTTCTCTACTCTGGCAGAGTTTTTTTCTCCTGATTGCTGCCCCCCTTTCTTCACTGGACTTGCTCCTGTTTATAGAGAGGAGCCTTGGCTTTTGGATGAGTTTGGGGCCATCATTGACCCCTTGTTGTGGCCGTTGGCCAATCTGCTAGGATTGCAATGATTTTTGCTGGTGGTTATGTCTCCTCATGATTGCACTCTTGTGATCCTTTGCCATATTCCCTTTGTTGGGTTGTTATGCCTTCCATGTGATTACATTCTTTGAATGAAACAAAAGTTATATTTTGTGGGTTTTTGGCTTCATGTGCTGGTACTTGGACTGGGAGAACAACCATATTGATCAGTTTCGATGTCCAACAGACTGGGACTTGGGGCACAGATAGGACTGATACCGCCGACTGATAAAGAACGGACACTAGATTAAAAAATCTGAGATACGGTTAGTGACGATCCTGTCCGAGACGAGATTGAGGACTCGACGATACTTTTCTGCCTCGAACACCAAGTTTTATTTTTTTATTATACGGTAGAACCATCTAATACTTGTAATTTGGATATTTATTTAATAAAATTTATTTATTTTCTTTTTGTTTTTTTTTTCTTTTTGTCATTATTTTCTTTTTTTTTTGTTTTCTTTATTTAATTTTTTTCTTAAAAATTCAAATTAAAGCACAATGAGTGGAGAGCACGATGCGAGTTTTAAAACAACCTTCATGGATAAGCGGACCTTCAATGAGTTTTTCTTCAGATAATTTTTATTTTAAACAAAAATATTGAAGTGGATGTGTTTTTTTTTTTTTTATTCATTAGGAGACTTATTGTATCATATACAATTTTTTTTTTGTATGTATACACTAAAAGAAATTAAGAAGGCAAAATGTGCATTTTTCCAGTATATTATCATTGGTCTTAGGTGAACTTTCCTAGGACTCGATAATCCAATATCTAATGAATAACATTATTTATTCTAAATTGATATCATGAATTATACCGAATATATTAAAAAAAAAAGTTAAATTAAATTAAAAAATAAAATGCATTTAATAATTTTCTCTCATTCTTTTTTAATCTTATCTTTTTTTTATAAGTATGTTTGAAATGTCTAGTCATAATATTTAATTGGAATGAATATAATTATTCATTTCCGTTAATCGGTATTGAAAAAGGAATCCCGGCTCCCCTAAAAATGAGTCTCTTATCCAAGACCCAGTGATCAGAAAGTCATATCTCTACAAGTCCGTTTGGTATCATTTTCATTTTCTATTTTTCGTCTATTTTTCATAAAAAAAATAGAAAATATGTTTGAAAATATGTTTTTATTTTCTGTTTTTATTAAAAAGTTGAAAGTATTTTTTAAAGGAAAAAAATCACAAAACAATGAAATGATGTTCTCCTAAATTGTTTTTCACTTTCTTCTTTATACCCTCTCTCTCTCCTTTTTCTCTCTCTATCATTCTCTCTACTCATTCTCTCTCTACCCCTCTCTCTCTCATTTTTCTCTCTCCATCATTCTCTTTACGAATAACATTTCTTAAAAAATAAATCTCATTATATTAAAAAAAGTGTTATTGTTTTGGTTGAAAAAAATATTGTTACTAAATATAAACATAAAACAAAAGTTATTAAAAAAGTTAATAGTAAATATATAAATATTTCTTAAATATTGTTATTAAAAAAACAAAAGTTAACAGTAATAAATATTAAAATTCAATCAATAAAAAAAAAAAAAAAAAAAATAAATAATAATAATAAAAAATGGACAGCATTTCAAAACAAACCCTAAAATTTTCTTTTTCCACTTTAATTTTCCTCCCTTCGTTCCACAAGCTAGATAGCTGTCCTAAACCAGTCACAGGCTAGTCACTTTAGTTCCTTCCTACCTTCCTTCCACAATGATTTTGAATAATATTTATGTTCTTTACTTGTTCAATTGTCGTCAATCCAATTTCATTTATAAAAAAAATCAATCCAATTTCTTCGTGAGCACTATTAGTTGATATTTTTTTTAAATGAGATTAAAATAAAAATATAATTTATTTATTTTTTTAAAATAGATCATCTAATAACTCATATATTACTTTAATTTTACTTAAAAATCGTACCTAATATTTCCCTTTCTTTGGTCATGTCTTTCAACTCTTGTTTTTGTTTTTTTGTCCTTTTCTTATGTTTTTCTACATTTTGTCACAAAAGTAAAAATAAAAACGCCCTATTAATGTTTAATTCTCGCTAGCTTGGGCTTCAATTATCCTTTTGTAATCTCATAATTAACAGCAATTTTGATACATCCCCATAATAATTGCGGGTTTTTGCAATGAAACAAATTATGTGTATTTAATCCAGCTAGTAGTAAAGTATTTTAGGATAAAAAGCACACGGTCATCAATTAAAAGAGGTCATTTTTACATAATAGTGGACTCGGGTTTATTTAAGAGACGCTAAAATTTAAATCAAAGGTATTGTTGTAGTTGTAAGGCTCATTAACTATCACCTGACTTGGCCTCTATTCTTATAACCATTACAATATCTTTGGTGTAAATTAAATGCGCTATTATTTAAGGGATCCGGATACGTGGATGGAAAGTGGTGGACAGAAGAAACGTTATTAATATAATAAACTTGATACAACTATGACATTACACCAATACAGTTTCTCTTTGATAATCAATGATTTTTATATACATCTTTTATTATTATTTTTATTGTTATTTGTACGGTTCCTTTGGAAGTATAATCAATAACAATTATTTTTTTTCCAGGATATCTGCTATTAATACTGCATATTTACACTAAAAAGTATGGTTTAGATACAGCAAGAATCATGCAGGCTGACCTTGATAGACTGATGTATTTGAAAGCAAGTTCTGCCCACGTTGTTTGTTGGAAAAAGAGAATCATCAATGTGTATTCAATCAAGAATACAGCATCAAGGAATACAGCATCGATGCAAGTCAAAAGAGGAACAACAATCAATAGTATCCCAACAGTGAGAGTCAAACTTCAATCTTGTGGATGTTTCTTCGATCTTCTATGGCTTAGAACATAAGAAACTTATAAAAATAAAAACTATAATCCATCTATTCAATAAACAAGCCTAGTACTTCTTTCTAGAATTCAATACACAAAATATATATATCAATCCCAGAAAAATCCTAAATGAGAAACCTTAATTCAGAGAACAGGCGCCTGACAATGTTAGTAAACAAATGGAGCTTGTTTATTTAATAGACGATACTTGAAAACCAGAATTTGCAGAACAAATTAAATTGCTATAGGCGAAAGCCCCAAAAATTCACAACATTTCTTCCTTGTCTTACATGACAACAATACATTTCCTCGTACCGCAAGCAATGTCTCTTATTACATGAAAAAAGGAACCGCATAATTTCCCACGCTAGCGTAACCATATACAAAGTTGAAATCTACATGTCGTTTGATTGTATGTGCAGCTTATCAGCCAAAGAGAACATATCTGTGTAGCATTTGGTAACAACGAAAGATACTAATTCTCAGCAGAATCAGCAGACAATTTCTTGTGAGCCGGAGCAGTAAAACCAGCAAACCAAGCAACACTCATCAGCTGAATACCAAGTCCATACCTCGGTCAGAAATTGCACAGACAGAAGCAGAATATAGGGGCCCAATAGAATTACAAATGAAATAAAAGGCGACTAGGGTCGCAGCGCCAAGCATAAGAGACAAGCTGTTTAAATTTCAAAACATGCAAAAATGAAACATTAACATATAATTAGCAGAAAAAAGATGCAAAGGCAAAGGAGATATCGGGCCAAAATTCTCCAAGTTAGAGAAAATAGCAAACCACAGAGCCTTTAGACACCATTTATCTTCAGCGTTTCCTTTGCAGATTATTATAGTCTGATTACGTTATAATCTTTTGACAACTAATACAAGCATCTACATCACAATTGTATAAAACTTTAGAAAATGGCTACAAATGGAGGAACATCGTAATAAATGAATGCAAGGATTTAACTCTTCGCCCTCGCTCTAAATTCAAGAACAAAAGTGCATTTCAATTAATGATACAGACATTCTTTCATAAGTGAATTCAAGGATTTGACTCTTCCCACTCTTTATGAAGATTTCATAGCGAGGCTACGCGTCTCGCCAAAAGAGCGAACGAGGAATTTTCTGTACCCTTTTGACTCTGTGCTTTTTCCGACTGACAACAAGTGCCCAGCATAGAGGAAATTAGAGTAAAAAAGGAGTCGGCCAGCAGCTAACTATTGTGATCAGAAATAAATTTTTTTTTTAAAAAAAAAAAAGAAAAAGAAAATATCTGCATGGGCTTGCGTTTTAATGTCATATGGGCTATGTTGCCAGAATGGGTTGCTCGAGATTACCATTTATTCTTTGATTTATCATGCAATAAATCATACGTTTTCTTACTATCATGTTTTATGCAATGTTTTTTAAACTAGAAAAATTAGTAATTCAAAGTTTAACTGATTGAACTGATTTAACTAGTATTTAAATTGGTAAAATTGGTGTAAAAATGTTAAATAAAAAATAATAATAATTATATATGATGTATTATCACAAAAATAATTTTTAATAGTTAAATTTGAATGTTTTTAACAAAAGAGTTATAAAAGTATTTTTTGGATATTAATGTTGGGCATCGCTACGCAGACACGCAATCTATGACACATTAGTGACATGCAGTTAATCGAACAATTTTATCTATTTTTTTTAATTTAATACATTTTTCATAATTCAACAATTCAAATTTTTATGTGTCAATTTTGTATCTATTATTATGTACTTATGTAGCTTTTCTCATCAATGTTTTAGTTTTAATGATTAACTTCAAAGTTTAGATCAAATTTATGACAGAATGGAAAATTTTAATCAATTTTAGGAATTGTCTGATTATAATTTAAATAAAATTTAAATTTAAATTATAATTTTTAATATTTATTAGTTTGGTTTGACCAGCCGGACTGAATATTTTTGTTTTTGCCTTCTTTTAGCCGAATTTGACTGGTCTGATTTGATAATGAAAATTGACCATTAATCGAACCGAAAATTTGACCGATTTTTTATTTAACCAATAAGATCATTCAATTTGGTATGGTTTTGTTATAATTCAAACGATATTAACAATATATCAGCAAGTGAGAGATCGAAAGTTCAAACTCATGACTTTCTTAACTATTCTCCCCCTTCAACTAGTTGGTTTAAATTTAGAAAAATTAAAAAAAAAAATTGGTATGATTCTGACAACAGTGGATTTATGAATATAAAATCATCCATTTTTGTATGGGTTTTGTTTTCAGTATAACATTCTCACTTCCTAATTAAAGGCGATGGAACTATCCAAAGTTAGCGTCTTTGACTCTATTATCTCACCATGTCTTAATTTGTTTACCAAATGCAACGTCGTTCTCATCGTTCCAATCTTTCTTTGTTTATTATTATTTTTCCCTCTCTCTCTCATGATGCATTTTTAAACGTTCAGGTGTGTTTGGATTAAAAGTGATGTGTGAATAAAAATTGTGAGAAAAAAAGTTATGAGAAAGAAAATAAAAGGAAAGTGATAGATTCAATATTTGCATAAATATTACGTGTAATTTGGTATTTGATTTAATATTTATTTATGCAAATATTATGATTATTGGTGGATTTTACTTCTATTTGTTATTTTATATTTTGTAGGTCAATTGGATGTAAATATAAGTAATTGGAGCGGATTTGATACTATTCGGGTAGATTTTACAGCTTTGCGCACTGCTCGGTTTTTCAGCCATAACTTCCTCTACACAAGTCGGAATTGGATGATTCTTGAGCCAAATTGAAGCTAAGAGATAGGGCTACAATTTTACTGTTTTGATGAACTTCGGATTCTAAGTGGAAGGGGTCGGAATTTGGGTCCGAAGATACAAGATTGAAACTGTCCAGAAAATTTACTAATCCTTTTCCGACTCGAATTTGAACTCTTTAGGGCTTACAATTTTATTATTTGAGGGGACTATAAATACCAAAGTTACAGCAGAGTTAGAGGACTTTTTGGAGGCTATTCTTGTAGACACAACACAGAGAAAAAGCGTAGAGAGCGAAGAGGAGAAGAGCATAAGGAAGGAACGCGAAGACGTCGGAAACGAGTTTTTCGATTCCTTTTCTTTCCCTTCTTTTTCTTTTGAACTTAATGATGTTGGATATTTGCTTAATTTTGGTTTTTAGCATGAGTAGCTAGAACCCTAAACTAGGGCGAAAGGGATGTAGCCTAGTTTAGGGTTGGATTATTTGATTTTGTAGATGTTTAGATGTTCTTTTGATTTTATTGCAATTACAGTTGAGAACTCGATTTGATTTATCTATTTTGTTCTTAAATATACTTTTGTGTTTGGCCATCATGAAAGTAGTCATAGGATTTGTGTTGAGATCGACAGATGAGACACAATCGTGCACTAAATAGATAAACATATGAACTTTGAGTCAGACATGAGATAAGTTTATATGATGTCATTATAAATTCTCTGTTCTTAATGGGTTTAATTTACTTTGTGTGAGTTCGAGAGAAGATCATAAATAGATTGAATACGGTTAGGGTTGCTTGACAAAGAACACTAACTAAAGAAGATGAATTGACATTCAAATCATTAATCCACAAAATTCATGTAATTCAGTCCATTCTAGGTGAAAACCCATAGCCCTAGTACCCTCCATCTTGTGTTTAATTCTAATTAATTTGCCTCTGATTCTCCATTAGTTAAATTCCTTAATTTTTAGTTTAATAATTCTGCTTCTTATTAAATTTCTCAAACATAAAACCTTCAGCTTAAATAACTTAATCATAATTAATTCTTTGTTTCCTTGGGTTCGACACCTGGAGTATCCCGGTCAAGTTTTTGGCGCCGTTACCGGGGAACGGAGCATTAATTGTGATTTTTGTTATTTTTTATTTTATTTTTTTTTTTTTTTGTTTTTCGATTTAACTTAGTTAGTGTTATTTATTTATTTTAAGTTTTAGTTTACTTCTTTATTTCTTTTTCACGATTGCAGGTAGTTTATGCAATTGCGAGCATCTAAAAGCAATACTCTTCTTCCGTTGAACCCTGAGATTGAAAAGTTTTGTCGACAAAATCGGGCAGTAAAACGAGCTGAGATGGCCGAAAGAGTGGGTGACCAGGATGGTCAGGTAATAGAAGATCACGTCCTCAACAATGGGCAGGAGGTGAGGGAGCAGGCTAGAATTAGCATGAAGGACATTCAAAGGCCTGTGATTGGTCCTTCACCATCTTGCATCAGGCTGAGTACAGCAGCTCGTAATTACGAGCTTAAGACCATGTTCTATAATATGTTACCATCGTTTCATGGTCTACCGAGTGAAGACCCTCTTACTTTCCTTAGGGATTTTTACAGTACTATCGAGACCTTTCCTCCAGGGAGGTGCTCAGCAGATGAATTAAGGATGAGGTGTTTTCCTTACACCCTCAAGGATAAGGCAAGGACGTGGCTGATCAACCTACCAAAGGAGTCACTTAATACTTGGGAGCAGATTTATGATAAATTTATGCTGAAGTTTTACTCCCCACAGAAGACTGCAGAGCTTCGGAATAAAATTTGTTCCTTCTCACAAATGGATGCTGAGCCCTTTCACGAGGCATGGGAGCGATTCAAGATGCTTCTAGTACAGTGCCCACATCACCAATTCTCAAAGCCTCTCCAAATGCAGTTCTTTTATGATGGCCTCATCACTAATTCCCAGATGTTGGTGGATTCGGCAGCTGGAGGATATGTGGGTAATAAGTCTGCAGACGAGCTGTATGACATATATGAATTGTTGGCAGATAATTCCCAACAGAAAGCTATCAGAGGGCGTAGAGTTGGAGTTTATGACATATCTTCACACGTTGATGTGACATCCAAGATAGACGACTTATCTTGCCAAGTGAAGTTATTATTGAGCAGAGACTTGATGCAGAGAGAACAATGCTCTTATTGTGGATATTTTGGACACACCGAAGCCACTTGCATGGGTAGAGACTCAGGAAAGTCGGCGGAAGAGATTAATTATGCTGGAGCTTATGCTGGAGAACAGCAGAGGAATGACCCATACTCCAACACCTATAACTCGGGATGGCGTAACCATCCAAATTTTGGCTGGAAGGAGAAGGGAAATACAAGGCAAGTAGTACCACCAGGGTTTCAGCAGCCGAGACCCCAATTTCATAGTCAACCATCTCAACCTCAGGAGAAAAAGCCACAGATAGAAGACATGTTCATGCAGTACATGTCAAAGATGGATGAGAGAATGACACAACAGGATGCTGAGTTGAGGAAATTGAATCTAAAAATTGATCAAGTTGCATCCACTCACCAAGCCTCGATTCATACTTTGGAAGTACAAGTGGGTCAACTTGCCAAAGCAATTTCGACTAGGAATCAAGGTCAACTCCCTAGTAATACTGAAGTGAATCCAAGGGAGAGTGTCTTAGCCATTGCATTGAGAAGTGGGAAAGTGGTACAGAATCCTAAAAATGCTCAGCCAAATTACAAGGACACAGAAGATGGTGGTAAAGAGGAGGAACCTGTGCAAGAGAAAGTTATGGATAATGAACAGGGAGGGCAGGACAACATTGAGGAGCCGGTACCACCTACTCCTCCCCCTCAAGTCAAACCGTATGTTCCGCCAATCCCATTTCCCAATAGGCTGAAAAAGAGGAATGAAGACAATAACTTTCTCAAGTTTTTAGACATGTTCAAGAAGATCCACATCAACATTCCTTTTGCAGAGGCAATTGCACAGATGCCAAATTATGCAAAGTACCTGAAGGAGATTATATCAAACAAGAAGAGACTCGAGGAACACGCTACAGTTGCCTTAACTGAAGAGTGTAGTGCTATTCTTCAGAATAAACTACCTCCAAAGTTAAAGGATCCAGGGAGTTTTACTATCCCTTGCACCATTGGTAGTTTAGATATTGAACGTTGTTTGTGTGACTTAGGTGCAAGCATTAATTTGATGCCTTTATCTCTTTTCAAGAGGTTGAAGATAGGAGAACTGTAGCCAACCTCAGTTTCCTTGCAGCTAGCTGACCGATCCATCAAGTATCCATATGGAAAGATTGAGGATGTGCTAGTAAAAGTAGGAGAATTCTATTTCCCGACTGATTTTCTGTTGTTGGATATGGATGAAAATGTAGACATCCCGATAATTTTAGGGAGGCCGTTCCTAGCCACTAGTAAGGCGTTGATTGATGTAGAGCAAGGAAAGCTAACATTCCGAGTAAGAAAAGAAGAGCAGGTATTCCATGTGTTCAAAGCATTGAAGAGTTCATCACGAGAAGATATATGCTTCATGGTGGAACATTTAAAGTCACCAAAAGAGAACCCAAAGGACATGGATATAGACTTGAGAAGCGCATTCAAGATGCTATTTGAGCAACCTATCCTAAAGGCAAAACCAAGCCAAACACCATCCATTGCAAAGCCAACTCCGTTAGAGTTAAAGCAGCCTTCTCTTCTCTCAGAGTATAATTCTCTAAGAAGTGACTTCAAAGAGGGAGAGAAAGTGCTTCTCTATGATGCCTACAGTGGAACAATCCCGTGGAAATGAAAGAAAAAAAAGTTGTTGGGACCATTCACAGTGCACAAAGTGTATCCTCAAGGGGCGATCGATATTTGGAGCAAGAAGTTTGGGGTGATTAGGGTTCATGGAGGCAACTTAAGGCCTCATCCTCTTTGCGATCATCCTCCTTAATTCAAGGGAAAAACGTCTAGCTATAGACGTTAACCATAGCGCTTGTTGGGAGGCAACCCAATGTTTTTTTTTTATATTTTAATTAAATTGATAAGCTTATGATAATTTGTTTCTTTTCTTTTGTGTGTAGGAACTTGAGAAGGAAAAGCATATTCATCGCGAAGCGATGGATGATGAGCACTTCGATTCAGGGGAGAAATTCTTACGCTTCTGTGCGACACTCATATATTTATGCATTGCTATGATTTATCTTAAGTGTGGGGGTGCCTACGTTGAACACGAATTCTCTTTTTGAGTGTGTATGTGATGATTTGCATGTTTATTTATATATATCTATATATACTCAAAGGGGATCTGTCGTGGAAGCATAAGGAACCGGGCCGAATCTGTCGAGGCTTGTTGGACCGTGCGGAGGTGACCGACCGGGTCTGGTCATGGACCGGACAAGGTCCGGTTGTATGCTGTAATTACTGAGGGGGACCGTCCTGGTCCGGTCATGAACCGGACTATGTCCGGTCCCTTGCTGGAAAAATAGTTGAGGGACCGTCCTGGTCCGGTCATGGACCGGACTAGGTCCGGTCCCAATCTGTCCATAAAGCAGCACTGGACCGGACCGGGTCCAGGTCCGGACCAGGTCCGGTCCCATTCTGCCCGAAAATTTAAAAAAAAAAAAAATTTCGGGGTTTTTAACCCTTGGCAGTCTCCCACGCCTCCCTAGCTTCTTCTTCTTCTTCTTCTACTTCTTCTTGTACTTAACTCCTTCCATACCCAAAACCTCCATCTATTCATCCTTCTTCTACTCCAATCCTACCTTTCTTTCACCAATCTCTTCTTCTATTCTCCCATATCCAAAACCCAAGCATCCATTATCCTTCAAGTTTCTCTCATTCTTTTTTCCTCTACCCATCTTTCTCTTAAAGCCCTCTAATTTTATTTTCCTTAAGCTTTTAGTTTTTCTTTTTATTGGAGAGGGTTTTACCTTGGTTATAAGCTCTTGCACTAAATTTTGGAGACTCCGGAGCACCAATTTCTTCAACTTATAGATGCTCTCATTGCTCGCCCACCTCCTCATTGATTTTATCCCATCCCTTGGATCTAGTTCTTTTTATTGCTTGCGTCGTTTTTGTTTTTATTTTTCTTTTTCCATGACTTCGATTTTTTTTAGGATTAGATTTATCTACTTTTTAAGATTTTAGCTATTATATATTTTTGCTCTCAATTCTCTTCTCTTTGTCTTTACTTTTCTTGTCTCCTGTTGTTGATTCTAAGGTTGTTTGTTCGATGATGGCAGCGCACGTGAAGGTTGCTTTTCTCCTCCGCTCTATCCGGGTAGTTTCGTCCTCTTTGTTTTCTTTTCTTTTCAGTTATGTTTTTATTGCAACATTGAGGACAATGTTGGCTAAGTATGGGGGAGAGGTGTTATTTTGAATTTTTGCCAAAATTTTTTTGCTCTTTAATGCTAATATTTGTGTGCTTGCATGATTTTACACGAGCTTCACTTGAATTCTATTTGAGTTGAATTTTTGGACGTCGATGATAGTACTAATGCATGCAAGGTTGGTCTTTGAGTAGTATTTGACATTAGCTAGTTAGAGATAGTTAATAGTGAACTTCTTCTCCACTTGAAAAATTTTTATTTCTAATTTATTTTTAAAGTTGTGCGATGATCTTTTAAAGAGATATGCTAGCTTTTAGAGATTTTTATGTAGTTTTTAATTATGTACACTCATTTAAAGTACTTGAACAAACGTTATCTTCTCTTCTTTTAAAGAATTTTGGGGATATGATTTAGGAATTGAATTGAAAAAAAAAACAAAAAAAACAAGGCTTGCAAGTTGTTAATATGTCATCTACTCCGCTGTTTTGAGTTACTGAGTAACTGGGGGTCGGCATTACAATTGTTGGTATTCACGTCAAAAAGTAACTTGAATTATGAGTATGCAAAGCACTCTAAATATCTGTTTGTGAAGTAGTAATCGGGTACCGACACCACAAGTGATGGTATTCATGTCAAAAAGCATGTCAGTATTTAGAGAAGAGTATTAAAGCCTCTGTTACTAAAAGGAAAAAACAAAAAGTTAAAATAATTAATTTCTATTAATCCCTTGTGTGGTTTTGTATTTTTAAGAGAACATAATTTTTGTCCTTAGATTTTGGATGAGTGTGTGTAATTACTTTCTACATGACGATAGCTAAGCGTTATCATTGATTAATAAAGGGTTCTTACACATGATTAATCAATGTAAAACGTGTTTTGTGGGGAATGAGGATGCTATTGATTATATTTGATTAGTGAAGTGTTGAGTGATACTTTTAGATTGATCTTGTAATGTGTTAATGAGGCATTGTTTCGAGAATTCAGTTTGAATGGAATTTTCGTGAAGGTCATGTGATATTTTTGAATTGCTTGAGGACAAGCAACAGTTCAAGTGTGGGGGAATTTGATAGATTCAATATTTGCATAAATATTACGTGTAATTTGGTATTTGATTTGATATTTATTTATGCAAATATTATGATTATTGGTGGATTTTACTTCTATTTGTTATTTTATATTTTGTAGGTCAATTGGATGTAAATATAAGTAATTGGAGCGGATTTGATACTATTCGGGTAGATTTCACAGCTTTGCCCACCGCTCGGTTTTTCAGCCATAACTTCCTCTACACAAGTCGGAATTGGATGATTCTTAAGCCAAATTGAAGCTAAGAGATAGGGCTACAAGTTTACTGTTTTGATGAACTTCGGATTCTAAGTGGAAGGGGTCGGAATTTGGGTCCGAAGATACAGGATTGAAACTGTCCAGAAAATTTACTAATCCTTTTCCGACTCGAATTTGAACTCTTTAGGGCTTACAATTTTATTATTTGAGGGGACTATAAATACCAAAGTTACAGCAGAGTTAGAGGACTTTTTGGAGGCTATTCTTGTAGACACAAGACAGAGAAATAGCGTAGAGAGCGAA
Organism: Carallia pectinifolia; assembly: GCA_037832335.1. Taxonomy (NCBI): domain Eukaryota; kingdom Viridiplantae; phylum Streptophyta; class Magnoliopsida; order Malpighiales; family Rhizophoraceae; genus Carallia; species Carallia pectinifolia. The sequence continues at coordinate 980,992 of CM075446.1, read as the reverse complement.
GAGGAGAAGAGCATAAGGAAGGAACGCGAAGACGTCGGAAACGAGTTTTTCGATTCCTTTTCTTTCCCTTCTTTTTCTTTTGAACTTAATGATGTTGGATATTTGCTTAATTTTGGTTTTTAGCATGAGTAGCTAGAACCCTAAACTAGGGCGAAAGGGATGTAGCCTAGTTTAGGGTTGGATTATTTGATTTTGTGGATGTTTAGATGTTCTTTTGATTTTATTGCAATTACAGTTGAGAACTCGATTTGATTTATCTATTTTGTTCTTAAATATACTTTTGTGTCTGGCCATCATGAAAGTAGTCATAGGATTTGTGTTGAGATCGACAGATGAGACACAATCGTGCACTAAATAGATAAACATATGAACTTTGAGTCAGACATGAGATAAGTTTATATGATGTCATTATAAATTCTCTGTTCTTAATGAGTTTAATTTACTTTGTGTGAGTTCGAGAGAAGATCATAAATAGATTGAATACGGTTAGGGTTGCTTGACAAAGAACACTAACTAAAGAAGATGAATTGACATTCAAATCATTAATCCACAAAATTCATGTAATTCAGTCCATTGTAGGTGAAAACCCATAGCCCTAGTACCCTCCATCTTGTGTTTAATTCTAATTAATTTGCCTCTGATTCTCCATTAGTTAAATTCCTTAATTTTTAGTTTAATAATTCTGCTTCTTATTAAATTTCTCAAACATAAAACCTTCAGCTTAAATAACTTAATCATAATTAATTCTTTATTCCCTTGGGTTCGACACCTGGAGTATTCACCAGGATTTTATTACTACGATCGGCCATGTACGCTTGCAGGATTTTACCCGGTCAGAAAGAAAATAAATTTTTGATAAGTTGTTGGATAGGTTAGAAATGAGTGAGAAAGAACATGAATGGAAAGTATATTTTTTGTTTCAATATGTTGAAAATTGATGTTTATAAAAAAAAAATAATTATAGCCTTAAATAAAAACTAATATATGATTTGAGGATTTTTTTTTTATACTTGATCATAGTTTTATTATGCATAAGTGAAATGACTACATATAAATATTTTCAAGTTTATCAAAACAAATTGTTCTTCTGAGTAATATAGTTTTTTTTTTTTTTTTTAACTTTGCGACCAGGTCTTCTTGATTTTATTTTGTGACTGTTTTCACAATCACGTTAAATAACTGACAACAAGAAGTTCAGACGACCAATTTATAAATTAAAAAAAAAAAAAAAGAGATTTATTTTTGCTTGCAGGTAAGACAGTGCTGCTTGTAGAGCTCTTTGGTCGACTGCGCGATCATTTTATTTTTAAGTCTCTGTTGACTTCTTTTGCTCAGCTATTTAAGGCTAAACATGTCCCTACCGTGTCAGTTCGGATACACATAAATCCTTTGTACTGGGTGTGATAGCAGCAGCTGGTTGGACAGCAGAGAACTAGATTGTACTTAGCTTTCATTTTGTTTTTTTAGATCACTTCTCTTTCCTTTTGTTGAATGGTCACAAACGTGAGAACCCAAAATCTAATGGTCATGATTTCACCAACCGTGAGTTGAACCAGGCAAAGAACAGGTCATGCTTTTCATCCAAATCTGGTGGGAAGAGCTCCCCAAACGGCTATGCTTTTACCTTTTTGGGTGTTTGTTTTTACACTTCAAACTTGCTGTTACTGTTCAGTTTGCAATAGTAGGATGTTAGAGCATTTAATGAATTTTTTTAGTTTACTGTTGGGATAATTCTAAAAACCAATTGATTATAAAAGTATATTTAAACAATATTTTAAAACAAACATTAACTGATAATCTTTTTTTCAACAATTACACTTAACAGCATTAAATTAATTTGTTACTCATGCAAACGTGTCATTCCAACAATCCAACTTTGATACTTATATACTTGTTTCAAAGAGAGGACATTTTATGGTACCGTGGCTTATAAGGTGGGACCGTGAGAATGCATGCGCTAATGGGACAATGAATTTGTACCAACTAGAGCATATGTTATTTCTTTGTCAGTATATAAAGAAGCATACAAATGTGTACAATAACCATCAACGTGTAAGTTTTACTTACACTAGGTTAGACCTTTTACTATGACCAGGAATGTTTGTACCAATTTTTTTTTTTTTTTGGGAAAATAATCAAGGTCATGAAGATATATGAAAGTTAATTTTTAGAGGTCTGATTGCTATTTTCACAAGAGAAAGAGCATATAATAAACTGGGAAAAAAATATCTATTGTATTAAAATATAAATAATATGTCTTATTCAATGAATTTAACTAGAGACAAAAAAAATTCTCTATTGTAATAAATATATAAGATGTATTTTTATTTAATAAATTTTTATTTATAATATTTGAGATACATTTTCATGAGACTAATTTACATTAATTAAAGATAAAAAATTATTTATTATAATAAAATAAAATAAAATTAAAATATCTAAAATATCTATTTTATTATTTACACTATCAGAATTAATATTAATTCAACCAATCATTATAATTTTGCTTTTTTTTATCAATAACAATAAGAAGCAATAACAAAACTATTTTTGTAAAGTACACTACAAAAATGGCGGGCGCTTCACTGTTTTAACCACCAATTTTCCTATCCTTTTCTTTCAAAGCAGAGATTGCCAAACGTCTTTCTGATAGATTTTCTTTCTAACCAAAATCTTTCCACCCTCTCTCTTTAAACCAAACAGTAAATGCCAAGTTGCTGGTTTTTTTTTTTTTTTGGCCCTATGGTTTTTTTTTCTTTGAACAGCACCATTTCATTTATAAACAGAATTATTACATAGTTAGGGCCCAAAATCAGTACAACACATTAGAGGCCCACACAACATATCCTAATAGGCCCAATGGAAAGCACAGCGGACAGGGATACAAGTAGAGCAAACAAACCCAACAGAGACCCAAACACAAACGGCCCAACAGGGCTTAATCACCAGTTCCATAGCCCCCATATGGAACTGAGGAAACTGGCATCGGTGAAAACCCCGGTGTGAGCCCAGGCGCCAACCGGCAGCCGCTGCCATAAGGCTACACTAGAAGAAGAAACCCCACCCAAAGCCGCCACTGATTGCACTTAAAGCACTTGGAATCAAACAGGAAATCGAAACGGTCATTGTACCCAAGCTCACCCACGCAAGCCGTCAGACTGCCATCGTTGCTAGACCGCAAAAGAAAACCTCATACGCTACCTGTACAAGACCTGACCTAGAAAATAGAAACGGAAAATAGCAAAAATAGCCCTTCCCCACTCCACACCAACTGCAGACGAAGCTTGGGAAGGCAAGGGAGAAAATGACACCTACACACAAGCACCCAAGTAGAGCAGACCAAGAAAACCAGAAGAGGCAGATACTCCCTCCGCCAACCTCAAAACTGAAATGAAACCAAAAAGGAAAGAACAACCACGACAGGCCAACAAAGCTCCAATAGCGAGGCACAAACTCAGCACCCATTGTCGGCGCACGATAACGAAGCTACGACGCACGACAGCATAGTCTAGGACTCAAAAACTACTCCTCTAAGTTGCTGGTTTGACATGTTGCGACTCATCAACTAGCATCCAAATTTGTTTCTCCAAAAGCAAAAGTAGATGATTATGTACTAAGTTGCTAACGGAGGATTGATCTTGACCAAACACTACATGCCAAGTTGCCGCTGTCAATTCCCAACCTTTTTTTTAAAATTTTTTTTTTCTTTGTAATTCACACCCAACTACCATCATCACGATGCAACCACCGAAGAAGGAGGTGGCTTAGTAGTGATATGGTATGCCTCTTACCGCCTGAGTTCGGATCTTTTCACTCTTGCTCATTTTTAAATGAAAAAAAAAAATAATACGGAGATATAGTGTTAGGTTTTCAATTCGTTAACAATGTGGTTAAATGCATAGAAGACAGAGGATGAGTTGAGCTAAAATAAAGTGAGCGGAAGACCTTGCAAGTACTGAAAGAATTGAGAAAATAAAGAATTTCATATTAGTAGTGATAGAGTCTTCTAGCCTATAAGCGAACGAACTCAAGCTCGTTATCTAGAGATAATAAGTAGTTATCAATTTATTTATCTCCTTAATGTCTATAATTATTAGGAATGTTTATGGTTTCGTTAACTGAATTGAATCACCATAACTATTTCTGAACCGAAATTTTCGGTCATGCAACATTAAAAATTGTCCCGAACCGAAAATTCGGTTAACTAAAAAATTTGGTTCGGTTTCGGTTAACTAAATCTAATAACAAAAAAAATTTAAGATTATAATTTAAATGTAAAAAAAACATTTTTGATATATATTTTCTTTAAAATTACAACTATTATTATATATTTAAACTAAATATGTAATTATTCGAGATATAATAATATTTTATTCATATTTTTTTGTTAATAATCATTGTATTAGTAATATTTTTTCCTAGTATTTGAATATATATATATTTTCGGTTTTGGTTCGGTTAACTGAAATTTTAATTCACTTCGGTTTAAATTTTTCAGTTAACTAAAACTTTTTGTTTTCTTTTTGAACACCCTAGTAATCATATGTGCTACTTTTTTTTTTTTTTTATGTTGAGGAAAATCATGCTACCTTAAAGGATAAGTTAACAAGTGAAGGACTCGAAATTGGGATTAAGCACCATGGCTTTTAATGCACAAGAAGGCTGGGAAGTGGAAATAATATATTTGAAGGAAATCCATATAAAAAATGGACGATTTTGTATTCACATTTTCACAAAAGGATAATAACAGGATGGCTTGACTTATTGTGTGATAAAATCAATGGTTCTCCATGCACAGAAAAATAAGCCGACACAACTTAAATAAGAACATTTTTTTTTTTCAAATTGAAAACTTTGATGAGGAGAACAAATTTAGAACTTTCGGATTAAATGCATAGACACACCTTTATTATGTTCCAAAATTTAGAAATCTGTCTTGTTTTGATTAAGTATATAATGTTATATGATTGTAGAAATTAAAACTACACATTTGAATTTTTTTATTTTCAAAGAATAAAAAACCAAAAATAGTATATGATTGTAGAAACTAAAACTACACATTTGAATTGTTTTATTTTCAAAGAATAAAAATCCAATAATAGTTTTTAACAAAAACTTGAGCTTGAATCACTTTGGAGCCTTTATGTTAATTACAATAATCTTCATATTTGGGATGCAGATACCTATTGTGTTAACATATGAGTTATTATTAACTTTAGTGTTTAGCATATTATTCCACCGATCTTTTTTTTTTGTAAAAAATTTCTAATTTGACTCAAATTTTTTTATGAATATACATACTCATAATTTTATACTACATAATAAGTGAATTTCACTTAAAATAAAAAATAAAAAATTATATTTATATAATGTAAGATTAAGAATATGTTTTACTCAAAAAGAAAAAGTTTAAAATTAACAAATACTTTTTGTTAGATATTATTCCTCCGACAAAGGGTGACCAATGAGCGTGTTTAGCATGTCAATCGCCAGGACAGCTGGATCGTATAGTAATATATAGAAGTCTTAATACAAGTCATGCAATGCCTTAAAGAAGAAACCTACCGTATGATCAAAGTCATCCACCCGAACTAAGGAACAAGAACTGCTAAAATCAAAACTATTCAATCATTTATATATGTTAAAAAATATAATGTCTCATTTTAATAAGAAATAAGTTTATAATATAATTTATAATAACTTTAAATTTTTTTTTATTTTTATCTTAGATTTTTAATAACACTTGAAACTCATAATTATTATTTAACATGATATAAGAGTTTAGTTTATTTTTTTTATTTGTACTAATTAATTTAACATATTTATGTAGTCTAAGACTTATTAAAACAACATATTAAATAATATAATATTTTATATTAATAAAAAATAAATTTATAATATAATTTATAACTACTTTAAATTTATTCTTCTAACTGGAATTAAAGCACGTGAACATTAGTTGACAATATAAAATAGAAAAATGGATCAGCGATTATATTTATATATTATAATAATAAAATAAAAATATTTTAGGCCGGCCCAACCGTACGGATAGTCCAAGACATAATTTTTGGGGATCCGTTGATTCCTTTTTCTTTGCCCTTTTTTAGGAGGTGGCGGTTTGTAGGCCGCAGATAGTTTCCCAATTTGAGCTGTTGAGTGGGAAGTGGGAACTACACATGATTTCTTTCTTCTTTTTTTTTTTTTAAATATATATGATTTCCAAGACGTGATACCTTGGTGTCAGTAGTGTGACAAAAGACAGATCGATTTTGATTGCACAGAACTGCCAGAGCGACAGTCAAAAATAGGCACGTGCACCTCAACTTTTTTATATTGTTGGAAAATTCTAGATTGATTGTGCGAGTATCCGGCAACATGTGCACCCCGCTGTCTGTATCCAAGAACATTGGGTGCGTGAATTCACTTGCCCGCCTTTTGTCTTTGGCTAATATGCTGCCACGTTTATTGCTTTTTTATTAGAACTCGCAAGTTCGTCGGTGCCGGTGTCAAGCCGGCCCCAATCCTATTTTACTTATAATTTTTTTTTCACTTCCGTCAAAATGACCTTATAATAATAATAATAAAACGATATTAATTACTCCAACTCACTTTTTCTTTTTAAATTTATTATTTTATATATTTCTTCTATATTTATTTTCTTAACAACAGTTTTTAGTTGAATAGGTTGGAATCTATACTGTGAGTATTCATACTCAAATCACATGTTACTCAATATTTATATGGTAATTTATTATCCTGAGTGTATTGTTTTTTCTAACAAAAATTATGAATTTTTTAGTTTATGCAAAATTGTTCGACAACAATTAAAGGCAAAAAAATTGAGAAACGTTGGTCCAAAACTTGATAAGACATTTCACATTAGAGACCAGATAGGTACCCGTATGTTTATGTACACAAAAATATAATAATTATTTTTTGTACTATATTAATAAATTTTTTTATAAAAAATTAAAATTTAGATCTAAATAAGTGTTATTCTAAAATATAAAGTATAGATACTATATAAGATTAAAAAAAACTATTTTTTTCCTAATACAATATAAAAGATAATTATTATATTTACTTGTATATATGTGTGTGTGTGTGTGTGTGTGTGTGAGAATATTTATACCTATCTTTTTCCTATTCCAACCAAAATGTCTAACCTCTTCTCTCGCTTCCACGGCCAAAAGAAAAAAAAAAAAAGGAAAGGAAAAAATGGTTAAGAGAAAGAAAGACAAAAAGAGCATCATTACATGACTGTCTTTTAAATAATTATTTTATAACTGTAATATGCGACATAATAAGTAAATTATAGGACACGATAGAGAAAATTATATAATATGTCAAAAGAAATTATACAACACATGTAATCAGTCATTAAAAAAATCTTTTTAATCTCTGGTTATACATATCGTATAATTTTTTTGACATATTATATAATTTTTTTGACATATTATATAATTTTTTTCATTACATTATATGATTTTCTTATTGTATCGTATATGACAGCCACAAAACAATCATTTAAAAACAGTTAAAATGTTTTTTTCGAAAGAAAAAACATTATCATGATGGTCAAAAGAGTCTTGAGAGCACTAAAACAAAAAAAAAAAGAAAAGAAAAAGTTAACTCTTAAATTCCGTATGATTTAATTCTCATTTAAGGGGGATGGTTAGTTGTTTAATGGTTATTATAGTATAGCGTGCTATGATTTTTTTTTTTTTGTTTTTGAGAACAGTATAGCGTGCTATGATTGATAGTACTGTTTCACTCATTTTCAGCCGAGTAGGGCGATTAATCCATTGAGAATGAGACAATAATTGGCAATTGATGCATCTCTTTGTTAAAATGGGACCTAAAAAGAGTGAATGAAAATCAAAAGTGTAAATTCACTTGGAGGTCCCGGGACCATTCTTACTTATCCTAAGCATGAAAGGCTGAAGGCCGCTGGCCACCATTTTTTATTTTTTTCCACCACTCGCCACGTCTACGTGCGATTCACAAACAAATTAAATTGGGACAAAGAATAACATTAGATATATCTAATTAGATTCACCTGAGATCAATAATAATTTTCTGTAAAAATCCACATTTTATCTTCTTATTTTCTTTTAGAGTATTCATACAGAAAAAGCATATTCATTTCAATATGTTTGTTTTGACCAACAAAAAAAGAATGAACAAAAAAATCAAAGAAGGTCCAAATTGTAGATCTTTTGTTACTCATCTGCCACTTATCCGTTAAGGTTTTGCATTTTATTCAGCATTTGATTTCAACTAAAATTACACGAAACTAAAAAGTTTAGATTTGGTAACTATTTATGAACGATTTTAAGACATTTAATTAGTGATCAACAGAGACACAACAGGGGTTTAGGCTAATTTCATTTGGTTTAAGCTACCATCTTCCACCGCAGAAGGAAAAAAAAAAAAAAAAAGAGTCTGTTGATTAAATTCGCAAGGAAAATTTTGGGTTGTAACTGAATTTAATTAACTAGGATTCAAACTCAAGAATATCGGCCTTGAAAGTGACTTCTTTAATAAGTTAAAGCTCATACCAAGCGATTAGGATTCGTCCACAAAGATGGACGCAGGTCTGCAGCCAATAAAACAAGAGTCCGCGGCCAACTAAATTCATAAATGACATGAGATACGCTTCAAAATCTATTAAAAACAATAAACTTGCTAATTAGAAATTCCCTTAAAAACAAGACATCTTTGATTACAATGGATACTTCTGTATTTTAGAGTTTTAGTGGGGATGATGATGATTAAAAAAAACAAAAACTTCTAATTTGTGTTTCAACTAGAGCTGGCATATTCTCCCTTTATTTTTTGTTTCTGTTTTTTGAGTACACATACAGAATATTGTCCAGCTCATTGGATGCTCAAAAGTCAAAACAGCTATTCATTGGCTATAACATACGCATTACACACTACATGTGAGGTATACAAAATATCATTAAGGAAAAAAGCACATTGTGGGAGGATAAGTTGTCGGATAAGTATCCGTAATACAATAATTATAATTTGCACAACAACATTAATAAATTGTGTAACGAGAAAAATAACAATTTTTTTCTTTTTTTATTACAAATTTTATCAATGTAGTTACAAAATATTTCAAATTTATTGTATTACAGACATTTCTCCGAATAATTTTCTTTAGACTTGTAATAGAACCTTGTCACTAATTTAGCGTACGTATAAACACAGGTAACAGATTTTGTTGACGACCCATAAGACTGTTTAGCAAGTCAAATGTCAACACATATGCATCGTATAGTAATCTGTAGATATCTTGATACGAGTCATATGATGCCTTGAAGAAGAAAACAAACCATATAGTCAACATCATCCACCCAAACCAATGTACAAGAACCAATAGAAGCAAAACTATTGCAAGAAGTCCAGATAGAAAACCAATTTTGGCCACAATCCCACTGCAATTTGAGTTCCGCACTTGAAGTTGAGCTTCTGCTAGCGACGTGATGACGTTTACAGCCGTGGCAATGACTGACGCAGACATAATGCTTTGATGGTTGTCAAATGCATTTGTTGCTTGGTATTTAACTTGAACGAAGGAACAAAAGATGGAGATGATGAAAAGTAGCTGTACTTGATTCAGAAATGGGATCCCTTCAAAGTCATTCCGAGAATGTCGACTTTGATCGCTTGTGCTATCATGAGGGGAACAAATTCTAGTTTTTGTTACTTAAATATTCTGTTATATGATTAATTGTAGAAACTAAAATTAACAATTCGATAATATCTTTTGATAACAAAAATATATTATGTTTAAACAGTCCATTTTCTTTTCTTTTTTTTTAATAAAAATGAAAAGTAATGGTGACATCACAATCTTGTTATAGAAGAATAAGCTGATGACACCGTATAATGCGTTAACCTTTTACACTAAAATTATAAAAGAGTCAACTTTATAGTATCCAACAACAATGACTAACATTTTTCAATTGTGCACAAGACCAAAAATAGTTTAATTATACTAAACATTTTGAAAAGAATTCAAACTCATAACAAACACTATGCTAAGAACCAACGAATTGTTTAGAAAAGACAAAAGCCAATTATCCATTTAAAGGTTATTTGATTGATTTAATTCCGGACTACTTTGGGGTTCTTACAACTATATAAACAAATTAAGTAACCTTTTTTCAGATGTTATACACAGAGTAACTTTGACTAATTTTTTTTTAATCCAAAAATTCAAAAATTCTTGTCGGTCAATTTGGGAACGAGTATGGGTGGGCATAGGCGGCGCTCAGGCTAGTCTGGTTAAGGTCCACGCCAGATGATATCGGGTCAAGTTAGTTCTGTATGGATGTCGGATCTAGATGTTAATTCCAAACTCGTCTTAAGAAATAATAATAATAATAATAATAGTAAAGCTTGATCTGAATCAAGTCAGCTCATCAATTATAAAAAAATTATTTTAATATTTTTTATAATATGTATAATACATAATTAAATAGTAAATATTTATGATAATGTATTATTTAGTTTTACAGATTTGAATAATATTCCTATCTTTATACATGTGAAACATAAAATTATCTTTCGGACAAAAAAAAAGCGTCAGATTATTTACATAAAGCTAGAAAAATGCGTTGATTGTATACGTAAATATATATAAATAATAAACTTTAAATATAATCGATTGACGGGCCTAAAATTTGGATCGCCAAACTCCATGGGTGGACCAATACCGAATCATTTTCGGCCATGCCGAGTCAAGTCACGCGCCGCTAAAGCCATTGCTTGACTTGAACAAACTATAAATAATATCTAATAAAAGAAATCTTAGGAAAACAGGAATTAAAAAAAAAAAAAAAAAAAAAACTTGAAATGGATAACAAAGTCTAGTGTGGCTGGATTCTTGCAACAGATCAGCAGGATGACTTTGTGGGGTAGGCAATTTGGTGTTGTAAGTAGTTGTTTCTTCGGTACTGGAGTTGTCAGTTTTTCGGCAGTGGGAATTTTGTTCCTTGTGGTTGTGGTAATCTGTTAATAGATACAGGCCTGGAAAATTGAGGCCAATCACAGTTTTTTGGGAATTTTTTTTTTCTTTGGAATACTGGATTTTCTTGAATCAGGTTACCCTATTGTTGCCGGTACAGATATGCTTCGAGATTCTGCTGTCCATTTTATAAAAAAAAAAAAAAAAAAGAAGTCGTATGGCGAAAATTAATCAAAATGACGGGTCAAGGAAGTTGTATTACTAACCCCTGAAAGCCATTACTCGCCGAATGCTGGCCAGGCATCTTCTTGTTACTTTCCTTAAGCCTCTCCTTCGAACACGTTCACTCTCTCTTTCTATCTCTCTTGGTTGGTCTCAGTGACCCAGTGGTTTCGTTTTCAGTTATTTATATGGTCGAGGAACGTGTTCCGTTGAAGTGACATCACCGACCTCCCATTTGACATCACTGGACCCATTGCCTCCGCCGGCCCTCCAGCTGGTTCCCCTGGTGGGCCACCGGAAGTGTATTAAAGGTATCAGCATGCGCGGCAAAAAGAAAAATGACTATTTGGAGTCAGTCAACCCAAAAAAAAACAAAAAGAAAAAAGGAAAAATGAGTATTTCGGACTCCTTCGACCTTTACACCGTAACGCAGCCTAATAACAGTGATGGTGACATTATAATGTACATGTTTTTCTACATAATAAAGGTCTCTAAAAAACTATAAGAAAATGTAAGGAAAAATTTTAGTGGACGAAAAGATCAGATGGATCTTCTAGCCCATTATAACAATATATCTATATATATATATATATATATATATTTCAATTGTTATTCCAATTAAAGTTTAAGGTTACAATAAGTAAGTTTAGAATTTAATTTTAAAAAATAATTTTTTATTAAATTTTTTAAAGGCAAAGAAAAAAAAGGATGTGCTAGCATCTCATATTAAGTTTCGATCCACGTAATGAGATTAAAAAAGTAAATAGTAATGATATATATCACGAAAATCGTATCATAAAACATTTAAAATTTATAATTATGAAGAGAATCATCAAATTTTTTCTTTTTTTTAGTTTAATAGTGTTAAAAAAAATTGATTATTCTTTCTTTCTATCTCTTTTGTTTGGTCTCCGGCCAATCTCCAAGTGAAGGTTTAAACCAGGTTCTTATATGGTCAATTACGAGATATATATGTATACATTTATTTATTTATTCTAGAGGGTTTAAGTATAGAGGGTTTAAGTCTAAATTAAGCCACTTTGGGAAGAGTGATGGTGACTTTCCCGCATGCAGGTCAAAATTTGGGTTAGAACAGGGACTCGGGCACATGACATGTTGGGCACATGATATGTAATCTAATGCGATTTGTCCAATGGGGGAATATTGATAGTCTGAACAAGCCGCTCGTTCTATCTTTTCCGGCTGTGATTTCACAGTTAGTTTTCTTAATTGTTAGCTTTTCGATTGGCTATTATCATTTTCGATTTCGTTCCGCTGTGGAAAATTTGGGATAAAGACAAACATTCGTCCACAAAGGTGCGTTACGTTATAAGGCATATTATATTATTATTTTATCAAAAAATTGTGGTGGACTAGTTTTAAAGTTTAAACACATTAGGGTTCAAACCGTCCACGCCATTGACCGTGACTGAGAGACAAGGTGGGGACCAGAGCAAATCAGTGTTCGGATACGCTGAAAGAAAAAGCCACCTTTTACTTGTGGAAAGCAAAGTCACACCACAACATTACTTCGGCAATGTGAGTCCAGTATTTGTTAAAAATTATTTTTGGATTTTTTTTCCTTGAGATAAAAAATCAAAATGTTTAGTTTTAGTTTCTACAATCATATAACATTATATATTTAATTAATCAAAACAAGACTGATTTCTAAATTTTGGAACATAATTAAGGTGGTGGTGGTGGAGTGTCAATGAATTGGATTTTTTTTTGTTAATTTTTATCTTTAGCGACATAATTTTAAAATTAGCCTCCTTTTTTCCTTAATGTTTCACCATATTTATATTATAAAGTGCATGACCTGGAGCAGTACTCACCTTCAGGGTTTGTGTACTATAGATTCATCAGTCTAAAGATCCCATTTTGGACTCCAGTGGGGTAATCACTTTTCAATGGCCTTGGACCCATTTTAGGGACATAATTACTTTAGTCATTATCAAGTGCAATTTTTCTTTATTCCTTTTTTTTTTCAGTGTTTATCGGATGCATTATCAACAAAACACTTGTCTATTTGTGTAGGTACACTAATTATGCTTTGTGGAGTTGTTGGGTGGTATCTTTGAAGTTGTCACAGGCAAAAGGTGTGAAAAAATGACCGGATATAATAACTTGAGCGAATTTATCTGAAAATTAACTTAGGAATCCAAACCTTTTAACCCAAATCCAAAAGTAATCTGAGTTAAAAAGTGACCCAAAAAATTTAAGTTAAATCAGATTAGATCTGGGTAATTTATTAGGTTAAGAAAAAGATAAAAGAATGAAAGATTTTTTTACTTTTTATATTTGACTTATCTCTCTCAAGTACCAATTAATACTTTATTCGGAGAATATAGATATATATATGTAACAAAGAAAGTTAAATTTAAACATTTAATTTATTATACGATTGAATTTTAGATTTAATTGAACTATTTTACTTTAGTAAAAAGTGACTTAAAAAAATAATGGCTCAATTTGAATTTGACTTGAATCCGACCTGAATTTGAAATTACTCAATCCGAATCCAAACCGAATATATCGTGATCAGAAAATAACCCAATAACAAAAAATTCAAATCATAAACGATTCAACCTAAATCCGACACAACCGGATTTTTTGACAGCTCTAGTTACAAGGCATTTTGTTCACCTGGTCGCAAGTGTTCCAACTAAGATCTGCCGTCTATTTTATTAATGTAACACAAAAACTGATTATTTATTCTTATAGAGTTTTATGGTCGCTCATGGATGCCATAATCATATATTTACGTGGTTGGATTTGTGCTATTAATGTGGTCCATGCTATAAAAAAATATTTTTTATATTTTTTTAATTCATTCTATCCATCCAGTGCACTGAAACTTTGGCTCACCTATGATTTTCCTATAATATTTTAATTATTTTTATGGGTGAAGGTGTACGGTCAAATGGAGGTAATCAAAAAAATATTAATAATATAATAATTTTAATTATTTTTATAATAAAATTAATAAAATATAATATAAAAAATAATCATATTAATTTTACTTACAAAAGAATCAACACTTTATAAAAATATTCCTCGTAGTTACGTTATTGTCACCTCTTCTTCTGTTCCTCTCTCTCTCTCTCTCGGCGCACATCTTTTTCGTTGTTATATTAAGGCTTAGGCGGAGACCCTTCGTCACGGGCAGATCAGCTGGGGATACGAACAGACAGAGAAAGCGAGAGTGCACGTGGGTGTTCGGAGACGCTGAAAGAGAGGAAAAAGATTAATTTTCTTGCTTCTTCTAATAGTTCTTGTTTTTTTTTTTTTGGGTTGGGGGGGGGGGGGGGGGGGCAGCTCGATTACGAAGCCGTAAGATAGCGGACAGAATGCATCAATAATCAGGTGGAGGATGAGACCCACATTAAAAAAGATATTAAATTAATTGAAAAGTTTTAAAATGGAAAGTTGAGAGTTAGGGTTGTGATGAAAATTTTGAAATTTGAAATTAAAAAGCTACAGCTGCGAGCAGAAGCAAAAAGTGATCCAATTGGGTTGGAGGTTAGAGGAAAAAGTTTTGAAAAAAAATCAAGAAGTGGAAAACTCCAATTGGCCTTGAGCACCGGCGATTGCTCCGGCGAGAAAATGTTCGTGAGAGGCAATGCTTCAGGACTCACAATGGCGGCTATTCACAACAGTGCAAACATGGCCTTCGCGAAAGCTTTCGTCGCCAAGGTATTCGAAGACTTGTCGTTGAGGGAATCAGCCTTTTGTTTGGTTGCTCAGAAAAGTGAAGGTTTTCAAAGGGTAAAATTGAGCAATTCTTAGCGAAGGCCCACTGCTTTTGAGCAGAAAAATACACACCATAAAGATGGATGACTGATTGACTGCGTTGGCTATACTTTTCCAGCATGCCCATCAAGGCCATCTGTATAATATCATTCTTTATTTCTTTCATCTCAAATATAAATTTCCTTTCTCTCTTAATTTTTTAGTGTTTGGGAAAAAATACAACAAAAATTGGTGATTTGACATTCATAGATTCCAGAGGGGTTGGTAAGCACTAGTGGCAGTTTGCATGCCAGATCTTTACTTCTACAGTTGGTTACATAAGAATTTTGTAAAGTTAGTCTACCAGAAAACGTTAAATTTCCTTACTTTTTGGGTGGGCTATTAATGGTTCTTCAACGGCTAAGAAAAAGGGTTGGTTCAATCTGGTGGAAAGGTTCTTCATAGCAGATACTATTAAACAAGATAACGTTCGTTATTTTTCTTGCTACAAATTGCAATAGTTCAGTTTTCTTTTTTTTTTCTGGGACAGTTTGTTGAAAAAATTTTATGTAATTCAATTGATGCAACAAATATCAGAACAAGAAAAGAAAAGGCATATTTTCCTTTTAGGAGGAGAGACGACGGCCAAATGCTGGATAGGAGAAAGAAGCCCAAAAATTAAAAAAATTGGTATCAGTTGGAAATGGTGGCTGAGGCAATTCAGTGGGAGCTTCGTGGGGAAAAGGCCATTCATGGGATGTATTGCATTTTCTCGTTCTCGCAGTCTGTAGTGGAAGACAAACATGATATTGGAGACCTTTACCTGGATGTTTTGCAGCCGTTCTCGTCTTCTCTATCTGCTGCTTCCACTCTTTTCTAATAATTAATTTGATTAGCTGTTAATCATTACTTATGTTAAAAAATTCTAAACATTTTAAATTTTTCTCAAAGGACAAAAAAATCTAAAAATAGTTTTTAACAGAAACTTGACGGCACTTTGCCGAATTAATCTTGGCGATGAGACATCTTCTCTCCGCAACATCCAAATTTTTTGGTGGGCCCCACCTGATCTGTGTGTAATTCAGTACTGTTTGGATTATCTGTTGGATGTTGCCAGTACTGATTGTTATTACTGATTGCTAATTATTGATTCTTATTTCCTGTTATTGAATGCTGATAAAACTAATGAAGTATTTGATTAATTTTATATTTACTATTACTGTTGAATAATGAAATATTTAATTTAAAATTTTAATTTATATAGATATATTATATTAAAAATTTTATTTTTATATTTAGAATAATATTTTATAAATAACATTGAGAATTTTTTCACTTAAATTTGTAATTTTTTAAAAAGTATTAATTATTACTAGTTGGTAAAAAATATATTGTTGAGATTTTTTTATTACTATAAATATTAAAGAAAATTGGACTGAAAAAATATTATTTAAGAATAATTAAAAAAGAAAATATTGTATTTATACAAATATTAATAAAATAGATTAATATTTTTAATTCATATGGCAAGTGAAAAAAATAATAATAGAATTATATAAATATTCTTTAAAGGTAATTTAGTTTTATAAATTATTATTAATATTAAAAAGTAAAAAGTAATTCAAAAAATAGTTAAAAGGAGTTTTGAATTGTTTTTCAATCAGTTGAAGAGCCACAAAGAAAAATAAATAGAATCAAATGACAATATCAAAAAATTTATCAGATGCTTACTTATCTATTTTTTAAAAATAAAATATAAGAAACTTACCCAAACACCCTCTCAAGGCTTCCTCTTCGGGTTTGTTGTTGAGCAGTGGCGTGTTTGACTTTAACTTTATAATGTCCCTCGGGGACATAGGAATAAATTGGAACTTTAACTATATAATATGCGAGAAACCTTTTAGTTTTACAATAATAATTTTAAAATAATAACAAATTTTATAAAAAAAATATATAAACTGTTAAATATTATTAAATAATATTATATTTTTATTTGAATATATATATATATATATATATATATATATATATATATATATATATATATATATATATAGTATTACTCATATAATAATAGAAAAAATTTTGATTGCTTCACTTAAATACTTTCAAAGAAATGATAAAGCGATATAGACTGTTAGATAATTAAATTTATTATAAAAATAAATAAATTATTAAATATCATTAAATGAAACTGTATTACTTTTTGTTGTTATCTATTTAAAGCTATACGGTAAAACTTATAGTAATATATATAATATATATAATTGCAAAGGAGAGAAAGTTTCTTCTTTAGTCTAGAAAGTTTTTTCAGTTTAGGTGACATACTTCCTACTTTTTCAAATTTTTGATATTTTAATTATTTTTATAAATTTAATTAAAATATATTATTATAATAAACTCACTATGAGAAATATATGCCCTTATTTAAGTATCGTTGTCAAATTGAATACTTTGAATTGAATTCTTGTTTAATTATATTATGAATATGTATATAATTTTTATAAGAGTATTAAATTCAATTATTAATTTTTAATAAAACCCCTATCAAATATATTTTGATAGTCTTTTATCCCATATATAGTATTTATATTTATTTTAATCTTTACCTTAAATTAATCTTATCTCTTTGCCCTCTCACCCTCCTAAAACCTCTCCACTAGATACGTTATAAATATTTCTTTGTGCAATGTTTTATTGCATTAGATAGGTTTCAGATTGATCTGCGGTGAATGAATACCAGTTAAGCCAACTCCAGATGCCTTTATCATCAATATTGGCAATTGTATACAGGTAACATTGATGAATTTGTATTAGCTTAGCCGTTTTGTATAGAATAAATGAGCAAAGTAGGATTCCAATTGCTACCCATGCCGTGTTCGCATATGCAGGTTTGGAGCAATGACAAGTATTGGAGTTCAGAGCATGGATATTCTGTTTCATGATGGTGAGTCGCCTCTAATCCAATAGTTTTGTTGATTCCAAGTACAAATATCTACAAATCTTTGGATCTTGCACTGATGGGAAATCAGAGGATTTAATGGTTCCGGTTAAAACTTCTCTAGCTTCACTAAGTACCATGTTTATGGCCGTAGTTTATTTTTCTTGCTGCTGGACTATTTTTTTTTTTTTTTTTGTTCATGCTGATTTTAGTTAAAAGTTTGGGTCCTTGCAATTCGGCTATTAATTTAATTTTGATCAACTGTGATCTATTTTTGTAGATCTTAATTTAGGAGCATAGTGTTTTTTTTTTTAATATGATTTCTATGTTCTGAAGTTTGTTGATTTCTAATCTTTGTATCTATCTATATATAAATGTATGAGTAACTTTAATTCGTTTAATTTGTAGTATATAGATAGAGAAAGTATTCTGTTTTTTTTTTTTTTTTGCTTTTTCTAAGTGGACCTGTAATACATATATATGATAATATTATAGCTATTTTTCAACGAAGGATGAGATGAAGACTTTTGGCCGGACGATTAAATGTCGTTATATAAAAATAAGAAAAACTAAGCGAACCAGAAATGTGTACGCAAATCAAGACAGGAAGGGTGAGTCCATGGATTAAAAAAATACTAATAGATTTAAGCATAATCTGTCAGGACTCTTCAACCAGTAGTGACTGTCACGTGTCATCTTAAAACTTAGTGCACTGTCATTAGAAATTTTTTGATGACCCTCAATTTCTTAAATATAACATTGTATGCCCCGACGCATCAACTTTAAGTTTTTTGACCAACAACAAATATGATACTTCATTAAACAGAAAGCATTGGAATAGTCTGAGCCCAAAAACACATTACATAACTAAAGCCCAAGCAGTCCAAACCAACTCCAAGGCCCAATGGGAGAAACCACCAGATTGAATTGCAGCACAGCCACATGAACATTCAAGCCCGGAGCCTCGACAAAGACTGGCCCACAGGCCAAAAGGCACAAAGGCCCAAAGCAGCTCCACAGCCACCTCCCCTCACCGAAGAGGCATTGGCACCGGCAACAACTGGTGAGAGCACTGCCACACGGTGATCACATGCCGAATGGCTACTGAAAGCAACATTCATGTGCCACCCAGCTCTATCGCAAATCCCATGAGAAGATCATAGAACTAGATGGCAAAACCACAGCAAGACTGCAACCCACATCCAATGCTCGATTCCAAAGCGCTAAAAGGAAACTGGAGCCGTCGATTCACTAGCTGTACACAACCTAGTTGTATAAGGCCCAGCCCGTCGCCCACAAAAGAAGCCCCCCCCCCCCCCCAACCACCCCACCCACCAAAGAGGCTAGCAAGGGCAGCGGGGGAGCCAAGCTGCAGAAAGCAGGAACCACCAAACAAGGAGAACACCTAAAACCGAACACCACCAGGAGAGCAAAGCCCTACCTCTGTTGATGAGCCGAGATCGCAACCAAACAAACAACACCCAAAAACCCACAGACCAAAACAACCTACCCCTAAGAACACAACCAAAGCCCCACTATCAACCAATACCCACCGAAAACAAACGAGAAAAGCCCACAAAAGGGGCACAAACAGCCAGATCGACGAACGGCCGACAGACCAACCAAGAATCGCTCTCAGTGCAAGTTAGCAAACGTGCACACGATAGTAGTCCCGAAACACATACTACCTCACCAACTTAAGTTCAAGCACACCTTTAAAACAAATATAATGTAATGGTTAAAAGGATAAAGATTGGAGATAGTTAATGAGCCTTACAACTATAGCAATACATTTAATTTAAAATTTAGAATTATGCAAAAATGTCCTTTTTAATTGATGATTGTGTGCTTTTTTATCCTACAATACTTTACTACTAGCTGGATTAAATACACATAATTTGTTTCATTGCAAAAACCTGCAATTATTATGGGGATGTATTAAAATTGCTGTTAATTATGAGATTACAAAAGGATAATTGAAGCCCAAGCAAGTGACAATTAAACATTAATAGGGCGTTTTTATTTTTACTTTTGTGACATAAAGTAGAAAAACATAAGAAAAAAAAACCAAAAAAACAAAAGCAAAGGTTGATATGCATGACCAAAGAAAGAGAAATACTAAGTAGGATTTTTAAGTAAAATTAAAGTTATATGAATTATTAGATGATTTATTTTATAAAAATAAATAAATAAATTATTAGATATCGTCAAATAAATTATATTTTTATTTTAATTTCACTTAAACAATATCAACTAATGGTGCTTATAAAGAAACATGATTTATTTTTTTTATAAAAGAAATTGGATTAATGACCAATAAACAAGTAAAGAAAAAGGGTTTTGGTTGTGTGGCTGTATTCTTGTAACAGAGTGCCCCGTTGTGGTAGGAACTGATCTGCATTGGGGTTCTGCTTTGTATATGTGTGAGCGCGCTCGAGCTCTTAAGGTATTCTAATTCTGTTTTGGATGCCATAAATAAGATCATTAACTGCTGTCCATTAAAAAAAAAAATTGTATGGTGAAAATTAATAAGAATGGAGGATAAAGGGACTTATATGACTAACCTTTGAAAGAAATTAGTTGCCAAATGCTGGCGATGCATCTTCTTGTTACTTTCTTTAAGCCTCTCCGGACATGTTCACTCTACTAGCAATCAATAGCTTCTATGTTTGGAGGGTTTGAACTAGAATCTTATATGGTCAAGGTATGAGTTATGAGGCATTTTATGTATCGCAGAACATTCTGGAACCTTAGTTTTCAAGTGTCTACCTCCATATGTAGAAAAGTCTTTGTTAAGGGCCCGTTTCATATGGATTAAATTTCTTGTTTTCTGTTTATTTTTCACAAAAAAAAAAAACAGAAAATATGTTTGGTATCGTTTTTTTTTTTTTTTTTGTTGAAAAGCTGAAAACATTTTTCAAAGAGAAAATCAAATTGAGAAAACAATAAAAAAATAATTTCTCAATTTGTTTTTCACTTTCTTTTCTATGGTTTCTCTCACAAAATTTTCTCTCTCTATCTACCCTCTTCACCATATCTCTACTCATTCTTCCTCTATCTCTCTCTATTATATCTCTCTCTACTCTTTCTCTCTTTACCCTCTCTCTCTCCTTTTTTATCTCTTCCATTCTCTTTACTCATTCTCTCTCTATCATCTCTTTCTCTCCTTTTTCTCTCTACCATTCTCTCTACTCATTTTCTCTTTACTCTCTCTCTCATTTTCTCTCTCTACCATTCTCTCTCCTCACTCTCGCTCTACCCACTCTCTCTCTCCTTTTTCTCCCTCAACTATTCCCTATACTCATTCTCTCTCTACTCTCTCTCATTTTTTCCTCTTTTCATTCCTTCTCTACTCACACTCTCTCTTTTTTCTCGCTCTACCATTGTCTCTACTCATTCTCTCTCTACCCACACTCTCTCACATTTTTCTCGCTCTACCATTCTCTCTCCACCCTCTCTTTCTTTTTCTCTCTACCATTCTCTCCACTCATTCTCTCTCTACCCACACTCTCTTTCTTTTTTCTTGCTTTATCAGTGTCTCTACTCATTCTCTCTCTACTCTCTCTTTCTCATTTTTCTCTCTCTACCATTCTCTCCACTTATTCTTCTCTACCCTCTCTCTCTTTTCTCTCTCTACCTCTCTCTCTACTCACAATCTCTCTCCGTTTTCTCGCTTTACTAGTCTCTCTACTCCTTCTCTCTCTGTCCTCTCGCTCTCATTTTTCTCTCTGTATCATTCTCTCTACTCATTCTTTCTCTACCATCCATGTCTCTCCTTTCTCTCTCAACTGTTCTCTCTACTCATTCTCTTTCTACCCTCTTTCTCTCTCTTTTTTCTCTTTCTACTATTTTCTCTACTTATTCTCTCTGTATCCTCTCTCTCTCCCTTTTTCTCTCTCTATTCATACTCTTTTTACTATTTCTCTCACTATTCTTTTTTTATCTACTTTTTTATTCTTACAAAAAAAACAAAAGTTGACAGTAATAAATATAAAAATTCAATAAATAGTAAAAATAAAAAAATAAAAAATTATAATAAAAAATTAACAGTGTCTCCAAACAAATTCTAAAAAAGCCTTTGTATCTCAAAACATTCAGGAAACCAACACCTTATCTTTTTTTTTTTTTTTCCTACTTAAAGTGAGCAACCTTCAAGTTATATTGGAGGATTTCTGAGATAAGCCTGAGGGACCAACGCCTTATATCAATTCTGAAACTTTTCTCAATTTTATGTAAAAAAGTAGTTGTCGGAGTGACTTGCTCTATTTTCTAAACCTTTTTGACAATGACATCCTTTTAAGGCTTTGGTATGTGCTGCCCTTATTTGATAGAGAAAAAGTTAATAGTTAAACGTTTTTGTCAAATAATCCAGTTATATTATAATACTCATATTCAGTTATATTTTTTATCAGCAGCTAATGAAAATATCAATTATCAAATTAATCTTGAAAAAGACATGCGAAATTGAGGAGATATATTGTCCACTGTGCAAGATTGTAGGCCATATGGTGAGCGATAAACATTAAAAATATTTGTTTTGTGAGCGGTTATAAGCATTAAAATATTTTTTTTTTCAACTTTGTAGATATTGGAAGAATATAATAAAACAATATTTAATTGATTGAAACTTTGTGTAGGCATTATTTTAGCCGCATAAAAAGAAAGTTATCTTAAGCACGCTCACTTTTTTATGGTTTTTTTTTTGTTGTATAAAAAATTATTTACACAATAAAGTTAATAATATTTTTTAAGTACAATAATATATATAATAAAAATTGTAATATTTTTTTATAAATTATAGTTTATTTTCAATACATATTCAATAAATTTTATTTATTAATAAATAAGTAAGATATGTTTTTCTAAAATTAGTTCAGATTAATTAAAAGTAAAAATATTATCTATTATAAATAAAATAGAAATAGAATATCCAAAACAGTCATTTTATTAATTAATAAGCAACAGTGAGTATTGATTTAATTAAATGTTATGATTTTATTTTATTTATTAGTAACAATAATAAATAACAGTAATCAGTAATCAACAATAACAATCAGTAATTAACAACAGTAACAGTAATAATGAACAGCAAAACTTAATACCCCTAAATTTTTTCGATTTCATAATTTAGCCGCATGATCTTGTTGTAGAGTAGGTGGGCTTGTTTTTTTTTTTTTATTAGTTAAAAAAGTGAATTACATATATGTTACTCATTGTATTTATGAATTAAAGTTAAAGTTACTCGTTAGTGTTTTTATTTAACCTTTTTTATATGGAGGATCTACTACTAAAACACTATTGAAATTGAGTGAGTTTCTCTCAAGCATGACCACTGTTACCGAGTTTGAATTTTGATATTATGCTCACGCTTAAATTTCCTGTTATTCGAAAGAGTACCAGCATAAGGATTCGAATCCAAGTTAATGTTAAGAATCGCACATCAAGTTACTATCAAATTACTACCTTCAATAGTAAATACACTTGTTAACAACGCACTAAAAACAAAAAGATGATCTTGTGACTGCATATGGTATGGTTTAAAAAAAGGGCTCAGACAAGTATCAGATTTTTATTACAAGATGTGGTACCAAATTAATAAAATATTATTTTTTATAAAATTAATATTAAAATTTAAATGAATATTATTTTAAAATATATAGTGTAAATACTATATAAAATTTATTTTAAAAAAATTTTCTTCAAATTTCTTTTTTCTAAAACAATTTAAAAAATAATATTATATTAATGTAAAATGTAAATATTATATAAAATTTACTATTTTTTCTAAGACAGTATAAAAATAATATTGTATTCATATACCTCTCGGTATATACACCAGGTATACACCTAAGATTTCCGTGAAAAAAGAAAAACAAGTAAACGAGACCTCTACAGATATCCATGAGCCAATTAAAACTATTCCCCTTTCATGTCCACCAATTAAAAAACTCCTAGTTTTTATTTTTCATACAAGCAGACATGGCATTAATTACACAAACACCATATTTTGAACTAAACCTCCTAGAGTAACCACTGTATCTAGAACATGACTAACTTTATTACAATTTCTTTTCAACCCTTTTTATCCCTTCAAATGGACTCCCTAATCTTTCCATAAGATCATTTCGACCCCAAAAAATTGCCGCACAAGGTCGTCTCCAATGTTTTTTTGGTAGTTTTGAAGAAAAAATATGTAAAAGAAAATGGAATAAAACATGTGTAAATGTAAAAGAGAAAAAAAGGGTTGAAATGGATTGTAAAAATAGTTAAAGTATTTCAGGATGACCAAGCAAGCTCGAAATTTTTTGGGGTCGTCTCCAAAAATATGGTGTTTGGGAAAGGGCTCCATTACATGGATTGTAACTAGCTAGTAGTAAAGTATTTCAGGATGACCAAGCAGTGGATCACCAATTAAAAAAGAGGTCATCATGTTGACTTATCAATGGATTGGGAACATACTTTATCAAGAAAGAACTTGTCCACTCAAATTACATGGCAGCGACAATCGGTTACACCTATAAATTTGACCCACACGGTTGGATATACCATAGAGACGTCCTCTTGCTCCCGTGTCTGCGGAGCCTCTTCCACACCATTCGTCGCCGGTGCCGCCGTCCCGCACTCGCTATCTGGATTCTCAATTCATCCTCGAATCCGATCGATCGATCAGCAAGATTTACAGATTGTAAGCGCGTTCTAAGCTTCTCTTCTCCTTTTTCCCCTTTTCTTTTTCTTCAAGCTCTCTTTCTTTCATAATATCAACTTTGGTTTTTAGTCATTAATTCTTTATTTTCTTGAAGGTAATAAACGTCCGACCTTTTCTTCAATACTACTACAACAAAACTCTTTCTTTATCTTCTATACGAGCGTTTTGGCCCATTGTTGGTTAAAACTCTTTCTTTTGTTTTTCTTCAAAACTCTTTCATTGTTGCTTAAAGCCTCTAAACCCGCAGGTGAAGTAGAGACAAACAGAGACAGGAATTTGTACGTGTCCAGAGATGCTTAAAAGAAAAAGAACGAGAAGATGCCTTGTCAGCAGCACCAGCATTCGGCAGCTGATGGCTTTCGGTGGTTTGTTTCCCTTAGGCATTCCTTTTTTCCTTTTTTTGAGAAGGCCTTCCCTTTTTCTGCCTTCTTTTTCGGATTTAACGAGTTCAGGCCACAGCAGCTACACGAAATTTTCATTGCACAACACCCCCTTCTAGCCCTCTTCTTCCTCCCTCTATCTTTTCCAAATGTTTTAACAGATGAGCATTCGTCCAAACCTCTCGCTTGCAATTCGTGTTTTACAAAGTGTTTGGATGCGAAATTAGGAGAGGAGGAAAGTGGGAGAAAGAAAAATAATGGAAAGAAAAATTAGAAGAAAATTTTTTATCATTTTTTGTATTTTGGAAAAGGTGTGTCAAAATATTAATTTTACTTTTTAATAAAGATACTCTATGCACTGGTGAAGCCACACTGCCTCCACTAAAAAACCAAAAAAGATATATTTTTGGTATGATTTACTTAGAATTTATATAGTTATTCTCACTAGAATTTGTGTGTTTTATATTTTTGTCCTCACTTTTTTAAATCTTTTTTATTTGATATCTCCACTTCCTTATCTTTTACTCTCACTGAATATATATATATATATATATATATATATGATTAATAGAGTAATTTAGTAAAAACAGTAAAAAAAACCATTTTTTTTTCAATTCTAAGAAGATTAGATTTGATGAGCATGGTTAAATAATGGAAATAAAAAATTTTCCGTTTGGCTGCTCTTTAGCGGCCAAGAACCTTTCAGTGGACTATAAGTATTATTTTTTTTTTCGGTTCATGACTATAAAAATTTCATTTATCTTCTTGACCTTGATTATTTTCCAAAAGAAAAAAAAGTGGAACAAACATTCCTTTTTTGAGCAAAGGTAAACTTTCATTAAATTATAGGCGATAGTTACAGGCCTGGGAAAAGCAAGCCCAAAAGCCCCAGCCCATTCTTACACTGGGCAGTCCAACACTTACTGGATATCCAAGAGCCCATAGAGTGACCCACCCTACAACGGGCCCACAGACCCAACCCAATCCAATTCAAATGTCTCTAATTAAATCCATTGTTGTTGTTCGTGAACTTTATAGAATTGTGATGTAGATGCTTGCATTAGTTGTCAAAAGATTATAATGTAATCAGACTATGCTAACCTGCAAAGGAAATTCTGAAGATAAATGGTGTCTAAAGGCTCTGTGCTTTGCTATTTTCTCTAACTTGGACACTTTTGGCCTGATATCTCCTTTATTTTTCTTTTTTTTTTTCTGCTAATTATATGTTAATGCTTCATTTTTGCATGTTTTGAAATTTAAACAGCTTGTCTCTTATGCCTTGAGGTCGATGAATTTGGTTGTGAATCAAGTTGGCTTCACTAGCAAAGTCTCCTCCAACAATGTTAAGCATTGATGCTCCTAGAATTTGTTTCAGGAGCCTCAAATTGTTAAAACCTCCAATGTGCACCATATATTTGATTTCCCCAAACTTCGAGCTAAATCATTTCCTTGTTTGTTGCAAAAAGTTGACTCCATGGGAACCTTCACCTGTGCCATATACTCTGACCCATGATGCCAATGGCGACTTCTTGAAGAAAAGTGGTAGCATATTTGAACCCTCAGATCTCATGGCGAGGCTGAAGCACCAGTAAAAGATTGTGAAGAGCTTGCAAACACAATAAATAAGCCAGTGGTGCAGTTTCACTTCCTTAAATGGCCAATGTGGCTTCTGAGCCCCCCTCTTCTTCTCGCCACAGGAATGGTACCTAACTTGTGGCTTCCACTGTCATTTATATTCCTTGGCCCCAGTATATTAGAAGCCTGCTTTCCCTGATAGGACTGGATTGCATCTTTAATCTTGATGCTACCCTTTTTGTTCTTCTTCTTTTTTTTTTTTTGGTCTAGACCGTCCAGTATCTAACTCATTAAACTGACTAATCTGGACCGATTCGGGTAGAACTCCAAAGGGCGGAAAAAGTCTCCCAACAGGCATTTAACGCGGTTATATTTTCAAGACTCGAAACCGAAACTTCTGGTTAAGCGAACTCAGATCCTTGTCATCTAAGCCAGCGTCTTCTCATGGTTGATTCTTGTTCCCGAACAAAAGACATAGCACTATCTTGCAATAGCAGGCCTACGTCAATCGCCTTTTATTTCATTGCCAGTTCTATTGGGCCCCTGTCTTCTGCTTCGGTCTCTACAATTTCTGAAGAGGTATTGACTTGGTATTCAGCTGATGAGTGTTGCTTGGTTTGCTGGGTTCACTGCTCGAACTCACAGGCAACTGTCCACTGATTCTGCTGAGAATTAGTACTTTTCATTGTTGCCAAACGCTACACAGATATGTAGTCTTTGGTTAATGAGCTGCGCATATGATCAACAACATGTAGATTTCAACTTTGTATATGGTTAAATTACCTTGCTAAACTATGCAGTTCTTTTTTTCATGTAGTAAGAGGACCTGTAATGTTATCATGCAAGATGAGGAAGAAATGTTGTGAAATTTTGGGGCTTTCACCTACAGTAATTTAATGTGTTCTGCAAATTCTAGTTTTCAACTTTCGTCTATAAATAAATAAGCTCCATTTATTTACTAACATTGGCAGGCGCCTGTTTTATGAATTAAGGTTTTTTGTTTAAGACTTTGCTGGGACTGATATATTCTTTTTGATGTTGGCCAACAAGCAGTTTGCAACTGTGTATTGAATTCAGGAAAGAAGTATTAGACTTTTTTATTGAATAGATGGATTATAGTTTTTATTTTATTAAGTTTCATATGTTCTTAGCTGTAGAAGATCAAAGAAACATCCACAAGATTGATGTTTGATTCTCACTGTTGGGATGCCATTTATTGTTGTTCCTTTTTTTACTTTCATTGATGATCTATTCCTTGATGTTGTAGTATTGATCCAATACACATTGATGATCATCCTTTTCTAACAAACAACGTGGGGAGAAATTGTTTTCGAATAAATCAGTGTGTCAAGGTCAGCCTGCATGATTCTTGGTATATCTAAATCGTACCTTTTAGTGTAAATGTGCAGTATTAATGACAGATATGCTGGGAAAAAATTAATTGTTATTAATTATACTTACCAAGAAACCATACAAAAAAGTAATAATAATAATAGATGTATGTAAAATCTTTGATTGTCAAAGAGAAACTGTACTGGTGTGGTGCCGTAGTTGTATCAAACCTCTGTTTGCAATTAATGATCCAACTTTAGTTTCTCTTGGTTGTTTCTGATATTTCTCTTCTGTTTCACAATTTAAACATTCCTTAATGTTTAGGCACAGTTTTTGCCTCCAACCAGCCCACCTTCTAGGAGCTTGCAGGCTACATAGTTGTTTTATTATGCTGATTGGAACATGCATGTTACTTTGGGGGTTGTGTGTG
Source organism: Carallia pectinifolia (assembly GCA_037832335.1). Lineage (NCBI taxonomy): Eukaryota > Viridiplantae > Streptophyta > Magnoliopsida > Malpighiales > Rhizophoraceae > Carallia > Carallia pectinifolia. The sequence continues at coordinate 952,690 of CM075446.1, read as the reverse complement.
TGTTACAGTTTGTCTTGATTACATTCTTGTTTTGTTGATAGAAATCTGGTTTTGGTGTGGGTAAACACAATGCCAGCAGCTCTTTTCTGACTAGAATTAGATGGGGACATGCTGCCCCAAATTCGTCACGCGGGCCACTCTAATTTAAGTATTGATTTTGTGGACATTGGTACTTACCATTTCATTTTTATTTTCAATGTGAGACTTGCTCCGCAGATGAAGAAATCTCTGATGGAAGATTGTTGTGCTTTGCAAGGTCTTGTTGTGCCAGCTTTGGCTATGCCAGCATCTTTCAAAAAATGAAAAATATCAGCCTGAATCACTTTGGAGCCTTTATGGTAATTACAACAATCTCCATATTTGGGACGCAGATATCTGTTGTGTTAACAGATGAGTTATTAATAATTTTAGTGTTTTGATGTTCCAAGATATTCAAAGTTAAAAGTATTTGTCATGTGAGTTCAACTGTCCGTCTGTTTGGAATTGTATTAGCTACTGCTCTACTATTTATGCCAAATTATACAATAATTTAGACTTTTCTTTTTAGTCAGTTTGGAAGTCTTTAGGCGTTGTTTACTTGTGGAAGAATTGTTTCCATTTCTATTTCTACTTTTCCCTCATTATTTCAATTTTCAGTTTCCGCAGAGAGCTTGGAAATTGTGTTAAATTTTGCATGGGAGATAAGTAGGGTGATCTTAGTGTTATTTCTTGGTGACTTGAGGTAACGGAATCAAGTCATAGAACATTATACTTTTTCCTGAATAGTTTCTTAGAATATTTATGAAGAAAAACAAATCCTTCATAATATAAATGTCTTGCATCAATTTTTGTATAAGTAAACCATCGACGGGGGTCCAAATTGTCGTTATACATTTTCCACGCATACTATTGCTGCCAACTATCTTTCAATGTCTGTCAATTTAATCAGCATTCAATTTCAATTCAAATTATTTGAAACTAAAATGTTTAGAAGGATTAAGTATCTAATTGTCAAAATTAATCAAGATGGTGAATTAGAGATCACCAGACACCTGACATGATTTTAAGCTAATTTCATTTAGTTTTAAACTACCATCGTTTGGAAGGGGGGAAAATTATGGCCGTTGAGGATTTGTAAGAAATTTTTTTTTTCTTTCTTGGGTCCTAAGTAAGAAAATTTTTAGATAGTTAAATCCGATTGAGAAAGGAACTTGAAATCAACTTTAAATAACTCTAGCAAATATGAGATAAAACTAATATAAAGCTACTAGGACTTGTCAACAAAGACGAATAGCATTGAACTCATCTTATAAATAACGAAGGCAATGATAATGAAAACATTAAAACTAGACTTATTTGATTACAATGGACACTTTGTTTTGTAGTCTGAATGTTTTATTGGAGATGATGGTGAGAAAGCAACATTTGACGTAGTTTATCGTCTCATTCATCTTTGAATCCTGAAAACAGCTATACGTTGCATTACAAAATGAATTATATGCTAAACGTGAGGAATACAAAGTATTTACTTTTGTTTTTTTTTTTTGGTAAAAAATATTTACTGATTTATTATGGTATATCCATAGGAAATGGATTTTGTTCCCCCAGCAAACGACGACTCATAAGACTGGCCAATGTCTCAAATGCCTTGGCAACAACTTCATACAGCAATCTGTGGAGCTCTTGAAACGTGTCATATGATATCTTCGAGAAGAAAGTGAACCATATGATTAACATCATCCACCCAATCCAATGTACAAGAACCATTAGAAGCAAAACTATTGCAAGAAGTCCAAATAGTAAACCAATTCTGCCCACAATGCCACGGTAATTTGAGTTTCGAGCCCAGAGTGGAGAGCTTCTGCCAGCAATGCCATAACGATTACAGTCATAGCAATGACAGACGCATACATAATGCCTGGGCGGATGTCAAATGCATTTGCTTGTTGCTATCTAACTTAAATGAATGCACTGAAGATAGCAATGAAAGAAACCAGTATTTTATTCGAAAATAAGATCCCATCAATGTCATCTTCAAGATGTCGACTTCGATCACTTGTGCTGTAGTGGGGCAAACCCAAAAAAAAATAAAATTCCAATTAACTGCGTTGGGTTCCAACATTTAACTTGTTCCAATAATAAACAATCTAGTTGTGGTTAATTATGCTTGCAGAATTTAACTTTTGACGTTTTATTTTCTATTTTCTTCTCCAAAAAAAAAAAAAAGAAAGCCAAATAGTTTTTGAACAAAAACATCTTATGTTATATTAAGCTAACATTTTTAAAAAAAGATTATTTTTCTTCTCTTTCACAAAATAGTAACTAAAAGAAGATTCATTAATGCACAAGAAAGCCATATTGCTTGATTTGATCAAACTAGAAGTGAATAGTACCTAAAAAAAAGCTCAAGAAAACCGAAGCAAAAGAAAAAAAAAAAAAAAAAGAAGAAAAATAACAAGTCTTTGTTAATCGTTTGCTTAAGAGTCCTGGTAGTGTGGCTGGATTCTTGCAACAGATCAGCAGGTGACTTGTGGGCTAGGCAATTCGGTCTTGTAGTTAGTTGTCTTTTGGGTACTAGAGTTGTCACTCTTTCAGCAGTAGGAATTTTGTTCCTTGTGGTTGTGGTAATCTGTCAATATATACAGGCCTAGAAAATTGAGGCCAATCACAGTTTTTTGTTTTGTCTTTTTTTTTTTTTTTTTTTTGGAATACTAGGTTTTCCTTGAATGTTAACCCTATTGTTGCGGGTAATGATCTCCTTTGAGGTTCTGCTATGTATATGTAAGTTTTTGGGGTATCCTAATTCTGTTTTGGATGCCATGAATAAGATTATTAACTTAAAAAAAACAAAGGATTATTAACGGCTGTCCCAAAAAAAAAAAAGTATGGCAAAAAATAATCAAAATAATGGACAAAGGTACTTGTAAAACTAACCGTTTAAAGCCATTATTCGCCAAATGCTGGGGAGGCATCTTCAAGCTCCTTTTCTTCAGCCTCTCCGAACACGTTCACTCTCTCTTTCTATCTCTCTTGGTTGGTCTCCGGCAATTCTCCGAGTGACTGGTGGCTTTGTCTTTAGGTTTGCAGAGTTACAGGTTCTCATATGGTTAAGGTAAGCCTTGTAAATCTGGCCATTTTGTATGAATTCACTGACCTGGATCTGGCCTTTGACTCACTCCATTAGTGAAGTCAAAATACATCACCTTCCACTTCATTTTTCCAGTGAGAATTAACTGCGTACATCCGAAATGCCTCACTAAATATGTTCAACTAATCTTGCTCATTTAAGTAACCAAAACTAGAATTTGTTCCCCTCATGACAGGACAAGTGATCAAAGGCGACATTTCCAGAGTGACTTTAATGGGATCCTATTTCTGAAACAAGTGCAACTAGTTTCAGTCATCTCCATCTTCTGTACCTTCGTTCAAGTAACATACCAACAAGCAAATGCATTTGACAACCACCCAGGCATTATGTCTGCGTCCGTCATTTCCGTGGCTGTAAACGTGCTTGCATTGTTGGTAGAAGCTCAATTTCGAGCTAAAAACTCAAATTATAGTGGGATCATGGCCAAAATTAGTGTCGCATCTGGACTTCTTGTGATAGTTTTGCTTCTATTGGTTCTTGTACCTTGGTTTGGGTGGATGATGTTGATCATATGGTTCACTCTCTTCTTGAAGACATCATTTGACACGTTTCAAGAGCTCTACATATTGCTATGTGAAGCGGCTGTCAAGGCATTTGAGACGCTGGCCAGGCTTATGGGTCATCGTTTGCTGGGGGAACAAAATCCATTTCCTGGGGATATACCATAATAAATTAGTAAATAATTTATATTCCTCACGTTTAGCATGTAATGCCCTTTGCGACGTAAAGAATAGCAGTTTTCAGCATTCACAGATGAATGAGACAATATACCATGTAAATGTAATCAAAAAAAGATACTAAAAAAAAAAAACAGCATGAGAATATTTGAGGAACAGTCCAAACCCCCATTAAAATGTTGCTTTCTCACCATTATCATCTCCATTAAAACATTTAGAATGCAAAGCACAGTGCCCACTGTAATCAAAGAAGTCTTGTTTTACAGTTTTCATAGCCACTGTCTGTGTTAATTATAAGATGAGTTCATTGTAATTTAACTTTGTTGACAAATCCTAGTAGCTTTGTTTTAGCTTTATCTCAGTATTCCAGGAGCTAATTAGAGTTGATCTCAAGTTCATTTCTCAGTCGGATCTAACTAACAAAAAAATATTCTTACAAATTCTTCACTAGGCCTTTTATTATTATTATTTTTTTCTCTACCGGAAGATGGTAGCTTAAAACCAAATGAAATTAGCCTAAACCTCTGCTGGGTGCCTTCACCATCTTAATCAATGTTGGTGAATAGGTACTTAATCCTTCTAAACATTTCATTTTCAATGTAATATGAATTGAAATCAAATGCTGATTAAATAGAAAGGCTTTCATGGATAGTTGGCAGCAATAGAATATGCCTAGAAAAAGAATAATGACAATTCGGACCTCCTTCCATGTTTTCCTTTACAAAAATTAGTGTAATATTTATATTATAATGGATATGTTTTTCTTCATAAATATTCTAAAAAACATGTAAGGAAAAAGTAAAATGTTCCATGACTCGATTATGTTACCACCAAGTCCTCCCTGTGAAAAAACACTAAGAATTGCCCTTCCTATCTACTGCACAAAATTTAACACAATTTCCAAGATTTCTGTGGAAACTGAAAAAGAAAAGCTTAAATTATTGAATTATTTGGCATAACCCGTGGAGCAGTAGCCAATGTTGTCCCAAACAGACAAGACAATCTAAGTCATATGACAAATACCTTTAGCTTTGAATATCTTGAAACGTCAAAATACTAAAATTAATAATAACTCATCTGTTAACACAACAGGTTTCTGCAAACCAAATATGGAGATTGTTGTAATTACCATAAAGGCAGAGTGATTCAAGCTGACATTGCGCATTTTTCGAAGATGCAGGAATACCCCAAGGTGGCACAACAAGTCCTTGCAAAAATAAATACTTAAATTAGAGTGGCTGGCATGATGAATTTGGGGCTGCATGTCCCCATCTAATTCCAGTCAGAAAAGAGCTGCTGGCATGGTGTTGATCCACCCCAAAACCAGGTTTTCCATCAGCAAAACAAGAATTTTATCAAGTCAAACCGTAACACACAAAACCCCCAACGTAACGTGCATGTTCCAATCAGCATGAAAAAACAACGATGCAGCCTGCAAGCTCCTAGAATGTGGGCTGGTCGGAGGCAAAAACTGTGACTAAACATTAAGGAGAGTGACTATCGTTTAAATTGTGAGAAAGAGGAGAAATATCAGAAAGAACCAAGAGAAACTAAAGTTGGATTCAACTTTGTGCCACAAACAAGGGAACAATCAGCTCGAAGCTTGGGGAAGTAAAGTATATGGTTCACATTTAAGGTCTTTAGCAATTTGAGGCTCCTGAGATGAATTTTGGGAGAATCAATACGTAAAATTGTTGAAGGAGAGTTTGCCAATGAAGCCATCGCTTGATTCACAATTATATTCACCCAGCTCCAGGCATAAGACACGAGCTTTTTATATTTCAAAACATGCAAAAATGAAGCACAAACATCTAATTAACAGAAAAAATGAAAAATGAAAAGATAAAGGAGATATTGGGCCTAAATTCTTCAAGCTAGAGAAGATAGCAAACCATAAAGCCTTAGACATCATTTGTCTTCAGCATTTCCTTTGCAGGTTATCACAGCCTGACTACACTATAACCTTTTGACCACTAATACAAGCATCTATATCACAAGTTCACAACTCAATAAAATTCACACGTAACAACAATGGATTCCAAGACAGGAAAATTTTAGAAAATGGCTACAAATGGAAGAACATCGGGCCAAATGAATGCAAGGAATTAACTCTTCGCGCTTTGGATTCAAGAACAAAAGCGCATTTCACTTAAACGATACAGACATCAATTTTTGAACCCAAAACAGAAACATAAAAAAAAAATCACCAACATTAACGAACTAATTGTATCATCAAATTGAAGAAAACCCAAGTTACAAGATCAACATACGGTAGATTAACGCAGAAGATTGAGCAAAAAACATGCATATATAATCATCCAATTCATATTACACAAACTTCATAATGCATCCTTAGCAGGTAAATAGCGCAAACTGTGATTACAAACAATGCAATATTGAACCCATTAAATAAAAAACGGAAAAGGGAGTTGAAAAACTCACTCTTTATGAAGATTTCATTGCTAGGCTACGCGTCTCGCCTGCCCGAAGCACGAACCGGGAATTTTCTGCGCACTTTTCTTTGCTCTTTATCCGATGGACAACGAGAGCCCAACGGAGGAGAAATTAGAATACAACGAAAAATTGCGTCGGCCAGAAGCCAATTATTGTGATCAGAAATGATTAAAAAAAAATCTGTTTTTTATTTAATTGGATTTGGGCTTACATGGGCTTATGTTTTTCTGTCATATGGGCTTTGTTGCCTGAATGAGTTGCTCGTGATTTGTATTTAGACTAACTCCCGTGTAAATGGACTCACACGAATGACCTGGTGGACAATTGAATCACTGGCTTAACATGTAATTCTGTTCGATTTCACAATTTAACCGCATGATCTAGTTTTGGAGTAGATGGACTTGTTTTTTTTTATCGGTAAAACAAATGTGAATCACATGTATTTTGATAGCTGTACTTATGAATTGATATTAGAGTTATCCATTGACGTTTTTATTCAATGTCTTCTATAAAGAAGACTCATTATCAGAGGACTGTTGAATTTAAGCGAATTTCTCCCGAAACTGATTGCTATTAACAAGTTTGAAATTTAACACTATATTCACACTTAAGTTCTTTTTTATTCAAAAGAGCAAATTTAAGAACAGTACATCAAATCACCACAAATCTAGCACTTTCGATGATAGATGGACTAGTTATCAACAAACGGATGGTCAAGGTGACAAGTTATATAACATACTTACAGCTAAAAAAAAAGAAAAAAAATTTAAAAGAAAATTTTATTAATATGAGATTTTATATTTTTATTTATTTTTGTGAGCTTATAGTAGTATTTACCTACCTGTGCTTCAATTATCCTTTGTGGTCTCCTAATTAACTACAATTTTAAATATCCCCCCATACAGATTGTAGGTTTTTGGAGTAAAGCAAATCATATGTTTGCAATCAGCTGATATTAAAGTATTTCAGGATGAACAAGTAGAAGATCATCAACTAAAAAAGAGGTTATCATGTTGACATATTAATGGATTGGGAATTAGTTAATCAAGAAAGACTGGATTTTCAATTAGATTTATTCTTTTACATAATTTAATTAGGTTATTTTTATTTTCTTCCATTGCTCGGTTTCTGCTGTGATAAAATTCAGAGTCGGTATCTAAGTATCACAAGATGAAGGACCACCGATTTTTTTTTCCTTGGAAAACATAAGGACAACCAGCACAATTAAACAGTCAATTATATTGTGTAATGATTTTATCATACCCTCAAAAATCAAAATATAAGGGGACGTCGACGTATTTGCCAAAGGGACGGGACGTTAACGTATCTTATTCACGAAGGGAAGACGAGAACAATCCAATGTATCTGGATGGTCAAGGTGACACAAGGTTTTTAAGAATCGAACTGATCAATAAATTAAAAAAATTAGAGGTTTAAGATTCAATCAACTCAACCAGTTTAACAGTAGTCGAACCGATAAAATCGATATTTAATATTAAATATATAAAAATTAAATATCTATTACATTACATATAAAATATTTATATGCTAAATGTCATATTTATAAGATATAAGCATTATATATATAAAGCAACGACGCTCAAATAAGAGGTTGGAGGTTCAAATCCTACATTTTATTAATTTCTCTCTCTTCTATATATGTGAGTTATGTTCCTCCTCAAAGACAAAAAAAAATTTATTATTTATGTATATTTATATATATAATCAAGCATTTTTCTAGTTTTATCTAAACAATTTGATGTTTCATGTGTATAAATATGTGACTATTATTTAAATTCGTAAAACTAAAGAATACATTATCATAGATATTTATTATTTAATCCTTTATTATGCAAATTATACACAAAATTTAAAAATAATTTCAATAATTGATGGGTTGACTTGATCAGCTCAAGGTTTATTATTATTATTATTATTATTATTAGGATCCAGTTTGATGTTAAGAGTTTGAAAAAAAAAAAAAAAAAAAGAGTTTGGAATTAAGATCTAGATCCGAGATCCATCTAGGACTAACTTGATCCGATGACATGCGACGTAGACTGTAGCCAGACTAGCCTGGACTCCGGCTATGCCGCCCATACTTATTCACAACCCGGCTGACAATAATTTTTGCATTTCTGGATTGGAAAAAAAAGGAAAAGAATTCTTGCCTTTGAATAGTCAAAGTTACTTTGTATATAAAAACTTATAAGAATGCCAAAATAGTCCGACATTCAATTAATCAAATAGTCTTTAAATGAATTTCAATAATAATTAATAATTAACTTATTAACTATTAATGAAGAAGAAAAAAAATAAGTTTAAAATTACAATAAATTGTGCACAATACTCTAAAAAGGCAAAACTTCTAAATCTCACCAAGCGGAAGAGTTGAAGCTGGTCGTACCTCTGCCAGTCCCCTAACGTCAAAGCTTCAGTACCCCTCAGACTAGCCTGAGGGATATTAAATGGATAATTGGCTTTTGTTCTTTTTAAAGAGCGTAGCAAAGTTTTTTTTTTTTTTTTTTGAAATATCATCCTGTTTTATAAAATTATAGATTCAAAATTTTGTTAACATGTTTTATAGGACTCTGTATAATTATAATATTATACAAGAGAGATTAATAATTTTTATTAGATACTTTAAAATTTATTCGTTTATAAATTTAGTATAGACATTTAACATACTATGCTATGCAATTAATATAATTTTTTTATGAAAAGATTGTAAATTATCATTCTCATTTTTTTTTATTTAAAAAAGAAAAAGAAAATGGGGTGTTTAAACATAGTATATTTTTGTTATCAAAAATTATTTTTGGCTTTTTTTTTTATAGAAGAAGTTCAAATTGTGAATTTTAGTTTCTACAATTAATCATATAATACAATAGTTAAGTAACCAAAACTAGACTTTGTTCCCCTTATTACAGCACAGTGATCAAAGCCGACATTCCCAAAATGACTTTGATAGGATCCCATTTCAGAATCAAGTACAGCTACTTTTCCGCCATCACCATCTTCTATTCCTTCATTTAAGTAAAATACCAGCAAGCAAATGCATTTGACAACCACCTCGGTATTATGTTTGCGTCCATCATTGCCACAACTGTAATCATTATCGCATTGCTAACAGAAGCTCAACTTCGAGCTTAGAACTCAAATTACAGTGGGATCGTGGCCAAAATTAGTGTTGCATCTGGACTTCTTGTGATAGTTTTGCTTATGGTAGTTCTTGTATCTTGATTTGGGTGGACGATATTAGTCATATGGTTCACTTTCTTTTCCAAGGCATCATATGACTCGTATCAAGTCTTCTACAGATTGCTATACGATCCAGCTATACTAGCATTTGACTTGCTAAGCACGCCTATGGGTCGTCGTTTTCAATAGAAACAAAATTTATTGCCTGTGTTTATCTGCTGAATTAATAATATTCTGTATTAATTCCTCATGTGTTGTATGTAATGTGTATGTTGTGGCTAACGAATAGCTGTTTTGAGCAGTTTAGGATCCGGACATGTATTCATAAACAGAAACAAAAAAGAAAAGGAGAATATTTCAGGACCAGTCGAAATAACCATTAAAATGTTTTTTTTTTTTTTTTTGGTCATCATCGTCCCCATTAAAACATCTAAATTATAAAACTGTCCGGTGTAATCAAAGATGTATGTCTTTCTTTATTGTTTTTATAGTCATTGATAAAATGAGTTCATTGCGGTTCATCTTTGTTGAGACAAACACATGGCAGCTTGATATGTTTGAGCTTTAACTCAATATTAGTAGAGTCATCTTAAGCTTTAGAGTCCCCCCCTTTTTTTTTTCAAACAGTTAAGCTTTAGAGTCCAAATCCCGGTCGAATAGTCGAATTTAATTGACAAAAAAATTTCCTTGCAAATTTAATCAACTGACTCTTTTTTTCCCTGATCAGTTGGATGATGGTACGCAGCTGAAAACAAGCCTAAACCCATGTTGGGTCCTGCGATCACTAATTCAGCCTCTTAGTCAACAATCAGCACTGATAGTTAGTTACCTAATATCCTTGTAGATTTAGTTCCGTGTAATGTGAATTGAAATCTAATGCTGAATAAATTCAAAAACCTTCATATGGATAAGTGGACCTTCTTTGAGTTTTTCCTTCAGAGAATTTTTCTTTTAAACAAAAATATTAAAGTGGATATGCTTTTTCTTTTTTTTTAAAAAAAATTATTAGGAAGTTTATTAGACCAAATATATTATTTTTATATACACTAAAAGAGAATAAGAAGGTAAAATGTGAATCTTTCCAGTATATTATTATTGGTTTTAGGTGAACTTTCCTATTACTGTGTAATCCAATTTCCATTGAATAACTCTATTTATTCTGAATTGATATTATGAATTGTACCGAATATATTAAAAAGAAAAATTAATAGATTAAATTAAAAAATAATGTATTTAATAATTTTATCTAATTTTTAATTTTATCTCTTTTTTATAAATATATTTAAAATATCTAATTATAATCTTTAATCGAGATGAATTTTATTACTCCTTTTCGATTAATCGGTATGAAAAAGGAATCTCGGATCCCCTTAAGAGAGGAGTCTCTTATCCAAGACCGAGTAATCAGAAAGTTCCTTCAAATTATGTCATATCTCTAAAATTTTTTATTTTGTTTTTGCACTTAGTTTTCCTCCCTTCGTTCCACAAGCTAGACAGCCGTCCTAAACCAGTCACAGGCTCGTTCACTTTATTTCGTTCCTTCCTTCCTTCCAGAAGGATTTGAATAATAGTTATTTTCTTTACTTGTTCATTGGTCATCAACCCAATTCCGGCCCGAATTTTCCACAGTACAACAAACACAAGGTTAATTTCACTTAAGATCTTACCTAATGATTCCCTTTCTTCGTTCATGCTTTTCAACTTTTGTTTTTGTTTTTTTCTTATATTTTTCTACTTTATGTCACAAAAGTAAAATAAAGACGCCCTATTAATGTTTAATTCTCGTTTGCTTGGGCTTCAATTATCCTTTTGTAATCGCATAATTAACAGCAATTTTAATGCATCGCCATAATAATTTCAGGTTTTTGCAATGAAACAAATTATGTGTATTTAATCCAGCTAGCAGTAAAGTATTGTAGGATAAAAAGCACAGAGTCATCAATTAAAAGAAGTCATTTTTGCATAATAGTGGACTGGGGTTTAGTTAAGAGACACTGAATTTTAGTTTAAATGTATAGTTGTAAGGCTCATTAATTATCACTTTATTCTTATAACTATTACATTATATGTGGTGCAGAGGTGTGCTTGAACTTAAGTCGGTGGAGTCTGCGCCGCAATGTTATTATATTTAGAGCACTGTTACGTAAAAAATGTGTCTGAATTACTGATCGAATATAATCAGTCGAATTCAATATGCAACCGATCGAATTGTATATACAATTAAATATAAGAAGTAATTTTATTTTTATAATTAATTGCACATATAATTCAATTCGTTATACATTAAATTTATCTAATTACATTCGGACAGTAATTCAAACCCTCTTTTTTCAGAAATATAGTTTTTTCCTTATATTTAAGAAGGGAAAAGAGAAATTGAGTAAAAAAAAAAAAATTGTCCCTTTAGTATGACACGTGGAACTTTATTAGTAGTTAAAAAGAGTGTGCCAGATTCAGTGCCAGATTAATTTGCTTCTAATTCAGTTCGTCACTGTAAGCCCAGGCTGCCACGTCACATTGTGTGTGTCTTGGTAGTTTTTCTCACGCCGCAGAATGCCTCCCATTTAGAAAATCTAATCATCTGGAAATCCACCTTTTTTTTCTTGAGCTTTATCATAGGGTTTTATAGCCGAGTGACTGTGGGACCGGGCTTATAACATTATAAATTAGATCATATAGATCAAAAAGTTTGACAGATTGTGAGCGTTTTCTAATCTTGTCTTCTGCCTCTCTCTTTCTTTCATAATATAAATCTTTTGTTTTTAGTTTTAATTCTTTATTTTTACAACAAAACTCTTTCTTTATCTTGGATACGAGCGTTTTGGCCCATTGTTACTTAAAACTCTTTCATTGTGGCTTAAAGCCTCTAAACCTGCAGGTGAAACCATGGATGACTGAGAGAGACAAACAGAGATAGGAATTTGTACGTGTCCAGAGAGGCCTAAAGAAAAGGAACGAGAAGATGCCTTATCAGCAGCACCAGCATTCCACAGCTGACGGCGTTCAGCGGTTAGTTTCCCTTCGGCTTTCCTTTTTTCCTGGTTAAACCCTTTAGCCTTCTTTTTCGGGTTCATCGAGTTCGGGCCACAGCAGCTACACGAAACTTTTATTAAACAAGACCCACTTCTAGCCCTCTTCTTCCTCCCTCTATCTTTTTCCGAATTTTTTAACAGATGAACATTCGTCCAAATCTCTCCCTTCCAATTCGTGTTTTACAAAGTGTTTGGATGAGAAATTAGGAGAGGAAGAAAGTGGGAGAAAGGAAAATAATGGAGAGAAAAATTAGAAGTAAAGAAATTTTTTTATCATTTTTTGTATTTTGGAAAAGGTGAATCATAATATTAATTTTACTTTTTAATAAAGATACTATATGCACTGGTGAAGCCACACTGTCCTCACTAAAAAACTAAAAAAAAATATGATTTTGGTATGATTTACGTACAATTTATACCATTATTCTCACTGAAATTTATATTTTATATTTTTATCCCCACTTTCTTAATTCTTTTTTATTTGCATCTCCACTTCCTTATCCTTTGCCCTCATTGGATATGATTCCTAACTCATTAAATGTTTATAATATGATCAATAGAGTAATTTAGTAAAAACAGTAAAAAAAAACCAACAATTTTTTTTTTCCAGTTTTAAGAAGATTATATTTGATGAGCATGGCTAAAAAATGGAAATCAAAAAATTTCCGTTTAGCTGCTCTTTAGTGGCCAAGAACCTTTCAGTGGACTATAAGTATTATTATTATAATAAATAAATATAATCAATACATTTTTTTCTATTTTCTTGTAAATGATTTGACATTGTTACATGTTTAAATATGTCATTATTACTTAAAATTGTGAAAGTACACAATACATTCTCATCAAATATATTATTTAATTTAATTATATTTAATGTAAATTATAAAAAAATTTAAAAAACTTTTATATACATATGTTTTTTTTGTCAAAAAAGAAGGCTTGTGTGCTGGTGCTTCTTTTCTTCAGTTCAACTATTTGTTGTCTCTACGATGCTTGGATAATGTTTGTAGCCACTTTGGGGGACTTTGGGGGTATATCTTCATGTATGATTGTTTTTTTTCATGCACCCCTACTTTCATAAAGGGGCCCCTCATATGTATCTTCTTGGGGGTGCAGATCTATCTTTTTGGAACTATATAGGAATAAAACGTATTTTTGGCTGATAAAAAAAATCTAACAAAAAACTGTGGAGATTGAATTTTAGTGTTTTAAATTTATCTTTTTTTTTTTTGGGAGATATGGTGCAATTTTATTTAATGAGTCTATAATTATATTATAGTGTTGAAGGAGTGACAAATCCCATAAATCACCTGCTTGTAATTATATTTAATAAGTAAACTAGTTTCACATAAAAATTTTCCTACGAAAAGTTCGAAAACTAAGTAATCAGACTGTTGACTGATGGAGATCAGTTACGACTTTGTTTCCAAAACGATAAATGTTTCCAGAAGGGAAAGTCTGAGAGGGCCCTATCCGACATTCCTACTGCGTTTCGGGGAAAGTACTTTTAATTTGTAAGGTGTGTCAAGTTTTTGTCAAAAACTATTTTTGAATTTTTTTCTTTGAAAAAAAAAATAAAATGTTCAGTTTTAGTTTCTAAAATCATGTAACACTATATGTTAAATTGATCAAAATTAACAAGACTAATTTCTAAATGTTGGAACATTATTAAGGCGTGTCCGTGCATTTATCCCGAAAGTTCTTAATTCGTCCCCCTCCTGACAGCTCAAGCGGTCACCACCAACACCATGATTGGAAATTTTCAACAAGAAAGGAAAGAAAAAAGAAAATTTTAAAATTTTTTTTTATTTATTTTTTATCAATTTAAATAACTACTTTTTACTTTTTTTCTTACAAATTACTATTTATTTTCTTTCTCATAACTTTCTAATTATTACTTTTTATCAATTATAATATCATTATTACTGTATTATTTTTTATTTTTTTCTTTTTCATTCATTTTCTAACCAAAATCTTACTATCCAATCAGCCCCAACATCTCCAAGATGATCTTGATGGAATCCTATCTTTGAATAGCGTAATAGTTTCCTTCATTGCAATCTTCTGTATCTTGATTCAAGTAAAATTCCGACAAGCAAAAGCCTCCCCCTTTGACACACACCAAGGCATTATGGCTGCGTCAGTCATCACTACGACTGTATATGTTATGTCATTGGTAGCAGAAGCTCACCTTCGAGCTCGAAACTCGAATTACAGTGTAGTCGTGGGCAAAATTAGAGTTGTATTTGGAGCGCTTGTGATAGTTTTACTTTTAATGGTTCTTGAACCTTGGTTTGGGTGGATGATGTTCGTCATATGGCTTGGTTTCTTCTTCAAGGCAGCACATGACTCCTGTCAAGAGGTCTTCGGACTGCTATACAATGGGGCAGTCCTGGCATTTGATATGCTAAATACACTTATGGGTCATCGTCTGTGGGAGGAACAAAATCTATTGCCTGTATAAATACATCCGTTGAATTAATAATATTATGTATTCCCTCTTCTTGCTCAAAAAAAAAGAAAAAAAAATCTTTATTCCTAACATGTAGTATGTAATGTGTTTGTTCTATTCCTCACACTTTTGATTTTTAGCTGTAAAATGACTCATTCACCATTTTAGGTCGCATTTTTACAAAGTGATGCATCAATTGTCAATTATTGTTGTCTCATTCTTAATGGATTAATCGCCTTTGCTCGTATGAAAATCGAGTGAAAAGATACAATACTATAATAACCATTATAGAAATTGTTAGGGGACGTCGTCCGGGGGAGAAAGGAAAAGAGAGAAGGGAGAGAGGAGAGACAGTAGGACCTGCAGTGGGTCCTATCAAATTTTTTAATTTTTTTTTTTTAAAATAGTTTGTGTATATAAGGGACAAAATTAGCGTGTAAAAAAATAATAATAGAAAATCTTTAAAGTCATGTGTAATGCATATCACGTATATAATGAACAAAATTGATGTACAACAGGTTTAAAGTTAACATGCAACAAACATAGACGAGAAAAAAGGAAATTACCCTGCTGCCCCCATCCACCAACCCCATCGTCATAGTCACAAAACTGTAACCATTATCAACCAATTAACCGTGCGTTAAGTATATTTTAAAAAGCTAATATCCTATATCGGAAATGAGAGCTTTGTTAAAGTTGTTTAGGAGATAACTTATATCTTATACCATATAAAAGAGAAAACTAAAGAAAGCCTCACACGAGTCAAAGACCCAAGCCCAAGCCCAAGCTTAACATGAGATGCTTGAGTTTTTTGAGACCTTCCTGATTACAAGATCAAACTAACTGTTTTTAACTGTTGGAAAACTAAATGTCACAGTAATTAATACCAACTTTTGCCTATTATTCATCTTTAGTAGACATTATACCATGAACAATATAAAAAAAAACCAAGTAACTTCTTCCAAATGTAGAGAATTCTACTAGGTCATATGAAACTTTTCATATTTGGTCTGAGTTTTAACAAGTTAGGATCCGACACCGCACACTTACTAATAAATTCTGTTTGTTTGAGAACAAATGATAGTAAAGAGACTTAAATAAACACAAAGAAAATACTGAACCACTCACTAAATTATTCATAATTCATATTTTAAAAATAGGCAAATATGTGAATTTTGCTCACCATCTTTAATTTTTTTTAGAATTTCGTTCACAACGTTTTAATATTTTAAATTCTACCCTCTACGTTTCTGCCGTTAATCATTTTCGCCCTTCTCTGTTAGTTGACCATTATATTTAATATTTAGCAATCCAATTATCATCACATCGTCTAATTTAAATGATATATTGACATCTAATAAAATGATGACCTGTTATATCTCATCCTTTTTTGATTGGTCATGTTCAGGCATTTGCTTATTCTTATGTATACATATAATAGACTCTTTATTTTTATTTTTATTTTTACTTTTAACTTTATAAAATCATAAAAAATATTTTCTTTTAATTTTTTGAAAGTCACAATATTTGAAAATTTTTTTTAAAAAAAATTATTTGATATCATATTATCACTTTATATTAATATGTTATTTAAATTAGACGACGTGATGATAATTGAAATGTTAAATATTAAATTTAACGACAAACTAACGAAAGAAAGAGAAAATGATTAACGACAGAAACGTTGAGGATAAAATTTAAAATATAAGAATATTGTGGGTGAAATTTTTCAAAAACTTAAAAATGATGGATAAAATTCATATATTTATCTTAAAAATACGATAATGATCCAAGTCTTTTTTTTTTATTTTTTTTTATTTTTTTTAGAAGATCTAAGTCAAATATTGCAGAGATGTCAGATTTCCACCGAACTTTCCAGTCATTTTATTAGCGTATCATGCCACATCTCTAAAGTGACCGCTCAACCTTTATTTCAGATTTCCACCCCACTTTCTAGTCATTTTATTGGGCGTATGTCAGTCACATTCTAAGGTTTCCTTTCAACGTTTGTGTTTTTTTTCAGGCCTTGATGGTTGCGGTCGTTTATTTGTCTGATTTGTGCACTCGCTTGTTTATTTAATTTTCTTTTTTTTTTAATTTTAATGAGTTTTTAGCACTTCGCCACTTGGGCTTCAATTATTCTTTTGTGATATCATAACAATAACAGCAATTTTATAAATCTCCAGAATAATTGCAGGTTTTTGCAACGAAACAAGTTATGTGTTTGTGATCCAGCTAACAGCAAAGTATTTCAGGATGATTGAGCAGACAATCATCAACTAAAAGAGATCATATTCACATATTAGTTAATCGGGATTTACTTGGGCGCCTAGAAGTAAACCCGCAACCCGCATTATGCAGGTTTAATATTTTATTCTAAATAATTTTAATTAAATTTTTTGTGAGTAAAATTAATTATAACAAGTTTATGATGCTAATCTTAATTAAATTATGCTTCATCGTCAATGAGTATCATGTTATCACTGATTAAACTATTCTTATTCCTTTTGTTGGCAACTTTCCATAAACAAATGACTCGAGCTTTGACATTTACATTCTTCTCAAAAATTTTGAGATTCTTAATTAACAGACATTCTGTAATCTGCACAGAAAAAAGAATAATGATCACTTGAATCAATCTTCAATGATATATTCTCTAAGTAAGAAAAACTATAGCACGAGAGAATTTTACCTTAACTTTTAGTACATATTTGATGATTTAATTGAACGAAGCTCACTAATAATGTTGGAATGAGGAATACAATGTAATGCGAGTGATAATAAAAGATTAATTTAGTAAAATGAAAAATCTAAGACTAATTTATATTGTAACGGATAGTAATAGTTCTTGGTATTATCACACTCATAAACAATAATAATGGTTCTTTTGTACAATAATGGTTCTCCCTTTTTTACCAAGACATCATGCTATGACAAAAAAAACAATGAAAATAATGCCATTCGGTCTACAGTTTTTTCTTTTTTTTATATGCTATTTTTTTTTTCCTATGGTTCTTCTAATTTTCACCAGACTAGGTTCTTTTAATTTAGTTGTTCGTTATAATTGATCATTTTATAGCTAGGGATTAAGGACAATCATTTAATATTAAAATTAGCTTTACGAAAATTAAGGACAATAATGGAAATGACCGTAACGGATGGTAGCAATAATTATATACTCAGTCCATGGTTCTTCATTTTTTAATGCTTTTTATTTACAATATCTATTTCCATTATTTGCAAAATTTATATTTAAGGGACGAAGTGTCTAAAATTACTAAGTGATAAGGAAAAATTTTCTTTAAAGTTTCCATATTTCATCAACTGTATTGTTATAGTTGTAACTTATAACTTGTAAGAGATTGTTTGGTTTATCAGTTGTTTATCGTTGTTGTTGTTTTTAATTATTGTTATTAATTACTGATTGTAGTTGTTGATTTTTAAAATAAAATTATAATATTTAATTAAATTGATATTTGTTATTTATTGTTAAAATTATAAAATGAGTATTTTGTATATTATTTTTTTTCTCACTTGCACCATTTTTATGAAGAAAGTTCTTTGCGTTTTGATTGTCCATATATTAGTAGATTTTGTCTATATAGTTTACAATGGTTTCCAAAAAACAATTTGCAACGAGTTCAAAAAAAAAAGCCAATCAATAATTTTTTTTGTCAAAAAAATCAATAATTTCATCAGTTGTCCATGAACAACTTTGAAAAATATATTTACTGAAATTCCATATAAAACTTAATATTTTGTCTTGTTCTATTAGTAATTACTAGTATTGTTTCCTACATATAAAATAAAAAATCTTAATTTATTAAAGAATTTAAAGTATAGATAATTAAGTCTTACAACTTTTATAAAATAATGGTATTTTAGTCTAAAGAATGTGTATTAGTAATTGATTAATTCTAAAGTAGACTTAACTTATTTTTTGAAATCTATTTTTTGAAACAGTATTTGATTGGATTCCAACAACTCCCAAAATAATTTACCAAACACTTATATCCTTACTTTTTTTTTTTAATTGAAAGGTAAATGTATCTCTTAAAGGGCAGAGCCAACAAATCGCTAATTAAGGTAAGTGATCTTCTCCTCTATTCATAATTCATATTCCAAAAAATATATATTGAAAGTAAATCCTTTTTTTAACATATGAAATAACTAGTAGTTCACTTGTTAGGTATTATTTGAAAAATAAAAAATAAGTATGAAAATGTTGGAAAAAGTACAAAACACTCTAAAAGAACAACGTCTCCGAATTCTACAATTTGGTGGGATTTTTTTTTTCCCCTTTTTTTGGACTCTTCGCCCAGCCCCCCGTCAAAGAGTGGCAAACTAGGCTAGACCCACTATTTAGAAATAAAATAATGATAATGACCCACTATTTAAATTTTCATCACTGATTAAATAGTGCATTTGATATCAAAAAAACCTTTTTCAAGAAATCCCAATTTAAGAAGGAATTTCGAAGAGGAGATGCAAGCAAGCAATAGAGAGAAGAGAGATTAGAATCAAGGAACAAGAGGATTCTTTAGTGAATTCTGAATACTTTCTTTACAAGATACCAGATTGGTATTTAAATATCGTTAGTCCAGTAATCAGCGGCTAATGTTACACGTAATCAATGGCTAAGATCACATCAATCATTAACCAATTGCTTAATAGCTGTACTAAGTTACACAATATACTCTCTTTTGATCTTATCACTTCTTAACTATTTTTTTTATTTTTTTTTTATTTTTGACGGACACTTAACTATCTATCTATCTACTCTAACTCTCAGTTTCCCACTCAATCTCCTTTGCTGCCTACGGCTCCACGTGGCACTATCAGGTGGCAGACACATCTGACTTGTATTACTATTCAGTATAGTTAATAGTTTAAATTTAAATAATAAATTTATATTTAATTTTTGTATTTATATAGCGAAATTTTTTTTTTTTTTTCCTTTGTGCAGCCAAGGCCAAAACATTCGGACTTCGGAGATTTCAAATTTCCACCCCCACTTTCCAGTCATTTTATTGGGGCGTATGTCGATCGCATATTTAAAGTCTCCTTTCAATTTTTGTTTTTTTGGGTCTTGACGCGTGCCGCGTGCGGTCGTTTTTCTGTCTGATGTGTGCGGTCGTTTGATACTCGCTTAGTATTATTATTATTTTTATTAATGAGATTATAGCATGGCCAGTTGGGATTCAATTATCCTTTTGTAGTCTCATAATTAACAGCAATTTTATGCATCCCCATAATGATTGTAGGTTTTGGCAATGAAAAAAATTATGCTTTTGAAAAGTATTTCAGGACGAACAAGCATCATCAATTAAAAGAGTTCATGTTTACATATTAGTGGAGTGGGATTTAGTTAAGAGATATTAGATTTTAAGTTAAATGTATTGTTATAGTTGTAACTTTTAAGACTCATTAGCTATCACCAGATTTTACCTATAAATCATTTGATTAGTTAGTAATTACGCCCTCCAATTGTTAACAAGTCTTGTTTATTAATTAGTTTTCATAATGACTAGAGTTGCAATCTAAATGGGACTCTGCGGGCTCCGCCCCAATAGCCACGAAATTGATAT